>CM035786.1:43591474-43976474 GCA_020466265.1 Siphamia tubifer | reverse complement strand
GTTTGTAAAATCAAATGCACATCTGTGTATCTTAAGGTGAATCTTGGCCAAACGGAGAAAAGGTGAAGACATGTGTTTTGCAAACACTGATATGTTTTGTAACACATTGGCATGTTTACATTGTGAAGCTTAACAAGGTTGGAGTGTGGATGAATAGTTTCACTGTGCAGCCCAGAGCTCTGGCAGGTACAGCGGGAGTGAACATTATCATGCACAGGCTCAGCAGACATGTCAAATGAATTATAGCCTCACATTTGGACTTGGTCTGCCCTCTCTTCTTGCATTAGTTGCATTGCTGGTCAAATTATTTGGTGTTTTTGTATGAAGTCCATTGTACTTTGGTTGCCTGGGGTTCCTTTGTGATCCTCTGTTGTTGCAAAGGCTAACAAGTAAACTGAGGTGATGTGACAGAGGAACTATGAGGATTTATTTTAATGCCATCTTAAATATCAGCCAGGATCTGTCGGCCTACAGTAGGTGCTACTGATTTCCTTAGCTGACTGGTTCACAAGAACAGTTTTATTCAGTCCTTTATTCTGTTTTATTGCCTCTACCAAGGAGCTTATGTTTTTGCAAGAGTTTATCTGTCTGTCTGTTAGTTAGGCAGATGCCTCAAAAATGTATAAACAGATTTTGATGAAATTTCCAGGGTAGGTTGGTAATGGGGAGATCTGGAAATGATTAGATTTTGGTAGTGATCCAGAAGAGATCCTAGATTCTGGATCACTTTGAAATATATTCTCCATTTACCACAATGTAAAATTTCAAAGTGAATCAAAATCCAGGATGTCTTCCAGATCACCACCAAAATTTAATAATTTTTTCCCTGTGACTCTCCCAACACATCCTGAAAATGACATCAAAATCTGTTCATAACTTTTTGACTTATCTGATTTTTACTTCATGAAAAAAGCATGTCATATTCCTTAATGATTGTACCATTAGGAGTATAGTGCAGCCAATTTCAGTCATGTAGTATAAATACATTCTGCAGAGAAATTCAATAAAATAAATGGATCTGAAGAGTGGCAGTTTAGAAGAAATAGGCATTACTGACTTTGTATCACTACCTGATAAAGTCTGACTGATATGAGATAAATATTAATCTTTATCGTGTGTGTGTGTTTGTTTGTGTTTGGGGGGGTCACAAATTAACGTGCTGTGGTCTGCAAATGGCCCACAAACTGTGACTTTAAGACCCCTGTTTTAGGGAGATATTTCAAATTGAGGTTGGGCCTATGGCTGTACTGAATCAAATAACTCTTTCTGTCCTGAACAATAGAACCCTTTCTTATTCCTTCTGTATACAGTCATATAAAACACACACACACACACACACGTACACATAAGGCCCAAAGTAATTCCTGTTCTGCATAGGGATGCAGAAGAAAAACGGCACACCTATCTACAGTACACATTTCCTGGTAGAAGTTTGTCATTTCATTGTACAGTATGTGTTTCAGAGTCCTGTACCTGGTCAGGAACCCATGTATACTTAAAAGTGAGACAATAGCTGAATCCCAATTCACCCCTTACTCCTACCCCTCTTGTTTTGCACGTTCACACACTATTATCATCCGGCTGTAGCTACAAACAGGCGTCCTCGTGCTGGTGTGTGTGTGTGTGGGTGTTTTTTTTTGGGGGGGGGGGTTAGTTTCATTGAACTGTAGCTGCAGCTGGACTCTTTAAAAGAAAAATCTGCTTGAATACTCAGATGTATGTTAAGTAACAAAAGTAATTGTGCAACAACTGTTTGGTCACACTTGCAATTTATGTTAGAGCTAATGGAGTAAAATAAGGACGGCTGGTACAAGAGTTGTTCAGTGAGCAAAGTTTTCATTAAGCAATGATTCAGTTTGTGTGTATAATAAATGTTTTATACTTTCATTTGTTATTTATAGACTCAAAGTCCAAAAGTAGACGACACACACACACACACACACACACACACACACACACACACACACACACACACACACACACACACACACGCAAAACCATATAGATAAAAAATCCCAGATATACAATGTCAGTCTGTGGTCAGCAGTTGAAATACATGTAGTTGTGTTTCCAACAGAGGTTTACCTTGTGTCACTCAGATTAAAGTCACAGACATCATTCAGTCCTAGATCCTTCAACCTGCACATGAACTTAGATATAAAATTCCTCTGCAAACCATGAAAAGTGAGAACATTACACGTCACAAAATGATAACTTACACTTCCCTATAGCCATTTCTCATGGTTCCCTTGATCACTTAAGTTCTTACATCAGTAGCTCTGGCACTATGCTGCCAAAAACAGTGCTTTAAGGCATTTGATGTTTTCTTTTGACTGTTTTAGTCACGATGCACACAGGACTTTTTTTTTCCAGGACTGTTTTAATATGCTTTCTATTCACATTAGTATGATAGGTATTACTTAGCTGTATGTTGGGTTTAAAGGTCAAATGATTATAGGGTCTCACCAATTTATCAACATTGGCCAATATGTAGTTGATTTATTAACTTTTTTGATGCAGAGATTCTGGTGTGTGTGTGTGTGTGCTTGTATTGCTATCTTTATGGGGACATTGATATGTTTACACAGTCACACCATGGAGACCTCTGACACTATAGGGACCAAAATTCAGGTCCCCACTAGGGTTAAACATAAAGGTCCCCACTAGTAAAAGAGAAATGATGTGGCCCTATAAGCATATTAATTCGTTTTTTTCAGGAAGTCCCCATAAAACTTCAAAGGTTTGAAGATGCGTTCCCTTTTTAGTTTTTTTTTATATTAATTTTTTATGTATTTTTGATTTATTTTTTTCATTATTTATTTATGTATGCATTTATTATTTAAAAAAAAGTATTGTTATGTAATTCATTTTTTTATTCATTTATTATTTTTATTCATTCATTTTTTTTTTATGTAATTTTGTTTTATAATTTAATTACTTTAAATGTTTTAATTTTTCTTCTGTGTGCTTTGCCTGGTGATTTAGAGAAATAGTAAAGAGTATCAGTTTCACTTTCACTTCTGCTCTGACAATCACACTATCACCCCCACATGGACTCAAACAGACCACTATCCCCCACGCTCTGACAGTGAATGCCCACTACCCCCACCCCCCTTCTGAATTCTCCCCACATACACACCCATGCCCATATATCTACCTCACAATTTCATTCTAGGTATTAATATTGTAGGGGAGACCGAGGACATTTGTAACATTGGTCAGTTGTGACCCTTGCAATTGCTCCAATCAGGAACAACTTTGGGCTCACCTAATTCATTCTGCACATGCTCAGTTTAGTCGTTAGTCCACATGAGACGTTGTAGTGCTGTGAAACGGACAAATCAAACTTCGTGAGGGAAAACACAATTTTGTGGCCAGTAATATTTTTTTTTGCTGTAATTGTTTTTGTTGTTTCACAGCTTACTTTGTAGTTGGACTCATTAAAGGGAGGTGTCACTTTTAAAGAATGATTTACAAAACAATTTTTATGTCACTACTTATAAAGTATAGATAGAGCTTTTGCAAAAGTGTGCCCTCCCCAGCATAAAAAACAACTACATGTACAACCCATGGTTCTATGGATTAAATATTAGTCTGATATAAGGCTATTACAGTATACAGTGTTTTACAATTGTGTCTATTATCTTTGTGAGATAAATATTTATGGAACTATGAATCCGGTTCTTAATATAAGATTATTATGTCCTGTGTAGATCAATGTTCTTATTTCATATAACAGCCAATGCATTGGATACAAACATACATTGGCTGCTACATCAGCTTTTTTTAGATCCCAATATCTGTATTGATCCCAAAAATCCCATATTAGTCAGGTTCTAATTGAGATGTGAAAGCTGTGACTGCAAAAGAAAGTGCACCACAAAACTGGGATTAAAACAAGCCTGCCAGTTTGTATATTGTTTAGTCCCTTACTCCCCAATTTTATTCACAATTGTATATCGAAAAAATTATTATATTATAAAAAATTAAGTGTAGATTCTTAATCTTGATGTAACAAATACAATAGTTGTGATGTGAAATGATATATAAGCAGTACAATAATTAAACACATTTTGATTAGTTCCACGAGTCAATAATCCAAACCAAATTTTTCAAACATTTGTAGAATATGATGAAATTGATAAAACTGTCACTGACACAGGACTTTGGAATTGATTTGTGAGCAGTGGAATATTTACAATAGTCTACAAGGGATTAAATTATGTAGTGTTCTCTTAGTGGACATACGTTGTGTGAAAACTTCAAATTTATATCCACACAAAACTGAATGTTCACCGTTAATGGAGCCGCAGTGCCATAGTGCCCTCTCCTTTTGATTGACAGGTGCGGTTTATGGCCTTGTCTTTTGAAGTGGGCTTTGTGAGCTGCTGTTGAAAGGTGTCATTCTGCCGAAAACCACTTTTCCACACTTCTTTTGGAATCTGATGGGTCACCTGACTTACCAACACATGCTGCCTTTGACAGTGTTTTGTCACCTCCACTGGCTGCATACTGCATTCACAGAAAACAACAAGAGGAACAAGGGACCCAGAAAAAGACGGTCCATCTGACATCAGATGGACTTTAGTGTCACCCACAAGGGTTAAGCCTGTCCCTGATTGCAGCGAATCTGAAGTAGCATTAGCATCTACAAGAGAAGATGGCACCACAGTAGCTGCTGCACAGACTTGGGAAAAAAAAATGGCGGATCAAACTGGTTCATGTGCTCTCTGTGGAAATAAAGCCTCGTATTTTCCCTGCACGTTTTCAGAACAAGCAACAGCACAAAACCTAGCTGGATGCTACTATGGTAAAGGTAAACACATGGGGAGGGGGGAGGGTTCCTTCACGCATTCTAAGCCAATCAGACGCCTCGTCACCGTGTCATGGACATGTATGAGGAGGTACCGGTAAACTCTGTTGTTGGACCTCGAGTAATTTTACTACCATTAAAAAAACAGCTGGAAACAAAACAATTTGGACATTTTTTTTAATGGAACCAACGCACAATATATTCAGTAACAATGGAGAACACAGCAATATTAATGAAATAACCATGGAATGACACCTTTAACATATGCATGTCCTTTGCCCCTAATGTAGTCACTTCTACTAAGGGATAAGATGGCAACAGCCAACATGCAAACTCCTCTTAACAGTTTAGTAACCAGCAGGAGAAGTCACAGGAGCATAATCAATGCATTACAAAATAAAAACAGTAGCAGTATTATGTGTGTGTCTGGGATATTTTTGAAATGAGGACTGATTTAATCAGAAAGTCTGTTTTGTCATTATAGAAGCCAAATAATCACAAGCTAAATGCGAATCTATTATAGTAATGCTAATCATTACCCCTTAGTACCCTAATGTGAGGATAAGTGGCTTTTTTTTTTTTTATGACTTTACTTTTTAAATTGTCATCTTGAGCTGTAATAGAAGTGGAAAGAAATATTTTTTGTCTCCTTCCTGAAAAAATAATTCTATTCAGTGTCCAGCAGTAGCTCTGTTTTGTATATTTCACTGAAACTGCATCTGCACAAGTGCACATCCCTCCTCTGATTGTGTTTCACAACGGGACAATAGCGTATCCTGCTAGTTATTTCCCGTGTTGTTTGTCATTAAGGGCTGTGTTTGGAACTGTAGTGTGGAGACTCTGTTGGTCCTTCTGAGGAGGATCCATGGTAACTGGCCACCAAGACAAGAGAGGTGTTTGACCTGCTTTTACCAGAATGCCAAGTTCACCCGAGCACACCGGTGGCCTCAGGTTTCCCTGGATACCCAAAGCACTCTGTTGTATGGACTCGTCTGATAGAGCAGAGTTTCATGAGCTGCAAATATCGTGGGTTGTTGGGCAAAAGGAAGTGAGCCCTACTTAGTGTTTCCTGGTAATAAACAGTTAGACACAGTTAATTTCAGGATGCCATTTGAGTCATAATCGCACTGTTTTATTGGGTCCCCCTCTGCTTTCGTCTGCACTCAGGTAGTCAAGTACACTGCTACTTACCACACCATTAACATACTACTGATTTAACAAATCACACTCTCTGGGCTTGAGGTGGGGAAAATTAGTCATAATGTGCCCTGCTCTTATGGTGGCCTTAATTAAAATGTCACCGACTCAGACATCATTCACAGCTCAAGCGCCACCTGGCACCATGATTAATTCTGCTATTATTGTGCAATAATTACACCCTAAATAAGATGTAATTAAAGCTTGGACATGTCAGTCAAAATGAAATTGTTACTCTTTTAACTTTTCGGTTTATTTTGTGTGTGATCTTGGGTAAAACTCCAAAAACTGATTGTCTTACTTTTGTGTACTTTGACATTGAACATTTTCTTAAATTTGTTTCAGAAAAGTTCTGCTGTTTGACAAGTGTAAAGTGTTCTGACCTTTGTTTTTTTGATTAAGGATTTAAAGCTAAAAAACAACCATATATGGGCCATTCTACTCAACTGGTTCAAATTCAGGGTTGGGAAGTGTGTGGAATTTTTCTGCTTTTTGGGGAAAAACTTTAACCGCATCCATGTCGCACCACATTTAAGGCCAAGTCAATTTTATTTTATTTTTTTATTTTTTTTAAATTTTCATACAGATGCAAATTTGCAACAGATCAGGAGATAATCATGAAATTAAATTCAAAATTATGAGATAAAAAGTCAAAATTGTCAGATAAAAAGTCAAAATCATGAAATAAAAAGTCAAAATCATAAGATAAATAGTCATCATCATGAGATAAAAAGCCAAAATTATTAGATAAAAAGTCCAAATTATGAGATAAGACAAAATTGAAGAAGATATTTTAAATTGATTCAATCTTTTACTTTTTTCAGTGTGCTGAAGCCATCATATGACCACCAACATTTTGGTTTCAGTACCATTTCGGTAATGACATTTTAGCTAATTAGTATCTTAACTCAACAATGTTAGGCTAAAACTGCATTTGTTGTAGTTTCTAATAATGTGTCTCAAGGGCAGGTTGATGATGAAATCTGATGACTATTAATTGCTAAAATATGCTGTAGAATACTTGACTTCAAAGGTAATTGATAGCTGCAGCCCTAGTTTAAACTACTCGCATATATGCACCTTTTCTCCACAAGACAACAAATGAATACAAAATGCAAAAAGATGTTTATTTAAGTATGTTTATAAAAGGGCCGCACATAACAAAATGATTATAAAATGGATACCCCGAGTGAGCTTTGCAGTGGTTAAATCAATGGTTCAAGAGTCAATGTAAATGGCTTTACCGCTGAAATGTCTACATTTAAAAAGAATCTACTTACACTCCTGCATTATCTGACATTATTTCTGAGTTTAGTTCACTTCTACAAGTGAAACAATCCATTAATCAATGTGAACTGACCAGAAAGGGAAAAAAAAAAATCAAAACTGAATTTTTTTCCTTTCATTTTGCTGCTACTAAACATTGGTTCCACTGTTGCATTTGAACACAGATGCTTATTGTGAAGGGTGTGACACCAGGATCAACACAAAATTCTGTTGGTTCCATATGAAGTTGTTAGTATGTTGGATACACATTTTTTGATGATTGCAGTACACATATTCCTTCCATTCCGAGTTATTTGTGTCTATAGATATTTTTTTTAATATACTTTTACACTGTTATTTCCATATACATATATTTCTATATCCTTTTACTTTCGTGCTCCTTGAGGTTGTTTCATTTGGTTCTTGAAAACGGGGTGAGTTGTCATTTTTAGATATACAGTCATCTTTCACATTTGTACAACTTCTTTGCTTAGGTTCAAGTAATTGGTTGATCGAATTGAAGAAATTAACTACACAAAGAAACAATAATCAATTCCAAAAAGAATCAATGGCTGCAGCTTTAGTCACATGGCCTACTGACCAGAATCTGAAGTATTTCTAAGTGTTTTTTGTTTTGTAGGTTTCTCTGTCTCACTCTGACTACGTTGGGTTGTGACCTCACCCTCATTTAAATAGGACTGGTTTCTAATTCTTTTACCCCTTCAGCTTGAACTATAGTTGATGTTCGACCATTTAAAGTAACACTGTGACTTAAGTGTGTAATGCATTCCACTCAGTGAAGGTGACCAGATCCACATGAGACCGAAGGCAGCCACAGTGCTATGCAATTGAATATTAATTTCCTATATGTGTCAGTTGGAATATACTGCATGACAGCCTTAATTACAACCTAATTTTTTTGCCCATCTTTACTTTCACTTTTGCATCCATCTCAATCAGTTCAGTTTCAGCCATGGAGCTTCTACCCACTTATGAATGTGAATGCTGTAGAACAAATGTTGTCAGTGTGAGTGTTGCGTTGGCCCCGGGGCAGCAGCACTGATGTAGCTGCTGTATTCCCAGCCTTATTATACATGCGTAGCACTGACTGTTGCTTAGAAATTAATGTCAACTCTGAGACACTCCCTGTCTTTTACTGTATGTGCTTTGCTCGTCCAATCCTTTATCCTCGCGCTGCATCTCTGCTCCAACCTGTTGCTCTGTACCAGACTCCTCTTAGCCTCGGGTCTATTTTAGATCAATTCAGATGGCTAAATTATTCATCTCCAATCCATTATATGCCAAAGTGTTAATTATTAATTGTTCAGAGGGCTCTGGGAGATCTGACAAAACTTAAAAGAAGGGTAACAATAGGGTTTAATGACTGAGTGAAGGCACTGATTGCTTCCCTTCTAGACAGATCTGCAAAAAAAAAAACCTTCACCCATGATTGTGATTGTGTGGGACAATGAAATGACATCAGTATGTAACCATTGTATGAGCAGCGCCTCCATCTGAAGTATGCCTGTGTTAATATGTGCTATGCTTTAGATGTATAACGGCACTTATCAAACCTGTCAACTCAACGAGTGCAAATGTCAACCATATAACATTGTTTAACAGACTGCTCCCATTGCTGGTTCTCTTATTTATAGTCGGCACCTCCTCTGTTATGTAACCTCTCAAGAGAAGAGTGAGACAAACACTACAAAACGTGATGAAAGATGAAATGGCAGTGTTCTGTTGTACTGAAATCTTGGTGTCGACTCCATAGGTGTATGTAGTAGTTGTAGACTTGCAGCACATTGTACGGTTACTTGTCCTCTCTGAACACAAAGCACGGATGTACATTATATAACGGGTAGAACTGGCTATTGTTTCTCAAAGTAGACAGATTATGTCATACAGCTGGGGAGAATCAGTGGAGAAAGATTTATTTATTTATTTATTTTTGCAATTCAAAATCTGCCATTGAGAAAGTATTTTAATGACACTTGCGATGCTCTGCTACAATAGAAGCTTTTCATAGACTCGTTGTCTGGTCCAGAGTTGTTGTTTCTTCTTCTTTTTCTTCTGATTATATGTTTTTGTAGCAGCCTGGCAGTGTGGAGAGAGTTTCATTTTAAGCTTTTGTCAATGTTGCAAAGGATTGGGAAAGGCAGTGTAAAGGTCTTTCTTACTTTTCAGTATGGCAGTTGGTTTTGTTTGTGTTTTCACATGAGATCTCCATCTTGCATTGATGACTAGCTACCATGCAGATCATGATTAACTGCTATGGGGAAAAAATGTGAATATAGACATTAGAAACTGTAGTCTAATAGTTCTTTAAGTATGCATATATTTTATGAAAAGAAGAACCCATTATTGATATAGAAACTGAAAATTAATGCACAAAGGACCAAAATTAAAAGTGGGAATGAACACAAAAACATTGTTTAAAGAGCACTAAAGTATATATTTAGGTCTGATTCCAACGTCATTTCATTAATATTGCTGTGTTTGCCATTTTTATTGAATGAATATGCTGGTTCTGTTTAAAAAATGTCTGGGTTGTTTTGTTTCCAGCTGTTTTTGGTGGGTAGAAAAATGACTCGAGGTCGATCAACAGAGTTTTCGGGTCCTTCCTCATACATATCCATGATGCGGATAATGAGGCGTCTCTGATTGGCTCAGAGAATGAACGGCATGAAGGAACACTCTCTCCTCCTCTCTTGCTCTGTGTGTGTTTAGCATCTCAGAGTAGCATCCAACTAGGTTTTGTGCTGTTGCTTGTTTTGAAAACTTGCAGGAAAAAAATGCTGTTTTATTTCCACAGAGAGCACATGAACGAGTTTTCACCACCATTTTTTAAATCTCACCCAACATTGGTTTGGAGAGATTATTGTAAATCACTGTGTCTGCGTGTGTCCGCTAAGGATGGCGAAATTTCAAAAAGATCTTGGCCGATCACTCAGTCTCATTAACTGGTTGAAGTCGGTCACCGAGAAAAGAAAACACTTGATTTGTCAGCTCACACACACACTGCGGCATGCTCACTTAGCTTTTTAAACACACTGCGAGGTCAAGCGATATATTTTCAACCGTCACACATAGAGAAAACATTAGATGTAACTGTAAAATCTGCTGCTAAACATAGTGTAAAAAAACCATACCAGTTGCCACCAGCCTGCATCAGTTCACACAAACCTCTTGTGTCGTAGCCCACTCGTCATTGTCATTTTAAGTAGGCCTGTCAGATGGATAGCACAACTAATCCACCGTACTTTTGGGTTGTCATGGTGACAACTTGCTGTCGCAGTCTCTAGCTGCTAGCTCTAGAAGTTGTATTACCTCATGTCAGCTTTGCGTTTCTATGTTTTGAGTAAATGTTCTAAACTGGTGTGAAATGTTCGTCCCACATAGATTAATTGAGCTCTGCGTTTGCTATTAATAAATTCTGTCTTGTATTGCTAATGTTCGAATTAATAATTTTGAAAGATATGGAATGGAGAGATCACACATCTTCCTCTTTATAGTCTACACTACAATGCAAAAGAGTTTGTGCAGTGGAATGACAGATTTTTTTTTTTTAACCGACAACAGAAAATTATGACCGAACAACGTTGACGCGGTCAACCATCGGTCAAACTGTCATCGGTTAACATCCCAAGCGTCCACAGAGACATATCATGGTGAAATTACATGGGCATATACATATACTTAATGCGCATCAGATGCAATGATCCATTTGAGTAAAGGTCAAAGGTCAAGGTCGCAATTAACTAAAAGGTCGAAATCACATTATCAATTCTAAGTTAAAAACGGAGGGTTAGAGACTGTTGAAATTGTGATAAAATATGTTAATTCTCTGATGTCCTGATTTACTAAAGGTCTGCATGTCTAAAAACATGACTGCACACATAACACATTGCGACTTAAGTATCTACTGACAGGGCACACTGAAGGTTGCGCCTGTCACATGGGCAAAAGAGCTCATGCCGCACATTTAGTATCTTTGCCTTAAGGAATATGCAATTATAGGCATTTATCTCAAAACGTTAAAAAAAATACTGGGAGGAGGATATGCAAATGTTTAGCAGCTATGTGTAATTTACCAAACCTGAAACTGATTCTGGAGGCTGATTTTGTGTCTATATTTAGCCTGTTTAAAAGGCAGGTGTTAAATGATAGTTCAACAAAAACCTGGCTGCAGTTGTTTTGGTGAGGAAGTGGTTTAGGTACAACTAAAGGAAACACTGAAAAGGTATCTGCTCTGCTTGGGGCAACATTTTTGGAATGATAGTAGAATTTTTTTTTAGAAAAATTAGACATATGGTCCCATACTTTATGGGCCAGAAGCCCTGCAGCTAATAACACACTTCATCACTGATAAACAACAGCAGAGAAATACCTATCCACCCCTCTGTGTGAAGAACTACAACTTCATATTCATGAATGCTGGTCTGTCCCAGAGCAGCTTTTACAGCAAATTGTCTCCATGATGAGAAACGGTAGTGCACGCAAAATCCTTCTTCTAAATAGGATGGTCTCCAAAACTTTGCACCTGTTGTCATTTGTGCTGGCAATCTTACTTGATCATGAGTAGCATGCACATTTTTAACATGAGGAAACACATTTGTGCTCTGAGTAAATCAAGCCTTTAGTGTCACCCACTTGTCATAGAGGTGAATGGAGAAAATTATCCCAGTTATTTCACACAAGTTCAATTAAGTGTTTGTTGTACTTCTGACAGACCAACCTGGAGACGCTAAAAGAAATATAAACGTAGTTTTGTACAGTAAAGCATTATCCAATCTACATCAGCAGCACTGCCATAAATTCTTAATTCATGAGATTTATCCTGATCATTTTATTATGGCAGAGACAGGTTGTTTCAGTTACAAGTTATACAAATATTGTCTGCCTTCTACAAGTTTGGGATTATAAATGCTGACTATTTATGGAAAAAAATTTGCATTTTGAAGCTAATTTCTCTGTGTTTTGGTGCATGCATTTCATCATATATTTTAATATTTGTGTATTTTGGCTTCATGACTTAAGACTGTAAAATGTGTACATGTTGAACTGTGTACATGTGCAACTGCATATATGAATTGGTCTGCGCATTAATTTAGAGTACCATAAGCTCTTAGCTAACATGTTCAACTATTCGTACATTTCACTTAGATAGGAAAAAAACAAAACAAATGAAACCTCTGAATGTTAGCCTAGTAAACTAGCCCGCCTGACTCGTTGGTCTAGCGATGCTCCGTAGAGCCTCAGCCAGGACCAGTAAAATTTTACCGGTCCAATCACAACGCTCCATTTGTGTAGTAAGATCGCAGGGCGGGCTTAGCACAATGACGACAGGGTTGAAGAAGAATACGGTCTATTGTATGCAGTCTATTAGAGATGGACAGTTGAACCACTATGCCTCAACCTGATTAGATGTATAAAAATGAAATGATTATAAGTTAATAAAGAGTTTACGGCTTTCCAATAGCCTGAACTAGGGATGCAAATGATCAATTAATTCATTAATCATTAGTCTGTTGACTAGAATAACTGACAATTATTTTGATAATCTACCAAAATCTAAACTAATTTATGGAATAATATGTAAAGGTGAATTGATATTTTGGCTTCATATGGTTTATTTCTAAAAAAGGCATGGTTAAGGACTTCAGTTAACAGAATGAACATCCACCTTATACAGCCATTCTTCAGTTCTGTGGGTATCTTTTCTTTTTGCGTGTTTCACTGTAGAGAACAGCAGGGGGGACACATGGTAGAGGTCGTCTGTCGGACATCTCGGTTTCACAGCATGTGTCAATTCTCTTGGTTGCAAAGATGCTCTGGTGATGTGAACTTTTAACAATATGCAGGAGTGCAAGAAGGAAGACCAGGAGAGAATGTGTTTATACTGAGGATGAAAAATAAAATAATCCTCTAAATATAATCACTTTACTGAGTAAGTCCTTAAGTGGAAAGAGGGTTAATGTTGAAATCAAGCATCAAGAGGTAATTATAGTGACGCAGTATGTTAAGGGCACATTTCTGGGGGGTTTTGTGCACTGCTGCGGTATGATTTATATCCATTAAGAAAGTTGGTTGGGAGCAGATCCTCTGAAATACAGAGCTATTTTCAGTAATTGGTCCTATCCCATAGCATTGAAGATTTTCTGTGCTGATGGAGTCATCTCTTTCAGGGTCACTCTGTGACTACTGATCCCCAAAGAGTATGAAAGTCGTGACATTTTCTGCTGCCATCAACCAATCACTTGTAAGATGGAAGTGTCATGGAAAGTTCTACAATCACTGTCAAAGCTTTCTATAAATATATATATATATATATATATATATATATATATATATATATATATATATATATATATATATATATATATATATATATATATATATATATATATAAACTTGTGGTGGCCAAGCACTGTAGAAACACAGTTTGATTTAAGGTTTCTCTTTATTCGGGCTGTTTTCACTTTCCACCGAGCTGTTTAGATTGACAGCAGGTATCAGGGTGGTGATGCTTCGGGTGTCATGTCCTCTTCCTCATAAGCCATGATGACATGGGTTGAAGTGGGCGGAAGTCCCAGGTGTACCTAATTTTTGGCCCTTTCTGACCTGTCACACCTCAGCTTAGGTTTGACTGACAAGTGAGCATACAGTCTTTACTCACAGGCATCCTGAATTCTGTTCTGCAAAACTGATGCCACACTTGTGATGAATTTACCCTGAATCCACTAAACCAGGCCAACAGAACTTTTGTCAGTAAACATGTAGACTATGTGATATGGGCTTCAAAAGACAAAGGAGTTTAATAAAACAGCAAACAAAATGGTGAAACCACCAATTTCTCAAGTCATACATAATATCTTGTATATCTCTGAAAGTTTTATTGCTTTGTCAGGCCTACATATTATGTGACCAAATGCTTAAAATTCAGGGGGATTTAGGGGGATCTAATTAAAGTAATGGAACATATGCTTTCTTTAGTGTATAACTACCTGAAGATATAAATTGTTTCATATCAGTGAATCATTTCTATCTACCGAAGGAGGGGGTCCAACTGCCCGTAGCTTTGAATTGACTTTCTTTAATGTCATTTGTGTTTTACAGTGGGTGGCATCCAGCATTAAGGTGTATTACGATCATCAACTATCTTGACACAGAGTTTGTTTAAATCACTGTAAAAATTTAGTGAATGTTCAGATCTGATGAGTTTACTTGCAGTTCAGAAATGCAATGCTTTAACAACCATGGTTTAGATATTTGTCCATTATTGTTTTTTTTTTTATAGGAGTACATACATCACTGTTAGGGTCCACTGATTTTGCTGCCCGCTTACACCTGGGCCTCGCAGGGCCGGGATCCCATATAGCTCGCTGCTGGAGCCATGAGCCACCTTCACTCCCCGACCCTTCCTGGCTGACCCAGAGCCAGTCATGGCGTACCACTGTGGTGGAAATGTGCCCGGTGGGGGTACAAGCCAAACCCAGGGGGGAGGTCCCATGAGGGGATTCTCCCAGCATCAAGTGGTCGACCCTGACCCACTGAGGTTGAATCCTGGCGGCGGACTGCGTGGAACCCACCTGTTTACCTTTCAGCAGTTTCATGCCCTCTTGAAGTCTCTCTTCAGTTCTTTTCAACTTTCTCTTCACATACGGTCTGGTGTCAGTATTTAGCCTGAGATGCATTCATAAACAACCGGACTCAGAAGACCGGACCCCGCCAGGCATGACGACAACCCGGCAAGCAGTCTTCCATACACCACATTTCCCATACCCACTGTCAGACAGGGATTTGGTGCTGGGCTCTTCCCTCTTCGCTCACTGCTACTGAGTGAATCCTGGTTAGTTTATTTTCCTCCGCTTAGTAATATGCTTAGAATCAGGAATGAGGGTCATAACATCCAACACAAGCTTTTTTTCCTGTGGTAACCCCCCCCCCTTTGTTTTTTGAGAAATCGTACCCTGCATACACGCATAGTGATGATAGAATCACACTCATTCATTCATTTTTTATCTGAACCTGCTTTACTCTCACTATGGTCACAGGTGGTTGCTCGAGCCTATCCCAGCTACTTATGGGTGAAGGCGGGGCTCATCCTGAACATGTTGCCAGTTCATCACAGGGCTGGGTAGAATCAAACTTCCTGTTTATATCTTTCTCCCATCTTTGACTACATTGCTGTTTTTGTAACTTGACTCACGTTCTCTGGCTACATTTCACGATGCTCATGCAACCATCTGTGTATCGTGCAGTTGAGGCTTTCTGAAAAGGAGCAAAGGAGCCAATCAGTGTTGCCATGACTGGGCAGCGTTGTGGCTGTCTGTGCCATGGCTGATGTCTCCATCGTCTGTTTGGCACTCAGTTTCTCTTCAGCTTTTTACCATTCCCTTATAGTTGCCAGAGTCCTCTGGTGTCTCCCTACCAAGCGGAGGCATTTCAGACGTATGTGAGAGGATTTTTCTGGAACATCTGAAATGTTAAGACCAAGGTCTGCAAACCACTGGTCTACCCGTTTTCCATAGGAAGGAATATCCACTGGCTGTTGCCGATGTTGCCTTTTATCCTCAGATTTTTCCTGCTCATACAACAATGGTCATTTACAGACAACGCACCTGTCCGTTTAGGTGCAGCCACACTGTCACATTTATTTTGATGGTCTGCTGCAGTATGGCTCTTCTTCCTGCTGTCGCTCTGAGTCATCGTGAGTGGCTGAAGTGGCGTGTCAGTCAAGATGACGGACAGATTCTTCATCTAATCCCATGCAAGGATTTTAGATAAGGTCCCTCCTTTAAAAAGAGATTGGTTGAGGAAGGGTCCCAGATGGTGAAAGTCTAGTTACTGTTGTTGCACATGTAGATGTAAAACACTGAAATACATCAGATAAACGGGTATACATGCATGAAGACAACAGAGTATTATGGAAAATTCCAGGTGCATTAATCAGACTTCTCATTATCAGTTTACTACCATTATCTCCTGGTACCCCATAAAATGGGTTTTTGCAAAAACTCCCAACTATGTTAACTCTGAGATGAGGGAAACTCACCTCATCTTTTCATTCCAGAAAGAGAGGTAAGTCAAACCCGGAGTCTGTCGCTACGGTTACTTGCCCTGTGAACATAACCTGCTTGGTGGCAGGTCTCCTATAAGAAACTGTTAGTGTCACCTGTCTCTTCCCATAAAAAACACCCTGTGAAGACACGTGCTGTTCATACCAATCTGACCCTATAGGTGTAGAAGCACAGTTAACATGCAGTGTTTTATGTCAGGAGATGATTTTCAAACATGAAATAGATGAACTCTCAATCCCTGATATGAAGAATACACAGCAGTGCCCTTCAAATAGTGCTGTGAAATATTTTCAGATTTGTCTTTTCTGCATTTCAAAAACATGAAGTTGTATCAGACACAACAAATGCAATTATTGTTTATTGGTAAAACAAAAACAAAAAACTAGAAAAGCATTCATAAAAATCAGACTGCCCCCCTCCCCCAACCACCAAAACGTTATCATTTGTTCCTAGTACCAGTATCAACATTTCCTGAAAATGTCATCAAAATCCTTCCACAGATTTTGGAGTTATCTTGCAGACAGATATAATAGACACACAAACAGACAAACCCAAATGACCATATAACCTCTTTGGCAGAGGTTACTAACATTTTGGCATTCTTTGACTTCTATGAAACCGTGCATGCTCAGAAGGGAGCATGTGGGTTTGGAGAATAGAACAATACTGGGCACAGGTCAATGACTCGAGTGGTTCTCAATCGAAAAGATCACAATTGCATGATGTGTCCCAAAACGTTTTTCACACTACTGTGAAATCTATCTATCTATTATAGATCTACTATCTTTTTGAGGGTGTGCAATATAAGCTCAGATGTTTCAATATTTCTTTGGAGATGAAGTGTTGGGTCAGTCCTTCTCAGTTCAGCCAATGTTTAGATGGGTGTCCAATTGATTGAATTGGGTTTGGCTTTAAGATGCTTTTAATGAATACTGTTGTTATTCTCGTAGTACCATTGATTGATTGATTTAGAATATTACTGTCAAAAGAGAAGAAAATAAATAACCAAACACAAGACATGAGACATGCAATACATAATCAAAAAGGAGTAAGAAGAAACATAACATATAAGCTTTCGCCCCCCTTAAATAATTAAGAACAATAATATTCTCACTTATCATTAAATAATTCAGTTTCTGGCATTATTTTTCTGAACAAGTGTGTGTGTGTGTGTGTGTGTGTGTGTGTGTGTGTGTGTGTAATTTGCATCAACACAATACAATATATGTACATATACACATACCAATTCTTGCACATCCTTAGAACTTCCTTTTAAATTGTGTCATGTTTGGACAATGCTTTAAATCTATATTGAATTGATTTTTAAATCATTTATATTGATGTTTTTATCAGATTTTTTTGTATTGAATTTTATTGTATTTTTGTATATTACTGTGGATGTATGGTTGTGATTTCCACTCTGTGGAACTTCTGCTGCTGGTGGTACCTTGGCCAGAACACTCTGGAAAAAGAGGTTTTTATTCTCAGTGAGCCTATTTGCCAGGTTAAATGATGTTTATATGAAAAATAACCACCCCACCTCCTCCAATTTTGATGAAATTTGGTTTATGGATCATTCATATCCTGAAAAAAAAATCAAATTATGACTTTATCAGATCAATCATATTTGAGATATCACAATTTTATTTTATTTATATTTTATTCCTTCACTTTTTTCCCAAAAAAGGCAGTGGCAGCCAAATTCCAAATTGCTTTAACTCAGCAACCACTAGTCTACTTATAAAAAGCAATATACTTCTGTAAATGAGAGAACATAAAGCATTCAAATCTATTATTCTTTTGTATATTTGAATACCTTTGAGTCAAATGACATTCTGATATACATTTTGACATTGACACTGAATTACACTCCAAACCTCATTGACACCATTATATAGGACATATGACAACTAAAACATATAAAACATATTTGGGGAGGTTTCCTTTTTTCCAAATATATTTAGTCATTCATTCATCTATTCAATATCTGAATCTGCTCCATCTTAACTGGGGTCGCTGGAGCCTATACCAGCCTACTTATGGGCAGAGGTGGGGTTCACCCTGGCCATGTCACCAGTTCATTGCAGGACTGACATACAGAGACAAACATCTACTCTCACATTCAGACCTATGGGCAATTTAGATTAACTGATTAAAGAGTTGCCCAAGTCCACAATGATGCTACAATGTATAAATTTGGTGCAGATATCTCAATACATTCTTCAGATAATATGATTGTCTTGCTGAAAAGACATGTTGCCATTTGCCCCTGAAAAAGTGGGTCAAGGTCCCTCATTTTCAATCAGCTTCTGCTCCAAGCTAAGATGCATCCATATTATAAATTTGGTACAGCTATCTGAAAGCATTCTTCAGATAATGTCATTATGTCATTGTGAATGGATGGACAGATGAGACAAAACTATTCCAATACCCTCTGGCTGAGGGGTAAAGTGACAACCTTTTGGAGAAGCGACGTCACTTCTTCCCTTTTGTCCAGATGGTTTGAGAAAACCTTTTCAGTGAAGTGTTTCCAGTGTAGACACAACTGTCGCTTTAGTTGACCTGAAATACAAAGAGGCAAAGTAAACTAAAGGCCCATAATAAAGGCTTGAATAGACTTGTCTAGTCTTCCTTCAGTAATCCTCCAAGGACAGCAAGGGACAATCAGGTTATTATTTTTTTTGGCATTGCAGCCCATTTTTTGTACTAGGATCCTTCAGCTGATCCTGTCCCACACACTTGACAAGGCTGTCTGCACATGAAGGAGGAAGGGGGGGGTGGGGGTGGGGGGAGGGCTCCCTGGGTACACTACCACACTATCTCGCTGTCCCTAAACATATCCACCACAGAGTAGAGTCTAATTTCATTTGTGAGTCATTTTTGCCAAGTTGGATGTGTGTTGGTTTATACTTAACAAGCTGTCAGCTGATGAATTTGTAGCTTATGAAACTGTTGTAATTATGCTGAGGAGCTGCTGCAATCTGTCTTTGTTTTTAATCTTCAGCTGCTCCGTGAGCTAGTAGTAATACCATGTGCACATGTGTTTGCGTCTCATTTGATTTCTGCATGTGGTGATGACTGTAGTCTGTGGATGATGACCCCACCCTACCCCCAACACTTTGCAATGCCAAAATATTCATGTCTCGTTCTGCCTTGAATCTGTTGAAATTTGACTATAAAAACTACGAGGCACTGTGTGAGGGTTGGCCCACTGTCCATGGGGGGCATTTAGATTTGGCACTAATCACTCTCACACTGCAGTCAGGGGGAAAGAAGATATTGCAGACCTTTTATCATTCGGAGTGTCCATCTCATGAGGATCTTTTTTTTTTTTTTTTATGAAACCTTTCATCTCTCTACCACTAAGGAATAACAGTCACAGTGAGGATTTCCCTCCATACTAAAGATAAGAGTGTCACAGCTCTGTTAACCAGTGGTCACATTTGAGCTTAAAAGGAAAGCTCTTGACAGACACTTGATTAATGCAGGGCTGAGGACGGTATGACCACAAATGATCATTTATCATGATGAAACCGTTCATGTTAAGTCTGTGACAGGGGTGTCAAACCTGTGGCCAGCGGGCCCAAACCGGCTCACCAAAGGGTCAAATCTGGCCCTTCAGTGCATTACACTGGATGTCTTAACAGTCAAGAGTGTCAAACTTATTTTAATTCTGGGGACACTTACAGGCTAATCTAATCTCGAATAAACTGCAAAAAACCCTAAGTGGTGTTTTGGCCCTAAATCAATCGCCTCCCTTGCAACTGCTGAGGTCACCCAACACTGAGAGGACACCATACCATGAACTTCATCCAACACTATGTGTGAGATACACACACTTTTATACTTCTGAAAATGCCCAATCTGTTGTGATCTCATCATTTAGATTTAGAATTTTTGAGAGGTCGATTATGGGTCATTTTCAACATTGAGAAAATTACTCTTAATGGAAAAGTTTACTTTTACAAAGTGTACTTTTAGGTCTCTGTGTGACACAAAGAGTTTTTCATCAATCCATTCATTTCAATTGCACATTTTTGTTGTCATGGAAACATAATTGTAAATAAGGGTGTATCCTCATTTGCTCTTTAGTTCAGTTTTGAATGAGGGATGTGTGTTTTTTTTTCTCCCTTTCCAAAGATGCAGAGCCATTTTACCATACAGTTGTACAGTTCTTATAACCTTAATCTCAACATCGACCTGTTTTAATAGGCTGTCACCAGCTTTGACCAGGCTCAGGCCTAATAATAATATAATAACCTATTAATAGTGTAGAATAGGCTTCATTGTCATTACGCCACTTCAATGAAATTGCAGGTGGTCTTTTCCAGTAACAGTGCACTTACTGTATTAAAGGGTAATATTTTAAAACTATAAACAGTGCAAATATAATGGGGTAAACCATGTACATGAGGCACATGTTCAGTAACTAGTTACTGCACGTTACAGTGAGGTATCGTATGTGTTGAGAGTCCGCACAGCTTAGGGCAGGGGTGCATAATACCGTTCCTCAAGGGCCAGAATCCTGCATGTTTTCAATATTTCCCTCTTCCAGCACAGCTGATTAAATTAATGATCAGCTCATCATCCAGCTCTGCAGAAGCTGGATAATAATGTAATGTCTTCCAGGTGTGATGGATGGATAGAAAACATCTAAAACTTGCCCTCGAGGCCTGGAGTTCCCCCTCCCACGGTTAGGGAAAGAAACTGTTAATCAGTCTAGTGGTGTGGGATTTGTTTGACCTAAAATACCACCAGAGGGCAGCAGGTCAAAAAGGTGATGTGCAGGGTGGGAAGGGATCTCCTTTGATTGTCTTGGCTGTGCTGAGATAGCTCCACTGGGGATGACAGAGGGCAGCTGATGATGTTTTGGGCTGTGTTTATGACCCTCTGTATAGCCTTCCTGTCCTCAACTGTGTGCCAGCATACCACACCCCCAGGCAGTGGGTCAGGATTCCATAGAAGAGTGCTAGAAGGCCAGTAGCAGCTTCTGGTCCAGTCTTTTCTTCCCAAGGACATGCAGGAAGTGTGGCCGAGTTAGCACTCCTGCTCTGCACCCCCACGTTTGTTTCCTCTCTCTGTGCCGGCCTCCATTGTTTACTGGACCTGACAACAATCCACAAAGCCCCCAGTGGTATTGCTATCGCTGGAGGGATGTTATGAGTCCATGTGAAAGTATTAGTAACTCTGCTGTTACACTGGAGTCCAATGTTAAGTCTTGATGACTGTAGGATATGAGAACGTGGCATAAAAGTATAAAAATGGGTAAAGAATGCAAGTAATGACAACTCAATTTTTTTTTCTTGATTTAATGTGAAAAAAGGAAATTTATACAATGAAAATATCTACATTTAGAAACTACCATATTGACCCATATATAAAACAAGGTTTTTTCCGTTGAAAGTAACATGAAAAAGGCAGTGGTTAGCACTCATGCCTCACAGCAAGAAGGACCCCGGTTCGAATCCCACACTAGACCTTTCTTTGGGGAGGTTGCATGTTCTCCCCGTGTCTGTGTGGGTTTTCTCCAGGTACACTGGTTTCTTCCCACCATCCAAACACATGCACTGATAGGTTAATTGGTTAATCTAAATTGACCATAGGTGTGAATGAGAGTGATTGTTTGTCTATATATGTTCACCCCTGAGATGAATTGGAGACTCATACAGGGTGTACTCCGCCTTCACCCATTGGAGCTGGATTAGGCCCCCAGTGACCCCACGACCCTAGTGAGGATAAAGTGAGTTCAGATGACAAGACGAGATGAGATAACGTGAAAAAGTGGAGTCATCTTATAATCAGGCTGTCATGTTGAGACACACTGATAATTCTCTAGGGTCACTACACGAGCGCAACAGCAGAGGGCCCCAAAATTGATGGGCTGCTATCCCTTATCCCTTCAGTCCAGATGCCCCCCCCCAGCCTTATGACTTATTCACTCCCCCACACATACCCATGTCCACGAGCTTCTTTTGTACCTCACAATTTCATTCTACAGACATGCCTGGGTATTAGTAGTATAGGGGAGACTGGGGCCAGTTGTAACATGGGTTAGTTGTAACACTTGCAGTTGGTCCAATTAGGAACACCTTTAGGCTCACCTAATTCATACTGCACATGCTCAGGTTAGTCCTTAGTCTAAATTGGAAGTTATAGTACCGTTAGGCAGACACATCCAAATTTGTAATGGAAAACAATTTATTTTGTTGTCACTGTCAGTATTATTTTTTTGGTCCAAGTTTTTTGTTGTGATTCCATAGTTTGCTTTGTAGTTGGACTTATTAAAGATATAGCTGTTGCCTATATTTTAAAGAATGATTTCCCAGTATAAAAACTATTACATCTACAACCCATGGTTCCACAGATCACATATTAGTCCATACTGCCTTTTCAGTTAAGACAGTTATATATGCGAGATAAACAAAGATGTATGCCACTGTGATTCCACATCTCCACAATTGCTTAATATAAGATTATTTATCTTATGTACATCAATGTTGTTTCATATATCGGCCAATATATTGCTTATCGGGCCAATATTCTAGCCCCCAGTATGGACATCAGCCCTGACCATAAAAAACCCATATCAATCGAGGTCTACTACAAACAGACTTTATGAAGTTTGCTTGTTGTCTCATTTTGAATGTCACTTTACATCACATTATCCTCAAATCAAACGCAACCTTGGCTAGATTACCCCCTTACAACAGTAGAGCTAGTGCTCATGGGAAGCAGAGTGTTTATCCCTTAAAAGGTGTAGCTGCTATTTCACTTTAAACACATTCTCTGTACAGCACCTCTAAAACTACTTAGAAGGCAAAAATGTGATCTGCACTAAAAACGAAAGAACTCAGATGGTTATTTATGAAAACGCACACACACACACACACACACACATACACAAACAATGTAACCGATGAAAACACCATAAAACACCCAACGTGACAAAAATGTAAATGACATGAAGATAAAACAAAAGGAGGGGAAAAAAACGGCATAACGGATGCAACAAAATTAAAATGTGACAAAAAACGAAGACATTAAAGATGCAACAAGACCAGTTACAAACACACAATGTTGTACATAAAATTTTTGTAATAGATGCAACATAATGAAAATGACAAAATATATCAAAATACAACATAAAAGTCCACCTTTGTGATTTGGTGTGTGTCAGTGAGGTGTGGGCTGACCCGAAGTGAGTTGCAGGCCATTGAAAAATATTTTTAATGATATTCGGGTTAAATCGCATTTGAGTTTAAAAGAAAAGCTTTTGACAGACACTGGATTAATGCAGAGCTGAGGATGGTATGACCACAAATGATCATTTATCATGATGAAAATGTTCATACTACTGTAGTTTGTGACAGGGGTGTCAAACCTGTGGCCAGTGGGCCCAAACCGGCTCACCAAAGGGTCCAATCTGGCCCTTCAGTGCATTACACTGGATATCTTAACAGTCAAGGGTGTCAAACTTATTTTTAGTTCTGGGGACAATTATAGCCTAATTTGATCTTGAATAAAATGTAAAAAACCCCAAGTGGTGTTATGGCCTCAACTCGATCGCCTGCCTTGCAACTGCTGAGGCCCCCCAACACTGAGAGGACACCATGCCATGAACTTCATCCAACACTATATGTGAGATACACACGCTTTTATATTTCTGAAAATGTCCAATCTGTTGTGATCTTATCACTTAGATTTAAACACTTTTGAGAGGTTGGTTATGGGTCATTTTCAATATTGCGAAAAGCGTAAATAACACACAATGTTGTATGTGATAAAATTATTGTAATAGATGCAACGTGA
The DNA here is from genome assembly GCA_020466265.1 of Siphamia tubifer. Classification (NCBI taxonomy): domain Eukaryota; kingdom Metazoa; phylum Chordata; class Actinopteri; order Kurtiformes; family Apogonidae; genus Siphamia; species Siphamia tubifer. The sequence goes on along the minus strand of CM035786.1, from coordinate 43,952,306 downwards.
TGAAAATGGCAAAATATTTCAAAATACAACATAAAAAGTACACCTTTGTGATTTGGTGTGTGTCAGTGATGCGTGGGCTGACCCGAAGTGAGTGAGTTCCCGCGGTCACCCACAGTTGCAGGTCATTGAAAAATATTTTTAATGATATTCGAGTTGCAGTTGAGCAGATCATTTGAGATAAACATTAAAATAACCTGGTAAATATGCTTTATTAACTGAATGTCCGTGAATGTTCGTACAACATCAAAAGTAGCCTCTAGTATGGAGGGAGCAAGAGAGAAAGTCAAGTTGGGAGAGTGGGAGCTCCGGAAACGTACAAACAAAGTAAGGTTTGGGACGCATTCAGTGAGATTTTTAAAGATGATGAGCGACTCCCAGTGGTTTCTTTTCTATGGAAGCTGGCTTCAAATGTCTCTTTGGGTGTCATAGGTTGCCGATCTCAGGTTTAGATGCTGCACGTTGATAATTATTGAATGATGAAGCAGGGCAAAAATATTTTCTCAACATATTAACTTACAAGCAATGACATTGGATTTTAACACGAAAATATGCAGGTATGTGAGTAAGGTCATGTGATGTTCATAAAAACCATGGACTACTTTTTAAAAATACAGGTCAAGAAGCGGGTCGGGTCCATCCTTTTCAAATATATTTCTTGCGGTCTGACTTGCGGGCGGGCTAGTTAAATAAACTGTTGGTTGCGGGTCGTTTATAAATCGACCCACGCATCACTGGTGTGTGTGGTCTGAGATGAGAACTCTCAAAACTGTTTTAACTGAAAATATAAAATCATAAAGGACAAAAAAAAACAGTGCTATTTATTACTGTGTTGACCATCCCTAAGTAAAAGTGTATGAATAGATGACATCCATTGCCAGACACTCCTCCTGGCTCATTCTTTTCTTCTCCTCTTTTCTTGTTGTTCGTCGGTACTGTAGGCTACATAGTGTTGACACCTTTGGTAACTCGAATGGATTTTAATGAACACTATGAAATCTGCTTCCAATCTGAGAAAGAGGTTGCTTTTCTGAAGCATTATCTATTAAGTGTTATCCATCCATCAGCAGAGAGAAGAGTGGGAGGTAAATGTGACTGTTCTCCTCTTGAGGCTGGCCACAGTGTTTAGACAGGTGACAGCTGGTGATGATTTTCCACAGACGGTTGCATTGAAGTCTCAACTTTTTTGTGTTTTCGGTCTGATCATCAGTGTCTTCCTCCTCGTTATCCGTTTCATACACATTGCATCAGGGCAGGGTTCTTTCTTTTTTCTCTCTTACAAAAGCGATGAGGCAAGTTTGAGTTCCATTGGCGGCTTAAGAGTCGATGTGGATCCTTGATCAGCACAGTAAGCGACCGGATTAAATGTCCTGCAAAAAACAGGGTGGAAACGAGTTCCAGCATAAGTCCATATATAAATGACCTCTCATTCAACACCTAAACTATCCCCTCCATGTTTCAAGATTGATATATAACACACCCTCACCCCTTCAGCATTTTTTTTTTTTTTTCCTGCCTCTCTCCTTATGCGTCTCCTCTGAATGAAGCATCCTGCTGACACTCTCTCCAAGGAGTCTTATTGATATTCTTGGAGAACCACTGTAGAGATAGGCAGAGAGAGAGAAATGAAAGTCACACTGTAGCAGCAGACACACTGCCTTCTAGTACCAACAACAGTAAAAAAAAAAAAAATCACGTCACCCAGCACAAGGATGTCATTGTTCACTGTCAGCTGCACTAATGGCACCACTCATCCTCTTTTTTTATTATATTGGAGCACACGGGTAGGTCATTTTCCAATCAGACAGAATTAAGTAGTTACGTTTCAGTGTGATTTCACGTGAAAACATACTGTGGCAAGAATAATCTCACACTGTATGTACTTAAATATGGTGATTTTTGAGTGCATTGTGACTGACGCCTGTTATAGTGTGTTTGAAAACAATGGATGTTTGACTGACATGTCTTGCCATATTGTTATGAAGGCAAAGTAGACCCCGTCTGCATGGAAACGAGTTCGCATGAAACCGACATACTTAACGGATTGGTCTTTCATCAAAATGGGACCTGTCTCGCAGATATCCCAAAACAATTTCTTTGGAAAACGGGTGAGAAGATCTGGATACGGTGCAGTTTCTGTATCTATCTTGACGAGTATCTGTGTGTGTTCACACCCACGTCATGACCACATGACCGAAAAAAAACCCAAACAAACAAAAACAACCCCAGCAGCCTTGCACTTGTAGCATTCATTCTAATCACAAGACAGTAACAATGGGGAACAACAGAGTAGCAGTGGTGAATGGGTTAGGGTGTTAGCAGTATTATTATTGTTGTTTGTGTCTGGCGTGTGTGTTGCACCAGTAGAAAAAGAATGTGGGCGCATGCGCACTACTTCTATATTTCTGTTGTATCTGGTGGGACTACCTTACAGTGTGCATAGGGGTGTGGCATGTGAATTGCATCATTTTCAGCAAGCGTTTTACCCCCATGCTGACGCAGATTTTTACTGAAACGGTTCCATTTTTGCGTAATATCTCTTTGACACGGTTTCAAAACTAAACCCGTATCAAACTCGTCTGTATGTAGCCTCAGACTACCATCCTGAAGAACAACAAGACGCTAACCAGAAGAAAATTGTACAAAAAAATCACATAAAATTCAAGATGGAAACAAAGTAATTAGACACAATGGAAAAACACCCAATAATAAAAAAAATCTAGAGCTGCTGCTGCTATAGTTAATTTTTTTAATCAATTAACTAATTAATCTACTAACTGTTTTCTTGGATTCAGGTAGAGGGTTAGGCAAAAAAAGTAAAAATATGAAAAAGACATATCTGAAAATACAGACTGATTTCATAAGATTGTGTAGTCATGCGAGTTTATTGCATTTGGCGTGCTATTTTTATACATTTTCATCATTTCGCCTGCACGTAGCAGCCATAAACACTGCCGAACAACTGATAAAAATTGTTTGCTGAGGTGCACAGCTGTTGGCAGTGACAGCTGTTGAGAGAAAGTAGCTGAAAGTAATTACGAGGTGTGAATTTTTGTTCCATGACTGTGTTATGCAAATAAATCACTCACTCAAACACATATTTTTTTGCTGAGACTACTTTCGCTTTGACCAAAACCGGACCAGAACTTGACTCACAAGACTCTGTTGGGAGTTTAATCACTGTGGGTACACCAAAGTAAAGACAGAGATTCTATACAAATTCCTGTGAAAAATAGTGAACTGTCCCTTTAAAGGAACCACACAGTAGATAAGACATTATTAGCTCCAAACACACAACAAAAAAAACACATTATTACTTTTATAACAAGATGCAAATGAAAAGACAGACAGCACAGTGGTGACGTTGTCTCACAGCAAGAAGGTCCTAAGATCAGTTCCCTGGGGGTGACCTTTCTTTGGTGAGTTTGCATGTTCTGTGGGTTCTCTCCGGGTACTCTGACTTCTTCCCACCAACCCATGACATGCATCAATAGCTTGATTGGTCAAGATAAACTGGCCATAGTTCTGAATGTGAGTGATTGGTTGTTTGTCTCTCCGTCAGCCCTACAATGAACTGGTATCATGTCGAGGGTGTACCCTGCCTTTGCCCATAGGTAGCTGGGATAGGCTCCAACACCGCTGCAAGCCTCTCGAAGATTGAATGGTTAAGAGGATGACTGATTGACTCAAGAGATTGAAACGACCTAAGATGTACCACAATTAAAATGACAAACTATGCAAAGACCTTGGAAACTGTCGGCATTGATATTTGTCACTGGCTGCAGTCATCTCACATCAGACTTCCCTGCTCTAAGACTACGTTCACACTGCAGAATAATGTTGCCCAAATGTGACTTTTTGTTGCCATTTGACTTATCAAAGACGATCTGAATGGCACAAATCAGATTTATTTTTTTTTAATCCGACTCAGGCCGCTTTCATATGTGGTACTAAATCTGATCTGACCTTCAGTCTGAACGGCAGTGTCGCATTTATCCAACTTTTCCAGTTACATCCTTGACTGACACAACAAATGTAATGACCCAAAGGTAAAATATTATGAGTTTATGACTAGTTTAAGGCATTTTAAGTCCCACACACACATAAACATGTGACTATCCACAGGTTGACCTTTAGCACTACAGTGTTTTCAATCATCAGGCTATAGAAGCTAAACTTTGAGGAAGCTAAACTTTGAGCCAGCCACAGTAAAACTCTTCATATGTGTCAAAGGAGCTTCTTCTACTCTGTAGTAACCTATCCCCAAAACTAGATGGTGAATTAAATGCATGCAGGTCTAGGGGGGCGGGGCCAGTGGGACCGAGCATAGACGTATCCTTCATATCTGATCTTCTCCAATTACCTTCTCATTCAGTCACGATGAGTTCCGTCTGATGGCTCCACCTTTTTTCAAATCTTGATTTAAGATTTACTTTCCTGCATGTTGATACTATTCTGTTGCCCATAGCAACCACTAGATTCTTAGCTTTCCAAACATGTCCCATAATATGACATATTTCCTCATTTGTCATGATATCAGAGCCTCTTGCATGCGAGGCTCACTTCAGGGACACATTCCATTCACACCCAAGGCTAATTGAAGCCTCATTTAATGTGTAATAGCACGAGCACACAAAAGATTTGATTTTACCAAATTATTCTACGGCTCTCTACGATGTTGCAACACCTCCCATTTACTTTGAATTGACATTCCCAGCGTTCTGCGGGCGGATTTTTTGTTGATAACCTCCCGCTGTGCCGTTAACGCCTGCTACCAATGGCAACAAGTTTTGTCACTTCAAATTCATGGTACCATATCACTCAGCAGGTAGTTCGGCCACTTTGAAAGTAAATATTCAATTGTCTGTCTTTTCTCAAAATAAGCAGTAATAATCTGTAAGAACCCGTAGAATAAGCGGGATAATGTATTGCCCACCCGTGACAATCGAATAATATTTCCCTTCGGGGAGGCACAATACTGTTCGGCCCCGTCGGGAAATATTTCTCTGATAGTCACGCATGGGCAATACATTATCCCTTACAAAATCCAAATCATGCCTTAAGCCCTCTGCTGCGTGAACATATTATTTGTGCACACAGATATGCACAATAGCTGATCTTAATTAATAAATTGCTGTTAATCTTGAGTCCTCTTTATTCTTGCAGAAAACAACCAGCTGCTATATGCCTTGTGTTCTTACACGACACATATTTTCTCTGTTCCTTGGTTAAGGCTTGAATTTGGAAAAAGATTTTTCAGCTTTCCTTGTCCCTCAGCATGGAATCCTCTACAGATTGAGCTGAAACTCTGATGTTAGTCCACTTGAGCAACATTTCCAGTTTCCATTTCCAGGCTCTACTCGATTCGGTTCGAGGACCACACACGTTAATAACGCAATGAGCTGATACTAGTGGAAATGCACCATTAATCTTCCATTATATCCTGAGGGACAGATGGTGTAAGACCATTGGACAGTAACTGTGTTTATACATTTTAAATTATTGTTTGTTGTCGTGTTGTAGCTCCTGTACTTCTTGTTAAAAATGTTGTTACACCTCTAAATAGTATGTTTTAATCTGTACTGTCAGTTCCCTTTAACTGTTCTTATGACATGTGCTGCTGACCCCTTGGCCTTGGCCTTGTGAAAGACATCCTCAAATCATTGTGTTGTATCTGGTTAAATAAAGGTAAAAATGTAATCAATAAATACAGCTTTAAAAAAAAAAGACTAGAATGCTATCTGAATTTAGTGGTATTTCTGCTCCTTTTTTATTTTTATGTAATGTGGAAGCCAAATGATGGCATCATTATTTTGGAATAGTTTTTCTGTAACAGTGTAAATGAATTAAATGGTAACAAACACCAAAAGATAAATCTATAGTACAGTAAATTAGGATTTTGAGAATGGAGTAATTGAGGGTAAATATTTTTTTTATTCTTAAACATTAATCATCTATCATAAGCTGTACATTGTAACATTCTTTTACTCTTGTTTTAACACCCTTAGACGCCACACTTCCCAAACTGATATTTCTATTTTATTTATTTCAACATGTATTTCACAATATTTTTAATTCCTTCCTCTACATCTTCATTCCCCTGCGCAGTAGGAAGGCCACAGTGGAAAACAGCTTTTTGTTACCTGTTTACTCTGCTGTTCTCCAGAGGTTATCCTAGGAGATGTGTGAAGGTTAGTATGGGTGTGCTCAGAAAAGAGAGTTTCTATTTTTATTTTTTTTTTAATTTACAAAACCAAATATACAAACCTGAAGAAGTGACCCCTAAAATGCATTGAGTCGTGGCTGCTGAAATGATGTGGCTCGGCTCATTTGATATTGGAGATGGAGGAGGAGGATGTGAAAGCACCGATCCTGCCGACCTTTATTTTCTGAGCCTCCATCATCGGAACTCTCTTTCACTGAGTCACCCTGCTTTTGTCATACAGACACGTGCGCACAAATGCACACTAACCTCATCTATCATAAATCAAACGTGCGTGCTGTGAATGGGTCTGCCTCATACATTGGCTGCACACATTCACACAAACCTTGTTCTTCAAACACGTCCTGCTGAGGTGAAGTGAAGAATTACGTTCTCTGCTTTTCCATGGTCAAACTGACTTTACTTCCAACACCCATAATGCCACATTCTCCTCTAACTACCCTAACTACCTCATCAGCTTCAGGCCAGAGGGATTCTGGGACTAGTTTGAGAAATGTCACAGCTCATTATCTGATAAGGTGTATATTTCTGGTCAGTGCATTTTAAACAGTATTAGGATAAATGTTATTTGCACTAACCCTGCACACCTCAAGTTGTCAGGGAAACATGTTGCCATGGCAATATTTGTGCCTTTTACTACAAGTTTAATGAAAAAATACAGTTGTAAACAACAGAGGTGGTCAAAGTACTGACATTCTGTACTTACTCTGGTAAAAGTAGAAGTACTGATTCAACTCCGCTACTTAAGTAAAAGTACAACTTCTCAATTGTAATAAAGTACAAAAGTAAAAATGTGTATTTTGTCATGAATGCAATAATACTTATTCTTATACTTATTAAAATCAGTGAAGTTTCAAAAGTATCTAAAATAAAGCCTTTAAAAGTGAGTTACTGTGTAGATAATGTGTTTGATCAAGTCACCGTACTTGGTTTTGTGGATATGGGCACGACCTTTAGGAAAAATGGGGGGATAAGTTACAATTGAGATACAAAGTCATCATGAGATTTTTTTTAAGAAGTTATAAATATGAGATAAAAATGTATAATTTTAAGAGGAAAAACTCAAAGGTGTCAGATAAAATGTTGAAATTCAGAAATAAAAAGTCAGTTATGAGATAATAGTCATATAATTATAATCTATAAACTCAGTTTTTCTCCTCCACTGATTTTCCCTCTGAAGCCATTTATTTTTTATTACAGTCACATCTGTTTAGTTTGAAAAAATAATGAGTCTATTCTGAGAATGTAATGAATATAAAGTACAGATATTTATGTAAAAATGTAGGGAGTAAAAGGCTACTAGAAAAATAAATAGTCAAGTAAAGTACAGATACCTAAAAGTACTGTAACAAAGTACTTTTACATTATATATACTGTATATATATATATATATATATATATATATATATATATATATATATATATATATATATATATATATATATATATATATATATATATACGTGCACACACAGTGTGTGTAATATACAGGTGGCCGTAGGTCCAGTACTCTGAGTTCCTTCCATTTTTGTCCTTGGTTAAAACAGTGGATCCTGTAGAAGGACTTCTCACCATGTCCCACTCTGTTTGAACTATTACTGCACAAAACATAAACATGACTACAGTTATTAGTACAAATATTTGTCGAACATGGCTGGAACTCTTCTTTCTAGCTTGTAGGTTATGGATGTATAAACATAAATGATGTCATGTGTCATCGTTCTATAAACAAGTGTCTCCATCCACTGTGAGTTTTATTGATGAATCAATCTTCCAAAAAGCTTGCGGTCATCTTTAGTAATCTTAACAAACCAATTATTTAATTTGAGCAAGTTTTATGTAAAATAACCAGCAATTGTGTCCTGATGCTTTTAACTTAGTCTGACCCATGGAATCTGTTGTCCTCACATGTCCACACCTTTGTCCATTAGGACTGCACTGAGGCTCAGGAATAGGAGGAGGAATAATACAGTGTGGGTTTGAACACCTTATTCTCAGGCACCATTAAACATGTAGGATGCAACGGCAGTGACTTAGCAGAGTGGTGACGACAAGTTGTGGTAGTTTTGAATGACCTGTTAAAGACAAGTGTTCAGACGATGCCTAATCTCACACCTGTTTTGTGCAATTTCTATGACAACCCGTTCTTGACAGTACTTTTACCACCTTTGCTGGTTTCTGCCCCGAGGTTGTTTGTGTCATGTACTGAGATGGACTGAGTACATACTATGAAGCCAATGAGGCATTCCATTTAAAGGTTACATGCATAAACACATGTCCAAATTCAACCCACTGGTGATGCAACTGTCAACAATGTACCAGCTACACAACGTTTTCTCCTGCTGTTCTGAACTCACATGATATGATGTTGAGTAAGGAGGGAAAAAAAGGAGTTTAACCCCAATTAAAACAGCTGACTCTGTTCATATGATAAATAATAACATTAATTGAATATATATATATATATCGCTGGTATTAGAACCATTATAACCAAACATACACTAAACTGCGCTAAAAACCAATACAATGCACTAAAAATACAATAAATGTACTAAAAATAAACCAAAATGCACATAAAAAATACACTGAACTGCACTAAAAACAATAAAATGCACTAAAAATAAACCAAATTGCACTAAAAATACACAAAAACTGCACTAAAATAAGTAAATAAATGCACTAAATTTTTTAGAAAATGCACTAAAAGTTAAAGTGCACATAAAAATACACTACACTGCACTAAAAAAAATAAAACTAAATGTACTAAAAATGCACTACACTGAAGTAAAAAACAATAAAATGCGCTAAAAGGTTAAAAATTCATTCACAGTTATTATTTTAAGCATTTTCCAAAAATTAAAGCATTGCTGTCATTTCATGTATTAACATCAATTTCAGATTTTACTTTAATGTCTTTCAATGTGAACTGTCTTTTTTTCTTCAGTGTGGACCATGGACACATTCAGCACCAAGAGTCTGGCCCTTCAGGCCCAGAAGAAACTGATGAGTAAGATGGCCTCCAAGAGCATGGCCAACCTCTTCATCGACGACACCAGCAGTGAAGTCCTGGACGAGCTGTATCGAGTCACCAAAGAGTACACTCGCAACCGCAAGGAGTCCCAAAAGATCATCAAGAACCTGATCAAGATGGTGGTGAAGCTGGGGGTCCTGTACAGAAACAACCAGTTCAACACTGAAGAGCTGATCCTGGTGGAGAACTTCAGGTAAACAGCAGCAACATGAGTCCAAAGGAAATGTTCAACACTTTGGGATAAACTGTACGTCTGTTTTTCAGTCCCTCCAGGTCTGTTTTGAGATTGTTTTGTCCTAAAATATCTGGAGTTGCATGAGGTTTTCCGAAAAATTGCGATGCATGCTGCAGTGCTTTTTAGGCTTTTGTTGCTGGAGGAAGTGAAAGTTGCGATAACTAGTTGCGATTTTCCCTTTTTGTAATCACAATTAAGTAATATTTCACATATTTAGTTCCTGGAAAATTTATTGAAAGTCATTGTGATATGATCCTCAAAACTACCTTTTATTGAGATGGAAAATAAACGATTACAAAAATACAACAAAAGATAAATTTTTTCCAAATGCACTTGTTGGTTCAAAGGTTAAAGTTCATATGACCTCACAGCACTACATGAAGTTGTAAAACAAGGGGGAAGCTCAGTTGGTAGAGCAGGTCGTCCGTTGGCAGTTCGATTCCCGCTCTGTCCTAGTCAGTCTGTTGTGTCCTTGGGCAAGACGCTTCACCCTCCTTGCCTCCAGTGTCACTCACACTGGTGTATGAATGAGTATGAATGTTGGGTGGTGGTCAGAGGTGCAGCCACACTTCTGTCAGTCTGACCCAGGGCAACTGTGACTATATATGTAGTTTACCACCACCAGAGGGAATGAATAATGGAACACTAATGTGAAGCGCTTTGGGTAATTTGAAAAGCGCTATAGAAATCTAATCCATTATTATTATATTATTAAAAGTAAAAAACAAAAACATTACCAGTTCTGTGTAGTAGAGGCAGTTTCTCTGACAAAACTAGAACAAAGACACTGAGATATTATCGAATCGGTTTTTAACATATGAGCCCACTCGGACCCTCAGGTCCTCGGTTAAAACACTAAAACACATGGTGAGGCCCCATTCAGTTTTTATTTCCCCAAACTATTGAACAGTCGACCTGAGGATCTGAGGTCTGCTGCGGGTGTTCATATTTTTAAGGATAAACTGAAAAACTACTTTTTTAACTTAACTTTTAGTTAAATTAAAAAGATAGTTAAATTTGACTCTTAACATTATTTAATTCTGCTATTTTATGTATTTGATTTTATTTAATTACTATTATTTATTTATGCATTTATTCTTTTTAACTCTGTAAATCTTTTAACTTGTCCTACAATTGGGAGATAAGGGGGGGGGTCTGATGTAAAGGACTTTATTCTACATGTACCATGTAAGTGCTATATGAATAAAGTTTGATTGATCAATTGATTAAGACAACCTTTCAAAGGAGACAAATAAAATATTACCTGGATGACAAAAATGCAGCAAAAAAATCCTCTTCCAAATGCACCTGTTGGTACTAGTGCATAGTCGTAAATGTGAACTGCTGGCTGCACACGTGTTGCTTCGTACTGTAAGATAAACAGGAAAAGACAGAAGGAGCAGCTCAAGACGTCGCAAATGATTGGTCACATGTTGTGGAAAAATCACAGTGATTGATTAAAATTGCAAAATCCTGGAGGGTCTACTTTTAATATTTTTATACAGTTCAATGAGAAGGTTGATGGATTTACTGTTATTCTTTTGTCACACACACACACACACACACACACACACAAAATGTAGGTACAGTTGTCAAATAATTCCGTACAAAAATTAAAGCTTTTACAGCTCAGCTTTTAACAAGATTTTCCGTCTTCTCTCCTGAGTTTCACAAGTTAAATCTAAATCTTCAGAAAAGCTTCTTAGTCAGCACCGTTTTTTTTTTTTTTTCCCCAAGCATCCATCCAAAAGAAACCAATATTTAAAAAAAGGTAATTTTACCCAAAAATCTATCCCTTACATCCTCATAGACAGACCAATACAACACACTGATGCTTGTTTCCAGTTCCATCTCGCTCTATAATTGTGTACCTTGGGTTTTTTGTTTCATGTAAATTACACTTCACATAGCGTTCTATACTGTAGTTACTCTTTATGAGACAATACAGTCTATTGTACCATGTTGTATATTTAATGTTAGGATACCATATTCTCTTTGTTACCCTGAATATCACAGAGTAAACTATTGTGCAAAGTCAATGAAAGACTTATTCTGTGGGTAAATATCTTTTTATTAAGTCTCTGACCATATGTGATGAGTGATATTTATGCCTGATGTCTGGAAGTCAGAAAGTTAATAAGTAAATATTGTATTATATTATCTGTCATATATATCCTGCTGCAGCTCTATATCATTAATATACACTGTGATTAGTGTTAGAAAGTAGTAAATAGTTTTATAAGGAGGTTTACTGTCAGGGTGTTATTGTGTGCTGATGGAAGCAAATTAAGGAAATTGACTTTTACATTTTCTATATTTTCCACTAAAATAGTCAAACTCAGCCTGGAGGCATATAAAGCTGACATAAGTGCACAGTATGGAGAATGATGATTATATTAGCATGGAGATGTATCGCTGCAAAGGACAATACTGTAACCGATATAAAGGGCTTGTGAAACTTTTCTAAAGAAAATCATAAGACAGCACTTTCTATTTTTAACCAGCAGATTTGACTTTACTTCTGCCGTTACACTCAGAATTAGACACTGACGGCTTCTCCTACTTCTCTGCTGCAGGAAGAAAGTCCACACTCTGGCCATGACGGCGGTCAGTTTCCACCAGATCGAGTTCACCTTCGACCGGCGTGTCATGAGCGCCATTTTGAACGAGTGCCGCGACCTGCTGCACCAGGCCATCAAGCGTCACCTGACCGCCAAGAGCCACTCGCGTGTCAACCACGTCTTCAATCACTTCGCCGATTGCGAATTCCTGGCAACTCTGTACGGGCCGTCTGAGGTTTACCGCGCCCACCTGCAGAGGATCTGCAATGGAGTCAACAAGATGCTTGACGAGGGCAACCTCTGACCTACGCCTATACCTTCACCTCTGATCACCCTTTAATTACCAACTCATACCATTCTTTTTTTTTTTTTTTTTTTTTGTAAGGTGACAATCATGAACACTTTTCCATGTATTGGCTTGTGTTTGTGTGTGCCTTTCACACACTGCTGTAACACTGAGGCTACATCCAGACTAATGTGTTTAAAGGTGTCATTTTCACTCTGGTCTTCACACCACTACAAAAACACTGTGCAACCCTGTTATACTTTGTAAACTCTGGACACCTCATATCCATTCCTGATTCATCGCTGCCAGTCACATGACCTTTTCCAGCTGTTAATTCAACATAGAAACTAAGTACAGTTTACATGCACTTGAATTATTTCCTTACTCCGATGAAAATTGAAGTTTTAAAAGCCATGTATACACCTTAAAGTAGAATCAAATCAAACTGGAATTTTATGCCCTATTCACACGGGATAAGTATTATCTGTGGACCACTGGTTATTTGCAATTACCCCCATTCTTCTGTGTTATTGTGTGGCGCATTCGGACAGGATAAACAAGGGTCTGTAATTCACACAAATACCAGAGATTATGGCTGGATATGTCGTAAATTCACAACATCCTGTTTGGTCTCAATACATTAATAAGGTATGAAAACTAAGTATGCATAAGAATAAAGGGGGTAAACGCCATTGGCAGGGATGCAGTCTGTAAAATTCCTCCACGCCTTCAAAATAAGAACAGGGTCAGTGCAGATTAAAACGGTCTCCAGATTATAGAATAGGCAGTTCTTAGTTAGTTATAAATATTCTAAATATGGTGTGACCATATCTTTATTTTGCCACATGCTGTCACACAATTTCAGCCACTTCCTCCATTATTAACTCCAGAAAAAGACAAAAGGCGCGCAATTGAAATTACAAACACAGACATTCGCATTCACCCGGAACTTGAATTATAATAATAGTAATAATAATAATAATAACAATACCTCAAACTTGTATAGCGCTTTTTTGGACACTCAAAGACGCTTTACACAACATTGCATAAAAAAATAAATAAAAATAATTATTTATTTATCACTGGACATCTGTTTTTCGCCCAAACACAGTACGTAATTTGCGGTGGAATTATTACTGAGCAAATCACGGACATGGCGCATTCACACGGGAATAAGAACTCGGATATTCTCCGTAATTATTCCGAATTACCAGTGGTCCATAGATAATACTTATCCTGTGTGAATAGAGTATTAGAAGTGTGAATAACCGAGTCAGATAATGCGATTCTAATGGAATTTCTCCACGCGTGTAAACGGCACCTAAACTTAGCTCGTTTTAGACTGGCCTGGACACGCCCCCTTCTGGAAGTGACCAGAGTCACCATGACGACATGCATGTTCCGTGTAATAAATCAGAGTTTAAGAGTACGTACAAAATATACAGAGCTGCTGCATATCTTCCCTGGCTGTTGTCCTCCTTCAAATCTGATGCTTTAGTTTCGTTATTGTTCTTCTTCTATGGCGCCAACCGAAAGCATGCTAACACAAGAGGGCATGTAGCACCACCTAGTGTCTGGAAGTGGAACATTAATTCAAATTTCTCTTGCTAGCATGTAAACTGGGATTTCTGGGAGACTTCAGTTAAGTCCTTAATCATCGGAGTAAAGCAATAATTTAAATTCCTAAGTGCGTGTAAATGTACTCACTGATTTCCAGGTCATTCTGTTGGCGTTAAAGTGTGCAGTTAAATTTTCATGTTACTACTGACTACAGTCATACCAAGCAAGCTGTTAAATTCCAGCAGGTTCTGACCATTTCCACATCCAGTGGTTTGGTCATGTAGTATGTGTTTCAGGAGAATACAGGGACTATTTATGTGTGGACAGAGGTAATTTTTGTAGCAAAACACCACTTCTATACTGAAACCACATTAGTGCGGATGTAACCTGCTGGCTAGTTTAATCCAAAGTCTTCTTCCTTTTTTTTCCCACAGACTTTTTTTTTTTTGTCTTCACACTAAACTAAACCCAGCAGATGATCTTAAATGAATGTATAATTTCACAGTCTTATCCGTATATTCAAGGGTAGGAGCCTCGACAACTGTGCCTTGAAAAAAAAAAACAACCTAATTTTATCTTCATTCTGAAGGCAGTTAGTTTTGCTCTCTTACTTAATCAGAATGAAGCTCGGCACAGGCCTTCATGGTGCCTGGACAACAATGAGTCTTAAAGCACCAAAAGAAGAAATAAAGTGAATTACCATCTTTTTCAAATAGTGATTATTTTTGTTTGTTTGTTTGTTTGTTTCTGAAAGTTAAGTTCTAAAAGCATTGCACTCAGTCCTGAACAAGCGCTGTACTGTACTTTTCCTGCAATAGTGAGACCATATGACTACAGCAGTTAAGTAATCCTGCTTAGTCTGCTTTTACACAAATTCACCAGCGTGCACTGAACTTTATAGAGAGGCCAGGCATTTTCTTTAGAAGGCACCTATAGACCTACTTCTTTTTTTTTTTTTTTTTTTTTTTCTTCCTTGAGCACTCCAGTTTATAGCAACCACAACTAAGATGAAATATTTGGGTCATAATAGGACAGTAAACATGAAGGAATTTGATGATGATGTTGTTGTGTCGTCTTACTGTTCATTGTTTCTGTGCTGACTGGCATTTGTCAAACAGAAATTAAAAACCAACGCCAGCTCTGTTTAAATGTTATAATGGCAGTGGGGGGGTGGGGGGTGGGGGGTTGTAACACAACCTGGCACCGGCTGCAAAAAGGTTTCTCTGGCATTTTATCAAAGCACAAGAAAATCTGTGCGCTAGCTTATACCTTTTGTGGCATGTGGGCATATTGCCTCAGGTTCATCAACGTGCACTAAAACTCTGACATATCTGGACAAAAAAAAACAAAACAAAAAACCAGAGTCCCTTAGAGCAGTCAGATGAAAGGGGCTGGAGCAGCATCATCCAGTGCCAGGCTGGGGTGTAAAGAGATTAGAACACAGACAAACACTGAACCTGATTGTATTCTCCCATTGCAATTACAGCTCACTGCTATATTTTGTAATAAATGTCCAAAATGTAATAACTTTTTCATTTCATTTTGTAATAAATTTTGCCGCATTATGTAATAAGTTATGACATTTTGAGAAGATTATTACTAAATGCACTTCTCTAGAAAATGTAATAACATGGTGTGTTATGTAATAATAATTCTAAAGCATAGTTTTTTTGTTAATTGTATTTTACTTTAATTTGGGCATGCATTTTAGGTGGAATTTGCCAGAAAACCCCCTTGAGGCTTAAGAGGTTAAACTACATAAGTGTTGTTTACAGATAATTTATCCACTAAGATTCATTTTAAACAAATATGAAATTGCCTCAAAAGGTTAAACAAAAAAAAAATTATATATCCAAAATATATCTGTAATTTCAAATTGTCCTAATGTCTAATATGTCTAATTACCAGCCAAGACATAAACCACTTGGAATATTTCCCAAACAGCTCCTTGACTTTTAATACCACACCACCAAAGCACCTGCTGATGCAAAATGGAATAAATTATTACAAAATGTGGCAAAAATTATTACAGTTTATTACAAAATAAAATGAAAAAGTTATTACATTTTTGATATTTATTACAAAATAAAATGAAAAAGTTAATACATTTTTGATATTTATTACAAAATAAAATGAAAAAGTTAATACATTTTTGATATTTATTACAAAATAAAATGAAAAAGTTAATACATTTTGGACATTTATTACAAAATGTGGCAGTTTATTACAAAATAAAATGAAAAAGTTATTACATTTTGGACGTTTATTACAAAATACGGCTCAACAGGGTACAATAGCCTGGAGTTTAAGAATCCACTCCCATTTCACCACATCACAGCCTGGTGATGCCACAGTGATGACATTTTTATTTGCATGATGCACATCCTTAAACAGAGTAAAAGATGTCTCTTCCCATCAAGATGCATATAAATAGTCACTGCTCTCCCTCTCTCCATCCTCACATAATGGTTGTCTTTCCCTTTTTTTTTTTTTGTTGTGTTGTCTGCTTGTTTTTGTATCACTGAGCCTGTCTGAGATTGTTTTGTGGCTGCGGCCTTATTGTGTATTCAGTGTGTGAGCGGCCGAGTGTGTGTTTGCGTGCGTGTACCTGTGAGAGAATTGGAAATTGAGCCGTGTAATAAGCGCTGTGCTTTTCCCAGATAGGATTTCTGAAACTTTTAACTCCATCCGCAGCCTGCTCTGCCAAAGAACAGAAAGACAGACGTTGTTCAAAATGTAGTTTTGTGAAAAGGAACAGTTTACAGAAGGAAAAAAAAAAAAAAAACACATTATTGAAGTAATGACGACGCAAATGGCAGCTGTGGCAGTTTCACAATCCACCCCCCCCCCCCCCCTTATTTGATGACTTTTTCTCCTATCAATTCTACTTTGTAAAACCATTTGATCCCCACTGCATCATTTTTGGAGGCTTTGAAGTGAATCTCTCTTTTTAAATCCCTGAGAAAAAGTTGACTTTAATTGTCTTTAGATGCCATTTCCTCCAATCCCTTCACATCTCAGGGTTAGTTCAAAATCCATGACACACTTCGAAAGCACCATGATGGAAAGATTAGGAGCTTCTGCTACAGTCCCATGTGTTTAACCAAAGGTCTCAAGTGAAGCATCTGTGTTTTTATTATTGTGAATTGTGAAATGTTTTTATTTTCACTTAATGTACATACGACTGGTTTTTGTCTCTGTATTTTATCTACAAATACACAATTTACTTTTTTAAAACAATAAATTCCTTGTCTTTCTTTTTTTTTTTTTTTTTTTTTCCTTTTAATCGTGCGCTCTGTCATCCCTTTAGTGCCACTGCATGTTGGAATTTTCCAGACCAGATCAGAGGGGGTAATCTGCCTCCGTCTGACCTGGATTTAATCGACCAAATCCTTTTCCTCCTGCTCTCAAAGCATTGTTAGGAAGCGTCAGAAATAAAGACAAACCATCTGAATGATGAGCAATTCAAGTTTGGGCAATTTTGTTTGAAATAGTCAAAAATAGAGGAGGAAATGAGTTGGACAGGATGTCGAATTACTGCTTTTACAAACCCAACGTTGAATTAAAGTTTTTATTCGAGTGTTGTGCATGAACAGGACTGTGACTTTGTTAGTTCATTCAGGGTAAGGTAACTTTATTTGGACCTGAGGGTAGATTTGGTTGCAGGTAAAAGTGACATAAAAGCATAAACAAAACAACACAATAATTAACAGTGACACAGGTCAAAAACACAGGCAGCTAATGACAACTGACATGTGCTCCAGACAAGATATATATATATATATATATATATATATATATATATATATATATATATATATATATATATATATATATATATAATACATTAACAGTAACACTTTATAATACCTACACACAATTGACTATGTATTAACCATTTATTACCCACTTATAAATGGTTGTTCATTATGTATTAACCATTTATTACCTATTTGTTAATGTCTTGTAAAGGTTCATACTAGTGTCTTCCAAAGATAAATGTAAAAGATTATTTTTAACCAACGTGCAGTGTTTGTATATCTGCTTTACAGGTAAACAAAGAAACAGTTGTAAACACTGCATCTGTTGGTTAAAAATAATCTAATTTTATAATTACACTAGTATGAACCTTTACAAGACATTAACAAATAGGTAATAAATGGTTAATACATAATGAACAACCCATTTATAAAAGGTTAATACATAGTCAATTGTGTGTAGGTATTATAAAATTAACATATAGCGCTGCGCCTGAAGACTAGCTTATGTGTTGTTCAGTGCTCTTATCATTGAGGGGACAGGACTGCATTTGTATTTTTTGGTTCTTCTGCATTCATTGAATAGTTTATGTGATGCATCATTAAAGTCTCTAATTGTCTTTTGTAGAGGGATTCTACGTTCAACTGTTTCTCTCCAATTATTTTAGTGGCCCACCTCACAATCTGATTAAGTGATTTTTTTTTCTTTTAATTTTTGGGCAGATTATTGAACCATGACACTAGGCTGAAAGAAATCAGAGTTTCTATCAAACATTGTGAGCAGCTTCCTGTCTATGTGGAATGATGACAACTTCCTTAGACAGTATAGGTGTTAGTTTGCCTTTTTATATCTAGACTCACAATGTGCCACAAAAGTGAGTTTACTGTCAATGATGAGTGAACTTTAAAGCAGGGGTGTCAAACTCATTTCAGTTCAGGGGTCACATTAAACCAAATTTGATCTGCAGAGGGTTGGACCAGTGAAATAATAATATAATAATATAAAAGTAACGTCAACTCCAAACTTTTCTCTGTGTTTTAGAGTGAAATAACATGAACAAAGTGAAATGTCATACGTTCAGTTTTAACAATATTATGTCTCACTTTAGAATGAACTCAGGTAAATTACAATTGTCACATCACAGTTGATCAATAAAACATACATAAAACATTTAATAACAGGTGGAATATTGGTAAAATTGCCCTTCAGGTATTTTATAAATGTTTAGGTTAGTTGTATTTTTGTGAAATCATCATTTCACTGTAAATACGATAAAATGACATGAACATTTTTACATTTACAAAAGGAAACATTTGGAATTGTATTTACACATTATTATAATATCATTGTACTGATCTGACCCACTGAAGATTAAATTAGTTTGTATGTGGAACCTGAACTAAAATGATTTATATCTTCAGTGTCATTTTTACATTTCACAAACTCATCCAGACTGGACCCTTTAGAGCAGGGGTCACCAATCCTGGTCCTTTACAGCCGCTATCATGCATGTTTTAGATGAGGGGTGTCAAACATGCGGCCTGGGGGCCAAAAAGGGTCCAGTTTTGCCCCTGGGATAGATTTGTAAATTACAAAAATTACACTGAAAATATTAACAAACAAAGATGTTTAATTCATCTGATGTCAATTTAATCTACAGTAGATCAGACAAGTAAAATACTATCATATTAACCTGTAAATAATATTGTTTATTTATGACATAAAAGTGAAAATCCTAAACAAATAGGAATAACTTTAAATGTCTAAAGAGAAATATGTGGTAGTTGATCAACATTCTGATTATTTAATGTGTGTATTTGTAGATCCACTGTGATCTGTAAGATGCCATGTACATGTATAAATTGTAAAATAAGGTGTAATATTGTTAAAAAAAATTTTTTTTAATTAATTTATTCACGTAATGTTCAGTTACAGTTCATCGATGAAAACATTTTAATTATGGACATTTTTGGAGTTGACATCATTTATAAGTTCTGACCCTATTATTTATATTATTTGACTGGTCTGGCCCACTTTAGATCATATTGGGTTGAATGTTAGTAATTATTTTGTTGCTTTATTATCATTTTTTGTTCTTTTTATTGATGCCTTTGGTCATTTTTGTTCATTTTGTTACTTATTTTATTCTTTTTTAATTTTTTTTACTGTGGAACTGCTAAAGTCTCAGGAGTTAAAGGGCTAAACTAAACCCAAAACAAGCAGGACACTGCCCCCCCAGGACTGGAGTTTGACACCTGTGCATTATATAGTGACCACACCATTTTGTAAGGGTGTCCGAATCTATACCCCTCACTATATAGTGGTTAGGGAGTGATTTTGGACACAGACATGGTTGTTCTTATCTAATTTCAAAGTTAATATGATACACACTGCATGCAGCGATCCACCAATCACAATCATTATTCATCATCAAACAAAAGAAAATCACTGTAATTATAGATTTTGTACCAAAAAAGAGATGTTTGACCATTTATGTCAGCACCACACAGCTATTATCTACCAACCAAAGTTTAATTATATAGCACTTTACAACAACATAAAAGACCAATGTGGTTTACATCTAAAACTTAAGTAAAACACAGGATAAAACAACTCAATCAAATATCATTTAACAATATAAAAGACAATAAATCAATAAGATACATAAAAATATCATCAGTTTAGCATAAAGGTGACACAGTGTTACTGGTTAAATCATAATTATTGTGAACTCCAGAGTATTTCCTTTCATATCCCATGGTTTTATTTTACAGTATCGTGCAGTCGTTCACTACAGTCAATGATCTTCATCCATTTAACTGTATCCGCTCCACGCTCTTCTCTCACATCAGCTACCTTCATGTCCTCTTTCACTCCATAAATCCAGTCTTGGTTCTTCCTCTCGGCCTCTTCTACTAATATATTTACTATCCCTGCTCTCTACCTGTCCAAACCATCTCAGTCTGGCCTCTGACATTTTCTCTAAAACATCTAAAGGGCTCTTCCTCTGATGTCCTTATTCCTGATCTGATCCATCCTGGTCCCTCCCAAAGGGAACCTCAGCATCTGGACCTCTGCTACCTCCAGCTCTGAAGAGGGTTTGTGTGACTTTTAAAAAATAAATAAATATTACCATGACTTCAGGCCCAGGGATACATTTATGTCTGACCTCAAAATTTGATCATATTTATCTTCACCTCCTAGGACCTGGCGTCCACATATGTGGACTTCACATTTTCTGTTGACTAAAGTCTAGACCACAATAATATATTTGTTCGACAAGTGCCTGGTGTCCCCTTACAAGGACATTATAAGAGAAGAGCATTATATTATATTATATTATATTATATTATATTATAGCTTATATGTATATATATGTATAGTGTGTGTGTGTGTGTGTGTGTGTGTGTGTGTGTGTGTGTGTGTGTGTGTGGTATTCTGAGGTGCAGCTTACCTCATACAGTAGGTTTTAATTTACTGTAGGTGTGTCAGTAAATGTGCCATTTTGCCTCATAATTTTGACTCTTTTTCTCAAACATATGCATTCGTTATCTCATATTTCTGACATTTTTTCTCATAATTTTGAGTATTTAGTTCATAGTTCATTGTTTATTTCCACAGAGAGCACATGAACCAGTTTGATTAGCCATTTTTTTCCAGTTTGTGCAGTAGCTACTGTGGCGCCGTCTTCTCTTGTAGATGCTAATGCTAAATGCTACTTCAGATAAAGTCCATCTGATGTCAGATGGACCGTCTTTTTCTGGGTCCCTTGTTCCTCTTGTTTTCTGTGAATGCAGTATGCAGCCAGTGGAGGTGACAAAACACTGTCAAAGGCAGCATGTGTTGGTAAGTCAGGTGACCCATCAGATTCCAAAAGAAGTGTGGAAAAGTGGTTTTCAGCGGAATGACACCTTTCAACAGCAGCTCACAAAGCCCACTTCAAAAGACAAGGCCATAAACCGCACCTGTCAATCAAAAGGAGAGGGCACTATGGCACTGCGGCTCCATTAACGGTGAACATTCAGTTTTGTGTGGATATAAATTTGAAGTTTTCACACAACGTATGTCCACTAAGAGAACACTACATAATTTAACCCCTTGTAGACTATTGTAAATATTCCACTGCTCACAAATCAATTCCAAAGTCCTGTGTCAGTGACAGTTTTATCAATTTCATCATATTCTACAAATGTTTGAATAATTTGGTTTGGATTATTGACTCACGGAACTAATCAAAATGTGTTTAATTATTGTACTGCTTATATATTATTTATACTACTTATCATTATTTCACATCACAACTATTGTATTTGTTACACCAAGATTAAGAATCTACACTTAATTAGGCATCTGCTTGACATTTAATAATACAAATGATTTCTTTTTTAGATATACAATTGTGAATAAAATTGGGGAGTAAGGGACTAAACAATATACAAACTGGCAGGCTTGTTTTAATCCCAGTTTTGTGGTGCACTTTCTTTTGCAGTCACAGCTTTCACATCTCAATTAGAACCTGACTAATATGGGATTTTTGGGATCAATACAGATATTGGGATCTAAAAAAAGCTGATGTAGCAGCCAATGTATGTTTGTATCCAAATTCCAAAAGGAGCGTGGAAAAGTGTTTTATCAGTGGAATGACACCTTTAACACCAATATTAACAACACCCTGATTTAACAACATTAATTTAACAAAAGCACCAGGCTCTAGGGCATTAACTAAAATGTCGACCAGTCAAGACGTCGACTTAAATTTGGAGGAGTCAACAAGTCACATGTTATCCTGCCCCTCTCTCTCTCTCTCCCTCCCTCTCTCTCTGTCTCGCTCTCTCCCTCTCTCTGTCTCTCTCCCTCCCTCTCTCTCTTCCTCCCTCTCTCTCTCCCTCCCTCTCTCTCTCCCTCCCTCTCTCTCTCTCTCCCTCTCTCCCTCTCTCTCTCTCTGTCTCTCTCCCTCCCTCTCTCTCTCTCCCTCCCTCTCTCTCTCTCTCTCTCTCTCCCTCTGTCTCTCTCTCTCTCTCCCTCTGTCTCTCTCTCTCTCTCCCTCTCTCTCTCCCTCCCTCTCTCCTCTCTCTCCCTCTCTCCCTCCCTCTCTCTCGGCACGTAAACACAGAGCAGACGTAAACAAGACACCTGCAGGTAAGACAGTTGTGGTGGGCTAACAAAACAAGAGTGACACACACACACATTGCATGTGTGGAAATACTTCACTTTAGATGAAAAAAAAAACTGTATCGGCTAATGTGAATGATACAAGTAGCATTAGCTAGCTAACCTGAGTGATAAACAGTGCAGACAAACCAAATATGACAACACGCTCTTTTTTCCCCTAACACATCATATGGACAGTTCATCTTGTTGGCCTTAAACTTTTTACACATAATATAAAAAGTTAGGACGTGTGGACAGTCCAGTTTTAAAGCTGTGGGTCCAGACCAAATGTAGACATAAGTTCACCTGCTGATGTTGTTCAATTAGCAATGGATAATACATGGAATACGAGTTACTATCAGAAAAATATTCCCCGACGGAGCGAACAACACCCCGACGCCGAAGGCCAGCTTATTCTACGGGTTATTACAGTTTTTTACTGTCACTACTCTAACAGACTAGTGTTATGAAATAGGCGGGGCAGACAGAAGGGGGGTGCAGAGAGTTTTAGGCGGAGAAAAGACAAAGACGGATGTACACAGTCAGGTCGGCGACCGGAGCAGGTGTTGTCCCGTTCCTGCAAATAAATACTGAAAATGAAGCTCACTGAAACCGCTCCTTGTTTTATAAAAACCAGCATAGAGGAGTTAACTGAGGGGTTAAATACTTACTTCGGCCCCGGAGATTTTGTACGAGATGAGGACGGGAATTTCCCCTGATTTCCTGACTACGGTAAGGATAACATCAGCAGAGGTTAACATTGGATAAGCTAGCAGTTACAACGAAGCTAATATTTACTTTAAAAGTGGCCGAACTACCTGCGGAGTGATATGGTACAGTGAATCTGAAGTGACAAAACCCGTTGCCATGGGCAGCGGGCGTTAACGGCGCAGCGGGTGGTTATCGAAAAAAATCCGCCCGCTGACATCATTCAAAGTGAACGGGATGTTCTAGGGGCCGTAGAATAAAATGTAAAAGAAAACTCTTTGCTAACGTTAGCCTTTGTTTTGTTGCAGTTAAAATGCTGTTTGTGTCAGTGGACATTGTTATGTTGCAGTGAACTTTAATACAAGTTTCTCATTACTGGACAGACATGTGTCTGTGTTTTGTTTTGTTTTGTTTCTTTTAGCGTGTGTCTGTGTTGTTTCTCCACTGACAATGTGATGACATCATCACGACCTGTCAACGCAACTCCGACTTTCTTGACAGATAAGTCGACTTGAAAAAACCTTATGTCGTTAATACCCTACCAGGCGCAGTGTTGATTTAAATCAATGTGGTGTTAATACAACACCAACACTCTCTATTTAACACTGACACTGAATATGTAACACTCCCATATTTGCTGTATACCTTCACAATTATTGTGTGGACATAACTCAGTTGATGTACATTCTGTAAAGCATTGTGTCACCTTTTGATTTATTTACCACAGCTTCATGTTTTTATTCTTCACTTCTGTGGAATTGGAGTTCAGGCCAACATCTCAATCTAACAGTTACATCGCTACTTTCTAAATCTTATTACAGTGTCAAATGAAATGGAGAAATCCCCTGTTACCGAAGGCCTGCGCCGACCTTTCTAGCATTCCCAAATTTTCGTTAACACCAATCTCATGTAGGTTAACAGCCTGGGCAGAGCTGAGTGCTGCTTATTATGTATTACTTTGCTTTTGTAGTCCTTCCACATCATTACTCATCCAGTATGCTTAAAGGTGCTCCCACTTCTCGCAAAGCGCATCTATGACAGTCAGTTTGGATGTTCCAAGTCTTTCAAAACTTTTTTTTTTCCTCGGTCTTCCTCCCGTTTCTCTGTCTATTACTCATTCTTGGTGTCCCAACATCTCTGTTTTTTCCTTCTGCCTGTCTTTCTTTTCTCCTCACTTGCACTAGTCCTAAGAGAGCACCTGACTGACGTGTTGTTCAAGGATGAAAAGCACAGTGGAGGGGAATCCAAAAGCAAACAACACAAAAATATACATGAGAAGATGAAAAGACATTGCTGTACACACACATTCATAACACTGAAGGCTGAAACCCTCAGGATTATCACCAGCACGACACTGGACACTTCAGGGAAGACAGCATCTGCTCACTTCCATATTTAATGCCGTAAAAAGAACATTGTGTTCTCAGAAAACTTCTCATTTTCACTTAGTGTAAATGCAGTGGCAAAATACATCAGCGTTTATAAATTGTATCCCTTCCACACTACATATTACTGCCGTCCAGGTGGCTATAGAAAGTTCTCCAAATGCCCAAAGGCATTCACACTGTGACTAAAAGCCATTTTGCACAGGAAATTTTGACAGACACGGGCCCTCGCCTTTTAAACCATTGCTTTTACATCTATCTTTTCCACCAAGTTATGTAAGGTGTTCAGTGGTGAGCTCTCTCTCACTCTCTCTCTCTCTCTCTCTCTCTCTCTCTCTCTCTCTCTCTCTCTCTCTCTCACGCTCTCTCTCTCTCTCTCTCATTCTCTTTCTCTCTCTCTCTTTCTCTGTCTCTCTCTCTCCCTTGTTCTCTCTCTCTCTTTCTCTCTCTCTCTTTCTCTGTCTCTCTCTCTTGTTCTCTCTCTCTCTCTTTCTCTCTCTTCCTCTGTCTCCCTCTTTCTCTTTCTCTCTCTCTGTCTCTCTCTCTCTCTCTTTTACTGTGTTTCTGTCTCTGCCCAAAGTAATTCAACCAGGAAACTGTATCTGCAGTGGTGGTAAAGTTCAACAAAGACACATGCGTTTACTGTCGCTGAGGACACACGCTCTGCTGCTTCTCGATAGGCGGCCGGTCACATACAGGACATTATTAGAAATACTGGACAAGATTATAAGGAGGCCATATGTTCACGCTTTCTTCCTTTGTCCACCTCCTGGCTATGTCATCATATATTAAAAACAAAAAAACTATACAATGATGACAAGAAGGTGTGAAGTCCAGGTGGACCCAAAAAAGGAAAATAGAAGAGTCTCATAGGTCTCTTTTTGTCTTTCAGTCACTTCCACACATATGCAAGTCAGTGTTAAATGTCCAGCAACTTTGACAGCTTTTTATTATTCTGCAGTGATTTTAAAATGAGCAGTGATTGTGTTTCACCACCATGTTATTTGTGGACCTCAAAACATGAGTGGCTGATTGGAAGGAAACTGGAAAAACACTTGGCATACAAAATCAAACTTTTACGCACACATGTAAGTGTGGGTGTCTTCAGTATGTGAACTTTAAGGTGTTTTTTTCCTCTTTAGTTTTCAAATTTGAGAGGAATTCTGTGATCACATTATTTTTACAGAAAATAACAGCCTTTGTTTGACATGTGTTATTTCATCAATATTACTGTGTTATCCATTGCTAATGAATACATTGTGTGTTGGTTCTATTTAAAAAAAAACATCTGGTTTGCTTTGTTTCCAGCTGTTTTTGCACGATAGATAAATGACTTGAGGTCGAACAACAGTTTATCGGTACTTCCTCATACATGTCCATGACGTGGTGATGAGGCATCTCTGATTGGCTCAGAATACGTAGGCACACTCCCCTCTGGCTCTCTGTATGTGTTTACCTTTACCAGAGTAGCATCCAGCTAGGTTTCGTGCCATTGATTGTTCTGAAAATGCGCAGGGAAAAAAACACGGCTTTATTCCCACAGAGAGCACATGAGCCAGTTTGATCCGACATTTTTTGCAAGTTTGTGCAGTGGTGTTCTCTCGTAGATGCTAATGCTAATGCTACTTCAGATTCGCTGCAATGAGGGACTGGTTTAACCCCACATGGGTAACGCTAACGTCTGTCTGACGTCAGATGGACCGGCTTTTTCTGGGTCCCTCGTTCCTCTCGTTGTTTTCTGTGAATGCAGTATGCAGCCAGTGGAGGTGATGAACCACTGTCAAAGGAGCATGTGTTGGTAACTCGGGGTGACCCATCAGATTCCAAAAGGAGCGTGGAAAAGTGGTTTTCTGTGGAATGACACCTTTAAGGTTTTTTTGTGAGGGTATGTTTATGTGCTATTTGTCTTGGTCTATGTTTTAATCTTTCAACAGCCTATTTTCATTTAAGTCTAAACTCAGTTTAGGGCTCAGGCTGTTTTGGCTTGTAAAGACAGACAAAACAAAGGAGTTACTGATAACATGGCTAAATATGGCTCAGTTCCATGGACTTGAACCCATTGTTTATCCTAATGAACCAATATCAACTGGTCATGAAACTAATGTTCCACCTGTGTTTTATGTTTTGACCTTTTAACCATTCAAGACACACAACTATTTTTCTCATAACTTCTAAGTTATTTTATTTTTGTCTTTCCCAAGTGATTTATTGCTATTTATTATGACATTACCCTCTGAATTGATCTAATTTAAGTGAAAATCATGTGTTTCCCTATATTTAATTCACTGATCACACAGATGCTCATTATAGCTCAGACTAAATTCAAACATTATTAAATCAAAATGAGAAAACTGAAGTTGTGGAATGTTATAGAAGATGACAGTGTTGTCACATCCACTACAGAACCTCTGTAGGTTCAGACAGGTCATATGTGTTGACCATGAAAAGATGACAAACTGCAATTAACACTAATTATTTGTATTGATTGGATTAATCAACAGGTATTAAACATTTTAAATCAGAAGATGCTTTTGTTTGGTGGTGGATTATTGGGTCTTTATGGGTTAATATCAACTCTTTTCATGGGATCATTAGTGAGCGTAAGACTACAGAAAGAAGTGGAAGTATAAATAACTGTATAGTATATTGTATTGAATAAATAGATATATTGTATAGTATAGATCATTTGAAATTAGAAGATATACTTTTATAATTTAATGAGTTTAATGTGGGGCGGCACGGTGGTGCAGTGGTTAGCACTCGTGCCTCACAGCAAGAAGGACCCTGGTTCGAATCCCACACCAGACCTTTCTGTGTGGAGTTTGCATGTCCTCCCCGTGTCCGCGTGGGTTTTCGCCAGGCACTCCGGTTTCCTCCCACCATCCAAAGACATGCACTAGTAGGTTAATTGGTTAATCTAAAAAATTGTCCATAGGTGTGAATGTGAGAGTGATTGTTTGTCTATATATGTTCAGCCCTGAGATGAACTGGCGTCTCATACAGGGTGTACCCCGCCTTCGCCCATTGTAGCTGGATTAGGCCCCCAGTGACCCCCGCGACCCTAGTGAGGATAAAGTGGGTTCAGATAATGAATGAATGAACGAGTTTAATGTGACTGAAACACAATCCTATCACTTTTAACGTGGCTCAAATGTCATCCTAACACTAACACTAAGCTTATGCTTCATCCTACTCCTTTTCAGACATCTCATTGTTATTATTATTATTGTTGTATTGATTATTGTTGCACTTTGCACATGTTTGAAATAAATCATTCAAATCAAATCAAAAACATACACAGTTATAGACAAGCATGCATTTGTTTATGTGAACGCTCCCACATATACATCTACTATATCATGTGGTATGAGAAGCACTAAAGGATTAATAGTGGAGGCTCTATTACTACCTCTGTTTATTGTGTTTTATCCAGACTTGTGGTCATTACTGGCTGACAGCGCCTGTCAACATGTAGGCTTGAATCTTCTTAGCCCGGAGATTACACACAGCCTGGGTCTATTTCCTGTCGCCTCACGCACCTGTATAGTAGAACATGTCACCGAATGAAGTCATATTTTACCAGGGCAGTACCAGAGGAATAAATTGCAGTGCTGACTAACAGAATGACAGACACTTAGAGTGTCTGTGTGCTGAGTGACAGCAAACTGTCAGGGCTTTTTGTGGGGCTGTGCTGTTGTCTTTTCATTTCACATACTGCCAAAGAGAGGGAGGCACCCATCCCACCACAGCTGAGTGAAAAAGGCACCTAGGAGGCATCTTTGGGCTTGTCAGACACAAGAAATCTAATCCAGACAGCCAAGAATTGGAATTTGAATGAGAAACCCGAAAATAGCAGCTGTCTCTGCATAATTGGAACAAATGGAAGCTGGATATGCTGGTGAAAATAAAACAAGAAAACAACTGGGATGTAACGTGATGCTATTTGCTGACAGTTACAATAAGCTGGGGAGGGCTGTGCCATAGGCAGGTGGTTGTTTGGAGCTGGGCAGCTTATAGTTTCTGTCAAACTGCTGCTGATCTCTGATCTTGTAGGTCGCAATTATGTGTGCCCCCCCCCCCCTGCTATTCCTCCTCCATCCCATCCTGCTGCCATCCTCCCCTACTCCTTTAAACCCCCTCTGGTATCCTAAGCACCATTTAATTGTGAGAGGCTGAGCTGGGGAAGGAGTAATCAGATGAGAACAGAGGCAGGGGGAATCACGTGGATATACACTGGCTAACAGGGATTAATAACACTGGTGTCTTGATTGAAGTTCAGCTGCTTTCCCTGGCAAAGAGGAGGTGGGATAGGGAGAGAAGGAGAGGGAAAGGGAGATGAGGAGGGAGTTGCAAACACATTCTGTAGGACGATAAGAGCAGAGAGGAAAAAACAGATATGGGGAAAGAAAAGGGAAACAGAGAAATGGAGTTAGAGCAGTGAGAGGGAGTGGGAGGAAGAAAGAGCGAGGAGAGGAGGCAGCGCAGTGCAGTGGGGAGGGGGAGAGAGAGAGAGAGAGAGAGAGATGTAGAGACAGGAAGCACTGCTACTGAGCCAGTCAGACGCAGGCAGGCAAAGAGAGAAGACTGAGGAGGGAGGCCTCAGCATCTCCAAGGCCATAATAGTGAGGGGGTGACGGGCTCAAGAGCACTACAACCGACTGAACAGTGGGAGGAGAAGTCAACATGGAGGAGAAGAGCTGGGAATAAAGCAGGGTGATAAAATCAGAACCAAGCTTCAGCAGGAAAAGGGAGGTGGGTGGCACGCTTGGAGCTGACGAGGGGGGAAGCAGATAAAAGTTTTGGAGAGTAGGAACCAGGAGAAGGCAGAGAGGAGAACCAGAGTGAAGACAGTCCATGTTGATGGCAAAGGTAGGAGGAGATACATGGAAAAAGCGGAGGAAGCTGTGTTGGTCTCAGGAGTCCTCCTGTTTCTTTCCGGTGTCTTCTGTCTGTGAGTCGACTGGATCTCATCCATCACCATGTTCTCTGACAGCAGGCCTCGAGAACAGAAGAGCTTTAAGCCTCACACCCCCCACTTCATACCATGGCTGCGCAATAGTTTGAAGCCCCACCACAGCAGTGACCTGGGACTCAACGGACCTTATAAATCCAGCTCTGACACTGGAAAGAATCTGACCCCCCTGGAGAGAGCTAAAGGGATTGGCTTCTTTTCCAAGGAGAAGAAGGGGGATCTGCGGTGCAATGGTGTTGGGATGGCAAGGATGCTGCCTGTGGTTCTGAGAGGACACCACATACTGTCAGGAACTCTAGGGAAGCAGAGGGAGGAAAGTCCTGCCAGGTGGAATCAGTCCCCGGAGCTCCAACTGAAAACAAACATCGATTCAGGGGATGGTGCGCAAGTGTCTGACAAGAGCTCCACCTCTGTTCAGGACAACCACACTTTTGACAAGACCCAGGGCAAGAATCTGAGCCTGATTCAGTGTCAGAATGAAGAGACCACCACGTCAACCAGGAAATATGGACCATTAGTGGGACCCCCTCCTACTCCTGTTCCTACTTTGGAGTCAAACTCTGAGGCGCCTGTTGTTATGTACATGGAGGACAAGTGGGGGAAGGTATGGGACTACTCCAGCCATATGTACCGCCACAGAGACCTGCATTCATCCAGCTGGTTGGGCTCAGACACGCAGGGAGTCATTAATAGGCAACATGGCTTCAGTTCCAACTTTAACTTCATCAAACACCAGAGCAGGAACTCCCAGAGCCACCGAGATCTGAGCACACTAAGGGAACCCACTGTGGATGGCTTCAATGGGCCCCTCAATGGACTCATCTTTTCCACAGAGATCCCTCACAGAGGCCTGGGCTGCAGCACCACCCTCCGAAGGCCCAGAAAACCCAGACCAAGCTCAGAGCGCATTTCCACCCAGAGTCAGACATGGTTACAACAGAGGACTTACAGCCAATCAGAAGGAATACACCGGAAGGAAGCAAACTGCAGCAGGAAAGTGGTTCGAAACCAGATTAAACGTGTGGTGGACAACCTGGAGCAGGTCCTGACGGCGTTGAGAGATGTTCAACAGGAAATGAAAGAGGTAATGAGACAAGATGCACATGAATATTGGAGAAAAAAAACAGACCCACTCACCTTATTATAACTGGTCTGAAAAATAAAACATAAAGAGAAGTTGTGCGCCCTGTCGCAGCACTTTAGTCCTCATGGAGGAAGTGTTCAAGCTTATGCAAAAAAAAAACCTTTGGGGCTTGTAGGTTTACAGATAATGCAGCCATGAAATGTGTGTCCTCAGCAGAATTTACCATGTATTACAAAAAAGTCAGCTTCAGGATGGCACGAATCCACCATGGTTTGCAAAATGTTTCTCTGACTTTCCTTACTGTCACTACTTTCCAACATTTCCACCACTTGTTTTTACTTAATGCATACATTTACATAGCAAAGATAGTTGTGCCTTGTTTGTTGAGATACTGAGATGATGCTGAGATGATGATCCTTCCTCTCCCTGTCTTTTTTTGTCCTCATCCAACGTGCGCCCTGTGATTCCTCATTTCTTCCTTCACTCTCCCTCTTTATGGACAGGTGCTACTTGAAGCACAGCTGAATTACATCTGAAACTTTTCATTATGCATTTATATTTAAGTGTCTGTGCCTCATTATTCTCATCTAGTAAAAGTCATAGAAACATCTTGCTCCTGGAATATAGTGTAGGAACATAAACCTGAGGTAGTGTCCTCATCATCCTGCCAGGCAAGCGGCAGTGGAAGGTTTTTGTGTGACAGTATTAACATAATAACAATGATGAAAGAGCATATGAGCTACACAAAAAGAGGGGAAGGTGTAGGGGGAACAGACTCGATGATATTAAATCCCAAATTTTCACAACAGCGACAACCGATCAAAGGAAGATAAGGCACTAGAGAAGACTTTAGTTACATATTTATTTCAAAGCCCCATTTTATCTTTCTGTTACATGAGCGGCAGCCCTCAGTTTTGTTTAATAATCAATCACTGGAAAAAAAAAAAAAGGGAGCCTTTAAAACACTTTAGACAGACTGTACAAATCTTTAAGTGGCACTAAAGATTCACACAACAAGAGAAAAAACATCACAAAAATCAAACTTACATAGCAGTCTGATAGTGATTTTCTTCTGCTAAGGGATTTTTTGACTCATCACAAATGGTACTGTGACTCGGAACTTTGTATCAGATGATTCAGTTAAGTGAAACATGTTGAAATAATATAAAA
The DNA here is from genome assembly GCA_020466265.1 of Siphamia tubifer. Lineage (NCBI taxonomy): Eukaryota > Metazoa > Chordata > Actinopteri > Kurtiformes > Apogonidae > Siphamia > Siphamia tubifer. Next base: position 43,920,184 of record CM035786.1, on the reverse strand, counting down.
AAAAAACAAAAAAAACCCAGAAGGACCCTGGTTCAAATCCCACATCAGACCTTTCTGTGTGAAGTTTGCATGTTCTCCACTTTCCTCCCACCATCCAAACACATGCACTGATAGCTTAATTGGTTAATCTAAATTGTCCATAGGTGTGAATGTGAGAGTGATTGTTTGTCTATATATGTTCAGCCCTGAGATGAACTGGAGACTCATACAGGGTGTACCCCGCCTCCACCCATTCTAGCTGGATTAGGCCCCCAGTGACCCCCATGACCATAGTGAGGATAAATCGGGTTCAGATGACGACGACGAAACATGTTAAAATAAGACATGTCGATTGTTTTTAATCTACACTCTTGGGCTCAACAGGTCAAATACAGCAGGAGCATGAGTACTTTTATATCCTCAGATTGATGCCTTTAACAAGTAGCTTGACCCCAGAGTCACTTGATGTGTTTATATGGGCTGTACTTCAAAGTAATATGAAAAGCTATACTCAAAAACCTTCAGCAACAACATCCAGGAGAAAAAAAAAAAAGATAAACCAGGTCATCTTTTGACATCAGCAAGGATGTTGTTGAACAGAGAGAACAAAACAATAATTCATCTGTTCCAGCAGGGCCTAGGATTTATCTGTGCACACAGAGCAGGTGGAGGGATAGGTCAAACATTTTCCCCAGTGTTGTTTTCTTTAGCCCCTATCACATAGATGTGTGTGTACATATTTGTGTGTACACTAGATCCTCAAACATGACTGTGTGTTTGTGTAATTATTTGGGTTGTGCATACACCCAGGCTCTGCAGTCATTTGAATATATGCATGTATGTAGATGTATTTACCAACGTGTGATAGATTGTGTACGGTGCAACTCTGTTTGTCTCTAGAGAGATTTGTTCAAAGGGACGTCCACCTAAATGTAACATTTCCTGCAGTAATAATCCTGTTTTTAGGCAAAGCTTTTTTTGGAGAATGTAATATAAAGGCTCATGTGACATACTTATGTATTGCAGATATAAATGATACAAGAATTTACTCCAAATATTTCCATATTATAAATGGATTCTCACAACCAGTGTAGATATTTACAGTACAATTGTCATTATTGTACAAATCTATAGCTACAGTATTTTTATGCTCTCAGTTATGTTGCATTAAGTTCTATATACAATGACATGAAAATAAGACGAATACATCATAGGTCAGCATTAATACTCTGACACAGAACTGAGGTGATTATTTGAGTTAGTAAAAGAGTGAGTGAAGTAACAAACACAATTTAAGATTTAAGTCTTAACATTATCAAATAGTGAAAGTGGATTAATGCATGAAGTAATTTAGTTTCGGTCAGCATGTTAAATTGTTCACTACTTTACCGTCATGTAAAATAAGATGAAACCAGGGACCTGAATACAAAGTTTAAAATAATAATAGTTTTCAGTGAATTACTTCCATTTTTGTTTCAAAAATTCAGTCGGCATTTGCAAGATCATTCATTAAGCTTTCATCCCTAAAGTTTTCCTCATTAATCCAATGTGTATCTGTATACATCTCGTCTCATCATCTGAACCCGCTTTATCCTCACTAGGGTCACTAGGGTCACTGGGGGCCTAATCCAGCTACAACGGGTGAAGGCGGGGTACACTCTGTATGAGTCTCCAGTTCATCTCAGGGCTGAACATATATAGACAAACAATCACTCTCACATTCACACCTATGGACAATTTAGATTAACTATTAAACTATCAGTGCATGTGTTTGAATGGTGGGAGGAAACTGGAGAAAACCCACGCAGACACGAGGAGAACATGCAAACTCCACACAGAAAGGTCTGGTGTGGGAATTGCTGTGAGGCATGAGTGCTAACCACTGCCCTTTTCATCATTTATTTTTAGTTTATTTATGTATTTATTCATTTATTTAGGTGTGCTAACCACTGCACCACCCCTCTGTATACGTCATGTTTACTATTATGGATACCCACTGAAATGTGGGTTCTAGTTGGGGTACTATTTATGTTTTTGTGCGTGCTGTACCATATTTGTCTGGAAGGCTATTGCCTTTCAAAATGACTAATATCTCCCAAAATATTGGTTTTATCAACTTGTCATTTTTGCTAGGCTGTTCTTGGACCAAAAACATATAAGCATGTCAAACTGTAACAGTCAGCTTTTCCAGGGTTTTGTGTGAATCCCTGGACACACACACACACACACACACACACCCATCCAAAATGGTCAAGAAGCTTAAATTACATCCATCTAACATAGAACCCTCTCTTATGTCTCTATCAAGTGTGTTTGTTGTGATCACATACACAATAATATACATTTAACAGCATGGCTAAGTAAGACATTAGCATGCTAATAGCTGGAGCATCAGTCATGCTTTACTGAGAGACCTTAAATTGTCTAGCTACATTCTTATCCACATTTGTTTTGTCAGCGATGTACATAATCCATCACAACATAAATCATAGTACATTCAGGGATGACAATTTAAAAAAAACAAACATTTAGGGTCTCATTTATTAAGATCCTAATTTACATGTATTAATTTGTGTATGCAATCTAGAATATTACAGATGGGGTTGAACTGAACTGCAGTATGTGGGTGATTTACTGAGGTTGTTTATGCAAATTAAAACAGGTGCAAAGTCTTGGAACACACCTTATTTAAATGAGGACTTTGCGTGTGCTACTGGTTGTCGTCATGGAGAAATTAGAGCAGGTCTTTTCGGATCCGCAATTATTTTTCCTTCTGTCATTCCCAAAATATTCACACAAGGGTGAAAAATGCCATGTGTGCTCAATTACACATTACAAACCATTTACACATCCCTTTGAGACGTGTTGAATATAGACATAGTTTCTATGAGCCAAACTAGTTTCAGGTTCGATAAATCACATTGTGTGTTAAATTAATATATTTACATTGTCTCTTCTCAGAACATGAACAGTAAATGCTCCATATTGCCGTCGCCCAAAACCAAGCGTCACTTTTAAATCCCTTTTAAAAATGAATTTATTTAAGATCGCTTTTAATGTTTTAATGTTTCAGGCTTTTATTGTATAGTTGGATTCTTATTGTACTATTTTCACTTCATGTAAAGTGTCTTTGAGTGCCATGAAAAGCTCTATACAAATAAAATATGTTATAATAATAATTATTATTATTGTTATTATATTGCATATTCATTGCAGCAAACATACTAACTGGATGCAGAAGTGTTATTTTGCACCCTTGAAAGACACAACCTTTAGTGTTCACTATAAGTAAATCAGTTTGTACATTTTTTTTTGCACATTAAATGAGTTTACGCACCTTTTAATGCATGCAAAACTACAGTAGATCTGGCTCCTAGTCTTCATTCAGTCCCAAATAAAACTGGCAAGTGTAAATGCTCCTGATGGAGGACACTCAGTAGGTAATGAAATCAGATTTTTTTTACTGTAACTCTAATCTGTGAGAGCTCACTCTTGAAAAAGCAACAGATCACTATGCATTATAAGAGCTTATTAATGATGTAGAAAGTGTTTACAGCCTAATGAAATATATATACAATATAACCACTTTATGAGATTTTCCACATTGTAAAGTGGTACCAAAAAAGCAGTTGTGGTGGAAATGTGACCTTGGGCTCTGGGAAACTGAGTGAATGATTCACCCATGCATAATCATTACATGAATTAATAATAACAGTAAGCCATAATTATAGCCCTATGAAGTAATGACAGATGATAATTGTTTATTCAAATGTCTTTCTGGACATTTTATAGGTCGTGCACCAAATTGACTCCCTAACATCATCCATTAATCTGAATGAGGATGAACAGCAACATCATGGAACCAGAGGAGGAGACAATCACAACAGCTCCAGCTCAGATTCTAGCTCCAGCACCAATCAGAGATCAGCAGAACCGAAGCATCAACCAGGATCAGGCGTGTGGAGCGATCATCCAACTGATCCAACAAATGTGCAGCTGTTTCCTGTAGAGAGGAATCAAACCCAAACCTTCACCTGTAGCGTTGGGTCTTTTCCGAGACACGCTGCTAATCTCCTACTGTCGGCATCAGACAAGACAACCAGTCCACCTCAGTCCCAAATCTCCCGTGATGTTACTCTATCTCCACAAAGAATCCTTCCTGTTCGCCCCCCCACTCCTGGCCTTTCTCCTCTGACAGTAAACCTCCATCACCCCAACAGCCCTGTTTCCCGCCCACACTCCCCTGGGCCTATCTCCTCCATCTCGCCTCAATCTCCTTTATCTCCAAAGCCTCACCTGCCCCCTGCCCTTAGCCCTTCTGTTACCAAAGAGTCCAAACTGGGATCTCATCAGACCCCCCAAGGTGACCCCTCATCTGCTGAACTAGTCCCCGCAATGTCGACCCAGCCACCGTCTGCCGCATGCCCCCTCACCAACTCCCAAACGCAAATGGTGTCCAATGTCGACAGAGGGAGACGGGCATCCTCGGCGGGGGCCTCCCAGGTGTCTGCCCCCCCGCCTGCGGTAGCGGTCAAACCGGCGACGTCGCAAAGCCGCAGGGGTCGTAAACCTCCACCGTACCCACATCACAGGCTTTCTGAAAACACAAAGAACGTCAAGGAGCCCCGCAAAGCTCCTCCGTACCCAGAGAAAAGAAGGCTGCTCTCGACCACTGTGTGAGACAATGCAGCGGGAAAAGGACAAGGGGGGAGGAGGGGGGGGGGACCCAACAAACAGAGCCATGTTCACAGCACCAGCCACGAGTCTGCAAACAGAAGGGAGTGATTTAAGGGTCACAAAGTTGAGCTGACCCCAAGTTTCCAAGGTGACAGAACTTCGACGCATCTTAGGGTGAGTATTGTCCAGAAGACCCGTCCACTCTGCTCATGTCTCTAGAGGACATATGCTCGCTTTAGTTTACTTTATTAGTTTATTTATCAGGAACAATGCACATAAAAACATTGACCTACATAAGAGAGGTCATATGTTTGTGTTATACAAACACAGCTTCTACCAACAACAGTAACCATTGAAAATATGAGGAAGTGATGTCTATCTATCTATCTATCTATCTATCTATCTATCTATCTATCTATCTATCTATCTATCTATCTATCTGTCTATCTATCTATCTATCTATCTATCTATCTATCTATCTATCTATCTATCTATCTATCTATCTATCTATCTATCTATCTATCTATCTATCTATCTATCTATCTATCTATCTATCTATCTATCTATCTATCTATCTATCTATCTATCTATCTATCTATCTATCTATCTATCTAACTTCCACCTACAGTCCCTGGATAAGTTGATGTTAAAAAAAAAAGACATTCAGGTCAATAACATACATGTTATGAACACTCACTAACTCATTCATATTCAAGCATCACAACCACACACTACTTACATATATACATATTATTATAATGACTCTTTTCAGTATTCGTGTGTGTACAGGTGTGGTTTGTTTGGCATGAGGTTATTTGAGGTGGGTGTGTGTGTGTGTTCCAGAGACGTATGGTTCTGAAAACTGACCAAACCAGGTTCTAACCATTAGAACCATGGACTGTCCTTGGACTGTGGGGCGTGCGGCTCTGCAGCTCCTCTCTGACATGAGCACCAGCATGAACAATATCTGCCTGGGTAACTAGAGCCCCTGTACAGATGCTCATTTAACCACCAGGCTCTCACACTCTGACAGATTACTCAGTTAAAGGGCAAATAGAAAAAGTCAAATTAGATCATTTCAGCAAGAATGTGAAAGAAAAGATCATTACTGCTGGATGACAAGACAAAGAAGTCAAATAAAGAAATGATTATTTTAGTGCATTTTGCAGCCACACACAACCACGCACAGTCATCAGTGTGGTCTGGGTTGGATAATTAATGGCCTAATTAGAAGTCAGTGCAGCTCAAGTGTCTTTGGCTTGAGTGGGGGAAGTCAAACTGGAAACCTGTGAGACTGTGAAGACAGAAGACGTCTCACGGTATAAGAAACTTAGCAATGACCAGGCTGAGGGACCAGAGGTGGTCAAAGTACTCACATTCTGTACTTAAGTAGAAGTACAGCTACTGATGTGAAAAACTACTCTGGTAAAAATGGAGTTACTGTGTAGATGATGTGTTGTATTGGGTCATGGTTCAGTTTAGTGGGTATGGACAGGACGTTTAGGACATATTCAAAAGTCATAAATAGGAGATTGAATAAAAGATAATTATGAGATTTTAAAAAAATCTAAAACAGGAGACAAAAAGTCAAAATAACCCTAACCCTAAAATGTGAAAATTATGAGAAAAAAATCAGAATTATCAGATAAAAATTCAAAATTATGATATAGTAAGTCACAATTTCTGATTTATGACTTTTTTTCCTCATACTGTTACATTTGTCTAGTTTGAAAATGTAATGACTTTATTCTGAGAATGTAAGGAGTATAAAGTACAGATATTTATACAAAAATTTAAAGAGTATAAAGTACAGATATTTATATAAAAATTTAAAGAGTATAAAGTACAGATATTTATACAAAAATTTAAAGAGTATAAAGTACAGATATTTATACAAAAATTTAAAGAGTATAAAGTACAGATATTTATATAAAAATTTTAAGAGTATAAAGTACAGATATTTATATAAAAATTTAAAGAGTATAAAGTACAGATATTTATACAAAAATTTAAAGAGTATAAAGTACAGATATTTATATAAAAATTTAAAGAGTATAAAGTACAGATATTTATACAAAAATTTAAAGAGTATAAAGTACAGATATTTATACAAAAATTTAAAGAGTATAAAGTACAGATATTTATATAAAAATTTTAAGAGTATAAAGTACAGATATTTATATAAAAATTTAAAGAGTATAAAGTACAGATATTTATACAAAAATTTAAAGAGTATAAAGTACAGATATTTATATAAAAATGTAGGGTGTAAAAGTAAAAGGTTGGCAAAAAAGTAAATACTCAAGTGCAGTACAGATACCTAAAACTGTACTCAGTACAGTAAAGGAAGTACTTCTACTTAGTTAGAAGTACTACTCTGCTGGTAACTAACCAAACACTGAGCCATGGGTTAATGTCAGGGGAGTTGAGGAGCTCACTGCATCTTCACCCAAGTCCCTGGTGTTTCACAAATCCCACCTCCTCGACTGACCTCCATCTGTTCCAAATGTCAGGACATGCAGAGACGTTGTAGGCAGGAGTAGAAAAAAAAAAACAATTACACTGACATCAAAAATATGAACTCAACATCCTTTCAGTAACTGGAAGCATTATCATATACTGTGTAAATAGTTTTTCCACTGAAATTCCGTTAAATTAAATATTATTGGCTGACTGAGCTTGAGTCAAAGTTAATCTTAAGAATAAAAATATGTCTTGGTAGTATTTTCTTAGATTCTTATAGTAAAGAATCATTCGGATGGGGAGTAGTTTGAAATGACACAGTTCTGCAGAGTGATTAGAATGAACCAATCACTAAAACTAACATAATACTTAACCCATAAAGACCCAGAATTACTTTTGTGCCAATTTTCAAATGAATTTTTCTCCAAATCTAACCATAACCATTTATTATTTCCTGATTTGCATTTTGCATTGTTCAGGTTAATCATATATTTTTGTGAAATTGATTGAACATATAGACTTTCATAAAAGCTCAGAGTAAATTCAAATGTTGTTAATATTAAAAAAAAAGAGAAAATTAAAGAAAAAATATCTTATTAATTAACTCAATATTATAACTGATGTCTCTATCCACTCTCATCAATGTTGGTAGAAGATGACAGTGTTTCGTGTGTTCATTGTGGAGCCTCTGAATGTCCAAATGAGTCACATCTGATTAAAAATAAAAATATGATAAACTGCACTTTACATCAATTATTTACATGGATCGATAAGGTAAGTGGATCAACAGGTATTCTACATTATTTTCCTCGCTGCTCTTTAGGTCTTTATTAGTTAAAGTAGGATATTGTTCAGTAAAATAAAAAGTTAATATCATTTTGTAAATCATTTATACATAAGAAATATAATTTTCAACAACATAGATGACCTCCATCAAAGTAGCTTAACCCCCATCACCACCCAAATTTAAATTTAATAATGTGCCACTATGGACATTTCCTGATTAGTTCCTGATTAGTTTTTTAGTTCTTTCATAAGGGAATATTTTAACCAGTACTGGAGTTGCAGGGGGTAGCGCCAAGTGTTAGGGTTAAGGGTGGAGGTCAATGGGAAAATTAAGATTGAGCCATAGACTGTGTTTTACACAGTGTGTGTTAACATCAAATCAACACGTTTTCCATAAATTCTGTGCTTATTTCATCAGTACAACATCAGGTCTGATTCTGTTTACATGGGAGTTTTTAAATGCTTTAAAATGACCATGTAAACACCTAATTATAATTCTGAATTAAACTTAATTCTGAATACAGTCGCTGTTTTATTCCGAACTTAATTCTGAATTTGTTAATTCAGAATACATCCATTTCCCATGTAAACTTTTATTCAGAATTAACATGTCCGTGTAAACATGAAAGAAATAGCTTTCATTCTGAATTATTTTATTCCAAATAAATAATTCAGAATTAAAAAAAACCAAAACATTATGTAAACATAGCAAGTGTACTTTTAGACATCTTTTCTATTAAAGAAGACAAGTAGACCAAGACTATAATGAACTGTACAACCACTCATGTCGTGTTAAAACATTTGGACTGTGTTGAAGAGAAATGTACAATTTATAATGAAGTTGATCAGTGAACAAAATGTATTTGTCAAATTGAGGCTCGAGTGAATCAATCATTTCTAAATAATTTCTGACAGACCCATAACTCATGAAATGATAAACTACATTATGATTCTCATGCTTCTGTTCGTCTGTGATCAGGGCAGTAAACATGCCGCCATAATCAAAGTCGGTCCTAAATCTTCCTGATGTCGTTTCCAGGGGTCAAAAGTTGAATGTAAACATGAGCAGATGGCTTATATCTTTATGGTTTCCATGGTAACGTAAATACAGCTCTACTCTCAACATATGGATTAGAGTAATTTTTCTGCTCTACTTTACCCTGTCCTCCATGCTTAACCCAAGGCCATAGTGAGCAGGGGCGGATCTAGACACTTTTGGACATGGGGTCCCTCATTCTTGAAACACACACACTAAGTAATGGTGTGTGTGTGTGTGTGTGTGTGTGTGTGTGTGTGTGTGTGTGTGTGTGTGAGAGAGGGGGGTGGGAGGGGATTAATGTTGTAGCTAGTTAAGTCCTCAGTCTTCAAATGTCCATGTTCCACTCGTCCAGTGCTTCTCAAATCCAGTCCTCGGGGCCCAGTGTCCTGCATGTTTTAGCCATTTCCCTCTTCTATCACAGTTCAATTATTGATCAGCTCTTCAGAAGCCTGATAATGATGTAACGGCTTCTAGGTGTGATGGAAGAGGGAGATTTTTATATATATATATATATATATATATATATATATATATATATATATATATATATATATATATTAAATGTTACACTTTTTAAATTAATTAATGAATTAATTCATTAATTTATTTGATTTTATTATTTGTGATTTTTTTTATTGTTTTAATTTTTTTAATTATTTTCACATTTAATTATTTTTAAATGTAATTCATTTTATACATTATTTTTATTTGTTTTATTTTTTATATGTTTTATGTAATTATTTTTTTGTAAAAAGTATTTTGTAAAAAGTATTTATTTACGTGTTTATTTTTTTTTAAATACTTGTATTTATTTTATTTTTTTCTTTATTTTTTAAATTATTTTATTTTAAAAAAAATATAAGAAAAGGGAGATATCTAAAACATGCAGGACACTGGAGCCTGAGGACCGGATTTGAGAACCACTGTACTAGTCCAATGTACAACAATGGAGGGGGGGGGGGGGCACATATTATTTAGACATTAATTCAGTATTCTGTTGTCATTTACTCGCTGGGGGCTCTAGGTAATATCCTAATTGAAAGTCCGCCACTGACAATGTGTTTATATCCTTTATATCAGTGTTTCCCAACCACGCCACATACTCTACATTAGAACAGTAACACGGCACATCACCAAATCAAAATGTCACAAAAAGTATATTTACTGAAATATAATGTAAATTCACTCTTACTTTACTTATTCAGTGTGAAACCTGGGTCTGTTTAGTGAAACACAAAGCTGCAGGAATTGAAGAAAGACACACACAAATGTTCTTCAACAGCTCTGAGTGGATCAGTGATGTGTGCTGTTGTATGGATCCATAATTATACGACTCACTTATAGTATCAATAAGGTGAAATTGGATAATTTTCCATGTCACACCTGATGATTTCTCATGTCACACTTATGTGCCATGACACACTGGTTGGGAAACACTGGGTTCTATCATCGCCAGGAAATGTGATGGAACCTAAATGCAGACTCACAGACCCAGGATAAGGTTTAAAGCTGTCATTCCATGGTTATTTTAGTAATATTACTGTGTTCTCCATTCTTATTGAATACATTCTGTGTTGGTTCTACAGTATTTAAAAAAAAACATCTGGATTGCTTTGTTTCCAGCGGTTTTTTAATGGTAGAAAAATGACTTGAGGTCGAACAACACACTTTACCGGTACTTCCTCATACATGTCCATCATACTGTAATGAGGCGTCTCTGATTGGCTCAGAATGCGTGAAGGAACTCTCTCCCCTCCCCTTTCGCTCTCTATGTGTGTTTACCTTTACCAGAGTAGCATCCAGCTAGGTTTCATGCCATTGTTTGTTCTGAAAACCTGCAGGAAAAAAATTAGGCTTTATTTCCACAGAGAGCACATGAACCAGTTTGATCCACCATTTTTTTCAAGTTTGTGCAGCAGCTACTGTGGCGCCGTCTTCTCTTGTAGATGCTAATGCTAATGCTACTTTAGATTCACTGCAATGGGAAATGGGTTTAACCCCACGTGGGATCAGATGTCCATCTGACATCAGACAGACCAGCTTTTTCTGGGTCCCTCATTCCTCTCGTTGTTTTCTGTGAATGCAGCCAGTGGAGGTGACAAACTACTTTCAGAGGAAGCATGTGTTGGTAACCCATTAGAATCCAAAAGGAGCGTGGAAAAGTGGTTTTCAACGTAATTACAGCTTTAAGAGGATTTATTGAGAACAGAAGTTATATTGAAAACACTCACCCCCTCAGTACCTTCGCCTGGGGTTACTGGTGCTGAGTGAAACAGCCACTGGGATGAGAAGCAGGGTCAGACAGGCAAGAATCAGAACCTGATAATCAGAGTAATCAGAACCGTAATCGAAAACACTGTTACGTATGCCAGAAACAGGTCAGTCCAAAGAGCCGAGAGAGTGTCTTTTCCAAAGGGGGCAAGGCAGAGTCCAGGTCCAGAATCCTGGCCAAAGGTCAAACACAAACAAGGGACAAACAAAAAGCAAAAAGCAAGAACCAGAAAAACACAGTCGAAACCAGAGCAGACAAACCACTCATTGGTTGCATGAGGACAGTAGACATACTCAGACCAAGTGACGAAACATGAGGGCTTAAATACTCAACAGACAAAATTAACGAGGGGGCAGGACAGGAAGCAAAGTCAGAAAGAGTGACATGAACCCACATAACAAAATAAAAGCCCAGACTCACAAAAATAAAACACTTACAAGCACATGGAGTACTGAAGTCACAACACTTTAGAGGAACAGCATGGTCTATATTAACAATGTGATACACGGAAATAATTATCACAGCCATGTCCACAATTCTTACTTTTTTAAGCAAGTGTTTCAAACATTTGTACGTTTTCAAGTTTTTAAACACTTCATGTTTTTACGCTCAGAAAAGCAGAATGTAAATAGACCTTCAGGGCTGTATAACTGTGACTGAATGACTCGTCCACATAATCAGAACCAGTACTTTTCAGACATGGGAAGTACTAATTACATCCAATTTTTTTTGCTTCAACAAAGCTTTCAGGCATTTTCATTTAATTTTTTCATTTACTTTAATTTTTCATTTCAAGCATTTTACTTTCATATCCTACATTCTGACAAAAATATCTGTAAAAAGAGGCTCCTAGGGCTCCATTTTTTTTTATTTAATGCATCTAAATGAAATTACTGACAATTTATTTTGCACTGTTACACATCTCAACTTCAACATGAGACAAATATTAACTGAAAGGGAGAAAATATATATATCTTGATATGTGGACATAACAAAGATAACACATGAAGAAGGGAAGTGAAAATAGAAGAAAAAGGAATGAAAAGAGAAACTAGGGTAAAATAAGTAAAAGTAAGAAAAAGAAACAGAGGAGAGAGAGGAAGAATGTAAAAAAGGAAGAGACAAAAAAACAGAAGAAGGAGAAGAGGAAAAAATGACTTCAATGTTGTTTTATATTTGGACAGTTGTTCTTTGGTTTGACTTTTGCATTGTGCTTTTTTTTTGTTTTATTTTTGTTTTTCATTTAGTGGTGAGGTAAAGGGAATGATGGGCTAAATAAGCTTCAGCTTCAAGCAGTGTATTAATCATGTTTGTTCCTGCTTTGTGTTTGTGCTTAATCTGTGTTTCATTCGTTCATTCGTTTTTCAAAATGAAACCAAAAATAAGACAATGAAAAAAAAAAACTAGTTTTTTTATTATTTGTTTCCAAAATGAAAATGAAAAAACGGAAAATGATCCAATCCGTTTTTGAATTTTTTCATTTTTGTGTTTAAATGAATAATGGAAAAAACGGATAATGGCCATTTCCCGTTTTAAACAAGTTGAGTAAACCAGAAATTAATCTGATACATGTCCACCCGGACTCGAACATCATTGCGGTTTGATTAAACAGCTGTTTGACGATGGAAAAACATACTGAGATATTCAGAGAACCTCGGAAATGTCGGTGAGAATTAAGTGTTCAACACTAACTCAGGTGTAAATGACATATGTCAGATACAGAACTGGAAACTGTTATCCTGTCATCAATACATAAAGTAAGTACAAGCTGTACACATATGACAGATATACATATACACTTGTCATATAAATATTTTTGTGTGTTATTATAAAAAGAACTTCTCTGGAATATAACATTAATTTTCTTCATGGTCATATCTTCAGGTCTCAGGGTGACCCTCCTAGTTTCCCCAAATAGGACATAGGTTTCTATCTTTGTCACTGTGGGTCACGATCATTTCTGGTTTATTCAAATGGCTTCAGGTCAAAATTGGATAAAACGGGAAATGGCCGTTATCGGTTTTTCCGTTATTATTTAAACACAATAATGAAAAATGAAAAACAGATCGTTATCCATTTTTTCATTTTGGTTTTGGAAACAAATAATGAAGGAACAAGTTGTTTTTTCGTTGTCTTATTTTTGGTTTCATTTTGAAAAACAAATGAACGAATGTGCTTTGTTTTATCTCAATTGTTTTTTTTATTTTCAGGATAGAAAGATTCATGTCACAAAACAGTCAATTCACACTCTAACAATGTCCACATTCACAATGTTTCCCTCAAAATGTGAAGAATATCAAGAATCTGGACATGTCTGAAGAAAGACAAGTGATGTCCGAACCATCCATCCATCAACTGACATTTAACTATTCCTGAAAAAAATTATTCCCTCTATATCTTAGTTGTTTTTTTTCAATTGAACACAACAACACAGACACAAATCAAAAAACAAAGGGGCTCCTCAGTGTATAATCCTAGATTTGTGATCAGTGTCTTTGCTTGTTACTCTGTTGCATCATCAATTGTTGTGATAAAATCTGTCCATTCATTTCTCCCATTTCCTGTGAAAGGTTACTCCATTACATCTGAGCGAGAAAGTCATTTTTTCCATTGAATACATTTCCTTCACTCTGTCCATCCACTGCTTAGTGCCTTGTTTTGTATTATGACCGAAATAAAATAAATAAAAATAAAATAAAAATAAAAAAAAATATTTTAAAATAAATTAAAAAAAATAAATAAATAAAAAAAAATTAAAAAAATAAAAAATAAAAAAAATAAAATATATATATATATATATATATATATATATATATATATATACAATAACAGACAGGACGCAGCAAGACAAAACAAGATGAAAATGGTGTAACAATCAAACAAAAATGATGGAAAAGATGCAACAGGAGAAATGTAAGAGACATGACAGGATAAAAATATAATATGAATGAGCGCAAACAAAGACTGAAAAACTGTTGAAGACGTAATGACAAAAAATAAAAGATATAATAAAATGAAAACATCACAGATACAACAAAAATACCATAAAAAAGATGGAACAACAAAAATGACATTAGAAATGTAACAAAAGAAAAGTAACACGAGGAGAACATGTAAACTCCACACAGAAAGGTCTGGTGTGGGAATTGAACCAGGGACCTTCTTGCTGTGAGGTACGACTGCTAACCACTGCCCTTTTTCATAATTTATTTTTAGTTTATTTATGCATTTATTTATTTAGGTGAAATTTTGTGGATTTTAGCACGTTTTTTATATATATATATATATATATATATATATATATATATATATATATATATATATATATATATATATATATATATGTCAAGGATTTGTTTGACAAAGATGGAAATGATGGCTCGAACAACAAGACTTCAGTGGTTTTTCATTTATTTACACCCAAGTTCAAAACCAGCACTGATGAGGAGTGCACAATTTTTACAGTTAGTTACAAGTTACAAGAGATGTCAAAACACAATAAAATAAAGTTAGTCTCTTTTGCCATTCAGCCACTCTCTCACTTCAACTTCAAATTCAAATCTCTCTAAATCTGCAGAACTACAACCCCCAAAACTACTGGGAAAAGCTCTGGGTGTGCACCTCCAGACGCCCACCACATGGGGAAATGGCTGAGTTGTGAGGCCATGAACCCTGCTTTAGACCCTTTTAAATTATATTATATATTTTATGTGTGTGATTTTGGAGTGGATATAAGGCTGACATTTGTATTTTCTAGAATATTAAAGCATCTCAAAGATTGTTCTTTTTCTGTTTAATTACAGCAAATAAATTGAGTCAGTGCATTTAAGTTTTCCAAAGTATTTTAATTTAACATCAGTCTCTGTGTCTTCTACTGTAGAAAAGAATGCCTGGCCTTGTGCCACCTCTGCTAGTTTCTTTCTTTTTCGCAGCTGTGTGGTATCTGTACGTGCTGAATGCTGCACACATAATCCACGTCAGTGTTTGGCAGAGTCAAATCTTGTTCCTGTTTGTTTCACAGAGTTGAAAAGTTGAACATAAATATGTGTGTATTCGTAGCAGATGGTAAACAGTTATATATGCTGCAGGTTCAACTGATGCTGGAGCTGCAACAAAGACTGAGTCAACTGATAAGAAATAAAAAGCTATTGTGTAAACAGGTTCTTTTTTTACTCAATGGAACACCACACTGGAGAATAAAGTTTCATCTTTTTCCCAAGAACACAAAACCAAATGTGTGTGCATGTGTGAAATAATCACAGCTTTGTTAGAAAACGCTTTAATTACAAGTAGGAAACTCAGTGGGAGTTTCACGGCGCAGCTTGTCGCCAAAAAAGGGGGAGAGAGAGAGAGAGAGAGAGAGGAAAAAAAGGAAAGAATGTCATCTTGTTTACCAAAATTCTACAATACAGTACATTCTGTCGACATAAAATTGTCATGTTCTAGCTGCAGTAGAACATCCCCTTCTTTTTATGGAAGAGAAATCAAACTGATGCCAATTTGAGGCCAGTCAAGATTACTGATTACTTACTTGGCTTAACATAAGATGAATAAATCCCCTGGGACTTTATATCTCTATAAGCTCACAAAGATCAACGTTCTATACGTTCCCGTATGTGTTTCTGGATTTAGATGATCCATCCCTGCAAAGCCTTTTCCCTCTAGAAATTAACAAGAAACAATGGGAGCTTTTTATCTCACTGAAACAATTATCTGAGGACAATATATGTTAATTGAACATGTTAAAACCAGACATTTTCAGAGAAATTCTTCATAAGATTTATTTAAATAAAGTTTTGTTCCATTTGCATGCTGAGAAAGTGTTTTTTTCTTTCTTTCTCTGTACTGCATAAAAACAGTTTAAATTAGGCAAGCATTAGTGCTGGTGCTTAAATTATGGTTATTTTAGACCAGATATGACAGAGGACATAAAAATGTTCTCAGCCGGGTTCACCATGTGGCCCCACTGGTGACGGTCGCTCAGAATATTTAATGCCCCTACACTCAACGTTTCTCTTCTTTTCATATTTACCTTTTAATGAGGTTGTGGGAGGTTCAATCACACTACGACTGGACTGACAAACAGACGCAAGAAAAAAGACAATTGTGACACCGTGTCTTTATTCAAACACATTGCATCATGAATCAGAATAAATCAGTGAGTATAAAAAGAAAAACATGTACAAAATAAGTCAGGTTGTTATTTTTTATTTTTTTATTTTCTGGGTCAGGATCTGGATGTTCCCTGTTGTGGCTGTAAATGGATGGCAAAGGGACACAAAAACATCCCTGCTGAGTATTTCCTCAACCAAGACGATCAGCGTCTCCTTGACAGATGACAGGAACCAAACCCAGGCTAACAAGGTATGTTGTACTGCATCTCAAAAGCAAATCCAGCTGCAAAAAAACAAATAAGCAAATCTCTAAATCTCTAAAAATGGACTGCTGGTACTCATCTGATGGACGTATGTGTGGATGTCAGAGGGTTGAGTCGATATGAGGGTAGATACATGCCATGTTATATAACAGAGCAGACAGGGAGAGCAGTAGGGGGGGGGGGCTTGTACAGTAATAATGCATTATTGATGTAGTGTATTTTCTGGACTATAAGGCGTACTTAAAAGCCTTAAAACAACAGAGCGCCTTATATATGGATTAATTCTCGTTGTGCTTAGTGACTTAGAAGTGATTTTGTGTGGAGTAAAACATATTGTACTTCACCATAATATTACAGTTTGTGTATAAGGACTGAACTGAAAAAAATCTGTATATTGTGTTGGATTTTACGTGTTATAACTAAACACTTTTGACAGTTATTGTGAATACGCCAACATTTGATTCAGCATAATAAGAGTGTGTTTTGTTACAACTCAACAAGATTGAAGTTTGAACAAAGGTAAGAGTTATTGTGAAGGTGTTTAATAAAGTTTGACTGTCTGACTGACTTATCTGACTGTTCTGTTTAATGCGTCTTATAGCTTTATGCGGAAGCTAAGTCACGTCCTTCTACTTCCGGTCCATGGGTGCTTAACTAGCAAAAATATTAAATAGGAGTGAATGGAGTGAGTCCAAATAAATTCTGATTCCATTTGACAAATGCTCTGAAATTCACATATGATAGTGGTTAATAAGAAATGTTTGGTGTGGCATAGGCAGACCACCCGTTTTTTAATGGGAAGCAAACATGACGTTCGGTTTTATGTGGGCTTAGTAAGAGACTACAATGCGTCGCATATGTGACGTCATGCTCCACGCAGTTGTAGTGTGGAGTCTGTGGTGACGTCACATGTGCGCCAGGCGTGTAGTCCAAAATATTAAATGAATCAGCTGTTGGTTAACAGAAGCAGTCGAAACGCAGATCAATGATTATCATTTATTATGAGGTACAACATGTTGGTGATTCAGGGCACATGACAAACCAGATACCATTTTAGCATTTTATTTCCCATTGAATACGATTCGTTAATTTTCCGATCTTAGAGACTTAAGCTCCCCGTACAGTGGAAACCTCTTAAAGTGATCATGTTCGTCCAGAGCCAATTTGAACACTATAAGCGGCTGATTACTAAAACCAAATTTCTTATTTCACTAATTTTTATGTAGAACACCAAATGTCATTTATATTGTTTCACAATGACAAAAATTAAATGAAACAGATGCTTCAGCATTTAGTGAATTTTATTACAGTACTGTATCAGGCCAGTGTAACTCAAACAGTAACGTATTCTGTACGTCGACTCTGCTGTGCCACCGGTGCATTTTTTTTAACATGTCTGAAAATAACGTTTGAAACAAACTGTTTAATAGAACAATAGCATAGAAGATAACGGCATCAAGAAAATTAAAGCTTCCTCTGTTTTGACTTCCTTTTTCCTGCCATGATTCGCTAGCTTAGTTGCTGCCCGGTGTCAACTCGTTATGTTAGCTAGCTAGCCAGGCAGAAGCAGATGTACAGAAAGGAATCATGGGAGTAAAAAATAAAATAGCTACACGTAATTTTAAAATTATTTTTGCACGTTTACATTCATAAAATGGCCAAAAATGAACATTATAAGTGGATTTGTTGATTACTATTAACAAATTATTTAAAAAGCATTTGTATAGAAATGATTCTGTCCCAAACCTTTTGATCAACAGTGTACCGGAAGGGGGGCCTAAGTTCGGAAAAATTTAACATGAGAGTGGATGAGGAGAAAATAATTATTTTCTGGTCCACTTTACTTTATGTCCTGAATCACACATTTGCTGTACTTCAATTAAAATCATAACCAATGATGTGCGTTTGGAGTTTCTTTGATACGTGTTTTGTGATTTATTAGCGTGTAAAAATATGTAATTATTTGGACTCTGTTTGGACTACATATCAGATGTCGCAGAGCTGACGTCACAGCAGAATCTTTCTCTGCAAACTTTTCAAAACCGTATACCGCCTCATACGTTTGATGCTCTTGCCTTCGTCCTGAAAGAAGGAGGTGAAGCTCGCCAAAGTCACAGCCATTTTCAAAGAGTTTGATGGTGAAGCTTTGGTGGTGACGTAATATTTGTGAGACGAACGTTGTAGTCCATTACTTACTCTCACATAAAACTAACTTTTGATGCCTGTCCAAAGTGAGTGCTTTCTCAATGTGAAAATGTATCTTTAACATTCACAGACATCATATGTGAAAACCGTAGCACATTTCAAACAGGAACAGAAAATTACTTTTGTCCCTCCATTGACTCGCGTTCATTTTTTTATGGCACTTAGGCCCAATGTCCCGGAAATCGACCGGAAATAGAATCGCGTCACTTAGGCTCCCTATAGGCTGTTGATTATTGATTACTATATCTGTGACCACTATAAGCAGTTTCCACTGTATATGAAAAATTAAACCATTCA
The DNA here is from genome assembly GCA_020466265.1 of Siphamia tubifer. Classification (NCBI taxonomy): domain Eukaryota; kingdom Metazoa; phylum Chordata; class Actinopteri; order Kurtiformes; family Apogonidae; genus Siphamia; species Siphamia tubifer. The sequence goes on along the minus strand of CM035786.1, from coordinate 43,901,089 downwards.
TTGACAGTGACCCTTATAATCCACCACCCTATAGTGTAGAAAATACAGTACAAGTGAAACCTGCACAAGATTCTTGCTGATCCACATGTGACACCGAACGATGAAAGTGAAGTGTTTCTCTGTGGCTCAGTCTTCCACCAGCCAGCAGGCAGTGCAGTCCATACTAGAACATTTTTTCATCAAGTTCAAAGTAATTGTGAAGTCATTAATATTAGAAAAAGGTCGTGCTGGGATCCCTGTTAAAGGGTCTATTTAAAGCCAGATCTGCTCTATGTTCCTCTTGAAACTAAATCAGTTTTTAGGGTTCAAACAGGATAATCACCTCAAAACTGCACATCTATCACATGTTTAATCATGTTTCACTTTATATTTCTTAGAGTACTGTACTGTCCGTATAGCAGTCTGTGAACATTTTTTTTTAAATTACACGATCAAACTGTACAAATTTTGCAGACATGCACAAAAAAGTATTGATATTTTGTCATTTTCAGCTGCAGTACATTATTTAATCCCCCCTAAAGCAGAAGTGTCAAACAATGTGTGAAATGCAAAACTTACAATTACAATATTAACTCATTTTAGATAAGGTTCCACATACAGACATGATCTCAAGTGGGTCAGACCAGTAAAATACTACTCTTCTCTTTGTTTTAGTGTAAAAAAAATAAAAATAAAAAATTACATTACCATATTTTCTGGACTATATAAGCTGCACCTGTATATAAGACGCATCCGCTGTATTTTAAAAACACAATTAAAAAAGAATATACAAGCCACACCGGCTCATAAGCTGCAGATATCTATGTTGAAAAATCAGATATTTACTGCATGTACAGTAGAAGGATTTTGAACTGTAAATGTAGTTACATGTATGTACCTGATAGTCACGTGTGGGCAATACATTATCCTTTACATATTTTCATCAGTTAACATTTTTCATTCTAAAACCAAGTGTGTATTTGTCATTATTGAAAAGTTATTTTGATAGTATTTCATAATATTAATAATAATGGATTACATTTATATAATGCTTTTCTATGAACACATACTCTGTGTGCAATGGATCCATTATTTATTATTATTTATTCAGTCTAACATTGACACATTGGTGGCAGCCTGACAATATGCACCAAACTACCCCTCTGAACACCACCAAACATTCACATGTAATCAAACACAAGTGTGAGTCACAGCACTAGAGGTAAGGTGGTGAAGTGTCTTGCCCAAAGAAATGAATAGGATTCTAACTACCAATCCTTTGGTTGCTGGGCGACCCACTCTACCCTCCATGGCTGCAGTAGTTTAGTAGTCTGAATGTGGAACCTGAATTCAAATGGTTTGACTCCCCTGCCCCAGAGGTTAAACTTATCCACTTCAGATGTGGTCAGAATCATGTATTCCTGCAGCGATAAGACTTTTTAACAAGAACTACTAAGTACTTTTAATGTTATTTAACTGTGAGTTTTAATGGCATTGCTGTGTGTGGGAGTTTTATGATGAACTGTTTTTTATCTTTTTATCTCTGTTTTTATTTAGATTTTTTTCTTCTATTTATGATGTGGTGTTCTATGTCTGATTAGGTGGCATTTAATTTTCCCTTTGGGGATTAATAAAGTTTCATCATCATCATCATCATTTCAAAAACTGCAGTAAAGAGCACGTCTGTCTGTGATTCTGTTGAATAATGTCATGGTGACGTCGTTGATCTCAATGTTTAAGTAATAGTTTGGTGATTTACCTTATGAAGCAGATTCATTTTGAGAGATCATATTTGGTACACATGTATGATGTCCAGAAGTACAAAATAAAAGCCTCTAGATAGAGCCTTAATCCCTAAATTCAACAGAAATCGGTAGCACTTTATAATACCTACACACAATTGACTATGTATTAACCATTTATTACCCATTTATAAACGGGTTGTTCATTATGTATTAACCATTTGTTACCTATTTGTTAATGTCTTGTAAAGGTTCATACTAGTGTCTTCCAAAGATAAATGTAAAATTAGATTATTTTTAACCAGCAGGTGCAGTGTTTGTATATCTGCTTTACAGGTAAACAAAGAAACAGTTGTAAACACTGCACCTGTTGGTTAAAAATAATATAATTTTACATTTACACTAGTATGAACCTTTACAAGACATTAACAAATAGGTAATAAATGGTTAATACATAATGAACAACACATTTATAAATGGTTAATACATAGTCAATTGTGTTTAGGTATTATAAAGTGTTACCCAGAAATCTGTTTTCTGCAATTCATAGCTGTTACACACTGACATCTACAGCAGTGTTTCCAAACCCTGGTCCTCGAGGCACACTATCCTACATGTTTTAGATGTTTCTCCAACCACACCTAATTTAAATGATCAGCCTGTCATCTAGCTCTGCAGAAGAATGATAATGAGCGTCAGATGTGTTCAAAGAGGGAAACATCTAAAACATGCAGGATAGTGTGGCTCGAGGACCAGGGTCGGGAAACACTGATCTACAGCATCCAATAGGAGGCCATGAATCCTCAACTGTGACTCCCAGAATCGTGCAGACATACACAAGTGTAACATTACATATCTATTTTGCAATAAATTGACATTTAAACAGTGAAAGATCCGCTTAAAAAAGGCAACAATCCGATTAAATCTTGATACTGTGCTGTTTATCAAAAGCCGTTATCAGTTTTATTACAAGTATTGCTTCTGGCCTGAAACACAAAACAAAACGTGTTTGTGATGAGCGATAGGGGGAGGGTCAAACAGTTATGTGGAACAGATGAAGATAAACAGACAAGAGAGATGAAGGCAAACAGTGAGGCCATCATCGGTGGCTCAAAGAACACAAGGCGAAGGAAAATGGAACTGTTTATGCATATATGATGACGATATTAGGGATTACTCAGTTTCCTCTCAGGATTACACAAGGGAGATAAATCCTGCTCTACTCCAAATGTGTTATCTATTCTCTACAAACGCCCAAACATCAATCCTCTATACATTCACTTATGACTCTAGCTCTGCTCTTAAAGCTTTACAGACTAAGAAACAACTATGGAAGCACTTAATACCATAGCAGGATTCTTAACAAGCACATCTTAGAAGGAAACTCTTGACAAGCGATACCTTTTTGTACCATTTTCACATAAATCATTCGTAGTAAAAACCAGGTAATTAATGTAATGAAACAGTGTCGTCGAGTCATACAGTAAAGCCCTATTCAACAGTATCGTTTCACTCTGACTCGTCACTCAAGAGGACGTCTCCTAAATCCATCATTCATTGACTACAGAGCTCGACCTCCATCTAACGACACAATCCCAGCGCAGTCGGACTCTGGCCGCTCAGAGCTCGTCGTGCCGCGTCCGTCCGATGACCGTGAGCTTTGACAGTTGAGCGCTGAACTTCCCATCAGTGTGGGTTACTAGAAAACAAAGAGAAAAATAAAATACTGTCAATAGACCAAAATTAAAATGACCCTAAACACATTTTATGACATTGTTGATTTACAAATGGTGCAGTTTCATGTATAAAGCAAAATATAAACTGCTACCAGTGAATTTGGAAAAAAAAAAGTTTTATGAAAGAGATGGAACATATAATGTAAGAGATGAGCTCAATTTTAGAATGATATACTACAGAAGAATTAATAATAGAATTTTTTTTTTTTAATGAAAAAAATGGGGAAAAAAAAGAAAATGAAAAAAAATAACAAAAAAGAGTTAATGGAGTGAAATTATGGAATAAACTCAACCTTCACACTTTTAAATCCCTTTTAAAAACTCATTTATTCAAGATTGCTTTTAATGTTTGATTACTTTTATTCTCTGTTTTAATGTGTGATTGATCAGTTTTCTATTGTTTTATTTTATTGTTTTTTTCTTATGGCAGTCGGACTCTTATTGTTCTATTTTTTTTTACTTCATGTAAAGCGTCTTTGAGAGTCATGACAAGCGCTATACAAATAAAATGTATTATTATTATTATTATTATAAACTTAGTACAGATTTAGAACAAAACTTACAACAATTTAAGATGAGATACAGACAAATTATTTTCTCAAAGAACGTAATTAACTATGGACTATAGTTATGGTGTGTGCAATAATAGAGATGATCAGTGTAAGATATAATATATATTGTTAAATGGAGAACAGACAGACTTAAAGTTTGGCTGGATGTAAATTAATTGTTTTGATGTCATAGAATTGACAACTAACAATGAAGTTAATATGACGTATGAAAATGGGGGAAGGATTAGATAAGTTGTGCTTCTTTTTTACTCTCTTTCAACCATGAACATCTAATAACAACTGTTTTCCCTCTTTTATTTATTTTTTTATTATAAGTTTTGTTTTATATCACTTGTGTGAAACATGTTAGAAATAAAGATTAAAATCAAATCAAAATCAACATTCTAGGACAGAGGTGTCAAACATGCGGCCCGGGGGCCAAACCCGACCCGCCTCAGGGTCCAATCCATTTATGAAATGCAAAAATGACACTAAGATATGAATCATTTTAGTTCATGGTCACTATTCAGAACAATTCAGTCTCATAAAATAATAACCTATAAATATTCACAAGTTAAAAAAAAAAAATCCTCTTTTTAAATGTAATTTATTTTAATTTAGTGAAACTAAAACAAAGTAGAATTTCACCAAAAAAATCTCAATAATCAGAACAAATATAAAAAATTGCAATTGTCTCACAGTAAGAGAAGTATCGGTGAGTACAACTTCAATAATATTCCACCTATTACTAAATATTTTGCGTATCTGTAGATCCACTATGATCTGTAAATTAGAATGAATATGTGTAAATAATAAACTAAAGCCTAATAGTGTTTGTTTTCATGATGTAATTTGACTTTTTTCACTCTGAAACAGAGAGAAAAGTTTAGAGTTGACATTATTTATATATTATTATGTTTGTTTTTTTTTTTTTTTTTTTTTTTTTTTTTTTACTGCTTCAGATCAAATTTAGCTGAATGTGGCCCCTGATCTAAAATGAGTTTGTCATCCCTGTTCTAGGAGCTTCAAGTCCGTTCCAACCTGCAGTGGTGTTTGGGAAGGAAAGTAGTGGAGCAGGATATTAGGTCTGCAGATGGACGTGTGCTGATATGCACCATCCGCCATTTAGAAAAGTAATTAGGCCTGCGTATCACAACTGACTTCCTGAATTGATCCAGTCATTAATTTGTGATTCAATGTAATTTGGTTCAACATCACTTCAATTAGGGATGTTTCAGTTGCAACAGTAATGTGACTTTGATAGGAAAGACATTTTCATATTGTACATTTTTATCTAGCGCATTCAAGTTAGATGAATCAGCAGTTATATTAATGTACCCACAAATTAAAGGCATTTAATGACCACATGGATTATTTACAAGCTCCAGCGTCTAAACTTCTTTGATTAACTATGTCATTACACCAACCAATGGCAACTAACGCTTTCCTCTGTTAGGAAATGATTAAAGCTTGATTCTGTTGTTTTTTTTTTTTTGTTTTTTTTTTACAATTTTCTCAATCAATAATGGATCATTGAAAGATTAGGGATTGCCCATTTGGTGGAGACACTCATATTATTGTTATTATTGTGAATACCTTTACAGTTAGTGATGGTATTCTTAATGTTAAGCCATTGTCACCATTAAAAAGCACATAATTGTGGTTTTTTTTAGACACTGGTTTAGTTTAATGAAGTAGATTTGACTGGTCTGTTTTCATGTTCGTTCATACAGAATGTATTTTATTTAATTAAACTGCAGGCTTTTGAAATTATATGATTATAAAAGTAGATATCACAGTTGTAATTTAGGTTTGATTAATTGAGGAGCACTACTGAACATATGTTTTAATCAGAATTTTTTGGTTTGTTTTTGTTTTAAAGCCAATCCTAAAAGTGCTAACTGTTCCGATTTTGTTATAATTTATAGCTGCTGTTTACATCAATTTAAGGCAGTAGTGTCAAACATGCGGGCAGGGGCCAAAATCACCCCCCACCTATGGGTCCAATCTGACCCCTGGGATGAATTTGTAAAATACCAAAATTACACAAAAGATATTGATAAGAAAGGAAGTTAAAATAATTTGATTCAATCTAAAATGGATCAGACCATAATCATAATAAGCAATTGTGAAAAAAAACCCAAATTTTCTTCTTACTTTTAGTGTTTAAAAAAATGGAATACATAAAGAAACATAAATAAGTAAAAAAAGACTAGTCTGATACAAAAAATGTGAATAACCTGAAACGTACGTTGAATTTAACCAATATTGTGAATGTTACTAAATGTGTGTATTTGTAAATCCACTCTTATCTTTAAGTTGTGATGCGCATGTATATAAATGATAAACTAAAGTGCAATATTGTTAATATCGCACTTATTTTTCTTAAGTATTTTCAGGTTATTAATATTAAGTACAGTTCGTAGATGTAAACATTTTCATGATGAAATTTTACTATTTCTGCTCAAAAATGTAGAGAAAACTTTGGGGTTGACATTATTTATATGTTTTTATCCTGTTACTTCTATTATTTTACTGGTCCGGCCCACTTTATACCATTTTAGGATGAATGTGGCCCCTGATTTAAGAGCTGATGGAGGATTTGTGTTTTTATGTTCAGTTTGCTTTGGAGTCTGGGAGCTGAACGTTTTCTTTTTACATTAGCAGACTGCATTTGTGCACTAATAGAAGCTTCTAATGCTGCAGTAGAGGAACACAACAAATGTAGTGAAGAACTCCAGAGTGAATGTGAGGACTTCTGTGGAAAATCCCAGTTAAGTTCTTTACGTACAAATGCAGTTCGTTCAATATACAACCACTTCCCAGTACACATTTTATAAACCCATAGGAAAACACATTAAATATAAACACTGAGCGACTACTTGGTGCTGATTGGATGATCAATACTGTCCTACAAAGTAAAAAGGCAGTAACTGCCCAGACACCAAACTGAGAAAAATGACCTTAAAGTTCTGTTGTTGTTCAGCCTCAGTAGTTGTAGGTAGATTATTGGACATGAGGCAGTTATTGTTACTGCATATTAACGAGTTCTACAAAAACCACAGTGTGCCTATGGATTAATTCTGGTAGTGTTTAGTGATATTGAATTTAGACTTTATCTGATCATTTTGACTTTTTAATCTGATAATTTAGGCTTTTTATCTCATAATTTTTGCATTTTATCTCATAATTTTTGCAATTTATCTAATAATTTAGGCTTTTTATCTCATAATTTGGGTTTTTTATCTGATGATTTTGGTTTAATTAAGTACTTAATAAGTACCTAATTTAGTACTTAAAGTACTAAATACTTGAAAACCTGTAAATTGTGTATCCCTACAAAGAACTCATGGTCTAATGGGGTGATTCATAAGCAGTCACCAGCTCCAACTGACCATTTTATTGGTCTTGTAAGTTCCACTATATCTCCATCTTTATTATAGTTTTGTTAACTGGAGAATATTTTCTCACTTCCTCATCTCCACACTACTGCAAAGTCAACATTTTCTGCAGATTGAGGAAGTGTTAAAGCTGCAGCAATTCCTGACTCGGTCTGTAGGTGGAAACACATCTACATGCCTCAGTGCAGTCTGGTACTGTCCTTATGACTAATATGCATACAGATGTACAGTGACTGTACAGCTCCTCCTTGTGGAGAATATGCCACAAAAGTGAATATGACTTTATGGGAGAGAAGGTTAAAGGAGACTTCATTAAAGCAGCTTGTATATAAAGAATGTTAATTATGTACTGTAGTTCTGGAGTGTCATGACTGGGAGATGGGATTATACTTTAAATTCTGTGACAGTGGCTGAGTTTGGAGTGTATAAACCTCTGTACTGTAAAGTCTAATCTGCTAAAAAGTCACAGTAAACCGCTGTTCAGTGTGTTTTTGTCAAATCCTGCTAATCAGTTTGGAACTGAGGCCACAGCAGGGATTTATGCAGAGAGTGAACAACAACAAAATAACGCTACGGGGACAAACTGCAACCCACTCACAGCTGGAGCATATTCTTAAGAGGCAAATCAGCTCTGGGCTCACAACACGACAGAGGAGACGCAGGCGGAGGGCACCAGAGATTGACGTGACAGGCAGGTGATTGAACAGGAGGAAATACAATCAATTTCTCACCTGTTGAGTCGCCTACGGTAAATTCCTCCGGCTTCAGAGGGACGTCACTCTGTCCTCCTGATGCTGACTGGGACTGAAGATGCATACAGTAATGATGAAGAGAGAGAGAGAGGGATAGAGGGAGAGAGGGAGGGAGAGAGAGAGAGAGAGAGAGAGAGAGAGAGGGAGAGAGAGAGAGAGAGAGAGAGAGAGAGAGAGAGAGAGGGAGGGAGAGAGAGGGAGAGAGAGACAGAGGGAGGGAGAGAGAGGGAGAGGGAGAGAGACAGAGAGAGAGAGAGAGAGGGAGGGAGAGAGACAGAGAGAGAGAGAGGGAGGGAGAGAGAGAGAGGGAGAGGGAGAGAGAGAGAGAGAGGGAGAGAGAGAGAGAGGGAGGGAGAGAGACAGAGAGAGAGAGAGGGGGAGAGAGAGAGGGAGGGAGAGAGACAGAGAGAGAGAGAGAGAGAGAGAGAGAGAGGGAGGGAGAGAGAGAGGGAGGGGAGGAGAGAGAGAGAGAGAGGGAGGGAGGGAGAGAGAGAGACAAAGCGAGAGAGAGGGAGAGGGAGTAAAAAAATAGAATGAGGAGAAAGAGAGAAAGAAAACACAAGGTGGCACAAGTATGAGTATCATCACAACAGATGGGGCCGCTGAAGTAAAAGGGATGTGACGACAAGGTCAAGGAGATGCTCTGCAGGTGTGTGAGGTTATTTTAGTCCTGTCGTTTAGTGAAGGTTTTCTCTTGTGTTTCAGGGCATGGAGCCAGAACAGGAGGAGGGAAAGATGGGTACGATACTAACCACCGAGTGCCAGGTCTCGTCCTTGCCGAGGGGGAAGGAGGCACATCAAGATGCGATTCACTTCACAGACGAACCACATCAGACTGAACTCAGAGTCCAGACAAACAACCTCTGACGCACACGTCACGAGTCCAGCCCAAAGAAGTTTGACTTTTAGAATGAATAAAATTTCCTATCACTTGGTTTTTGGTCTGTGTTCATTTGTCAAAGTGGTCTCTCAGCGCAGTTCTATGAATGTACAGGTTTCCATGGAGACCGTGTGCTTCATTTCATTTCACTCAGGACTTTATGGTCAGGTAGAACCGGTACTTGCCCTGTGCCTCAGATAATTAAAACAACAGATTAGTACTGGTCATCTGAGTCATCTAATGTCTGGACTATATGGACAAACAAAGAAAAAGACATTTGTGAAATATCCTAAAGCAGCATAATCCTGATAACCATGGTTTATAAAAAGCACTACTTTAAGTGTTTTGCTTTTTTATAAATGGTTGTGACCCTTTTCTTATTCACTTATTAAAAAACTACAGTAAATCTTTGTGATTTTGATTAATTAATCCACATAAACCCATAAAGACAGAGGGCCACTTTTCTCTGTTCACCAATTTATTTCTCACCACTTATTCTAATATAATCATCTGCATTTTACATTACTCACTAAAAATCTAGTTGCTTCCTATATTTAACATGTAAATCTTCATTGAAAATATATCAGAACCAATTAAACTCAGGAAAAAGTGAATTTTCCAGCAAAGACGTACAGTATATAACTGAACATAAAACCAGTGGTGTTTAAAGTACTAACATTCTGTACTCAAGTAGAGGTACAGCTACTTATGTGATAAAATACTCAGGTAAAAGTAGAAGTACTGATTCAACTCCTATACCTAAGTAAAAGTAAAAAAAATATAATTTCTGAATTGTAATAAAGTACAAAAGTAAAAAGTCATTTAGAACATAATAATACTTATTTAACGAAGGAAAAATCTGAAAAGTTTCAAAAGTATTCAAAATAAAGCCTTTAAAAGTGAGTTACTGTGTTGAAATTGTGTTTGAGTATTCAGTTTAGTGGGTGTGAGCAGGAAATGTAAGACTTTCTTTTTTTAAAGTAACAATTGAGATAAAAAGTCATCATGAGATTTAAAATATGAGATAAAAACGCCTAATTTTAAGGGAAAAAGTCAAAATTGTGAGATAAAATGGTAAAATAAAAAGTAAAACTGTTGCGATAAAGTCAAAATTATCAGACAAAAGGTCAGAATTGTGAAACAAACAGTCAAAATTATGATATATAAAGTCACAGTTTGTCTCCTCCACTTATTTTCTCTCTGAAGCCACTTATTTTTCATACTGTCACATGTGTTTAACGAGTCTATTCTAAGAATGTAAGGAGTATAAAGTACATATATTTATGCAGAAATGTAGGGAGTAAAAGTAAAAAGTTGCCAGAAAAATAAATACTCAAGTAAAGTACAGATACTACTGATCTACTTAAGTACAGTAACGAAGTACTTGTACTCAGTTACTTTCCACCTCTGTACAAAACAAGTGTGTTCATCTACTGTCAGTGGGTTATACTGGTATTTCCATGTTTACTATGGAGCCTCTGAATGTCCAAATGGGTCATATCTGATAACCATGAAAAGATGAAAAGTTGCATTTTACCAGAATTAGTTGTTTGTATTGATATATAATTAGTGGATCAATGGGTCAAACATGTTACATCAGTAGATGCTATTGGCTGCTAGGGGCTGTTTAAGGATATTTGAGGATTAATTTGGTGTTATATTTTCAACAATATGAAATAATGCTGGTGATATTCTATATATTTCTTACTGTCAACATCAGCAGAAGGTGCAAAGCAGAATAAAAAAATATGAAAATACACACTATTCTGCTGGAGACCTCTATTCTCTGTCCAAATCAAAAGGCTAAAGATATATTATCTTATATAGATTCACATCACTGGGTGAAAGTGAAGCTAAAATACACCAGAGACAAACACATCAGGACACATCACACCTGCAGGTTTATAGGATTTCCTATTCCTACTGAAATATTAATATGCCAGTCATCATAAGGATCACACTCCATATCCTCTGTATATATTTTATGTCATTACTTTTCTTTGAAATATTGTATAAACTCGCACTGTCCACACTTTCCTGGATGTCTTTCCATTCTGCTGTTGACTGAAAACACTAACAAAACCTTCCTTCATGGGGTAGATTTTTATAAAGTATGTAAGTAGCATGAAAGGAGGTGCTGCGTTCACTTGAATTATAAAATACTGAAAGGAAGAAATGTTCACCAAAAAAATGGAGTGTACTGAAGCTTTAAACTAAAACAAATTAATTACAAATATTAAGTTCATAAAAGACACTAAATAGTTCCTATAGAGCACAATAGTTTCATTTCTCAGGAATAAATAAAGGTGTGTTTAGTGTAAAATAAACTACAGTAACTGAGCTGAGGTTTGTCATTAATGTAATAAAAAAAATAAAATAAAAAATCATCCAGTGTATTAGTATAATTCACTGGGGGAAAATGGTGAATAAAGTAAAATATGCAAAATCTGTTTATGCTCTTGTTTATCAGCAGAATAAACCTATTGTTGGTTGTGATTATGACAGTTATTGACAATGAAATAAAACTAAACACATGTATCACCTAAGTTGCCCTTTTAAACCTTACTGTAGCTTATTTTTATTCTGTTGTACAAGTCATGTTATCCACAATGACAAAAAAAAAAAACATAAATAAATGCCAAACAAGCTGTGTCATCAGAAGCTGCTTTTGTTTCTTTGTTTGTCACTGTATTTGCTGTGAACTATTTTTTTTTTCTCAAAGCAAAAGTAGCTGCAAGACAGGGAGTAGCACCGTTTCAAATGTTAGCCCTTAGCTTGGCAAATATATCTCTGGTGCATACGTCGATAGCTTATTATTTGCCTGTTGTGCAGAAATACTCATCAGCTACTTTCTTTTTTTTTTTTTTTTTTTTTACTTAGATTTTTCTGATGTTTGTGCAGACTCTGTAGAATCTATCCTCTTAAATTATTGTCCGATGTAAAATTTTAATCTTGGCACTGAAACATAAAGGTAATTCTGGAGAAAAAGTTTGATTATAGTTTGTCTTTGTTAGGCAGGGAAGTCTGCAAGCATCACAACTTATACTGTAACTCAGTGAGAGAAAAGCTGAGGAGAGGAAAAAAGTATAAAGATTCAATCATGTTACACTCATTATAGTTATATTCTGCAGATACAAGTCCAATATAAATATATATATTATATCACAGTCTAGGAATGTAATTTTTACAATAATAAAACTTGTATTTTTGGTACTCTGGTATGAAAAAACACAGTATTTAATAATGATATATCAGCTATACATTGATATTAGACAATGTTAGCCTTATTGACCATTAACTATTAACGTATTATGATTATATTTCATCATAATAATAGTCAATAGTCAATGTTTGGGCTTGAGATTCAGGGGATATTAACTTTAGTCCATACTTGGAGATGGTGCAACTCAAGAATGGTGCAGCCTGATATAAAGCAGGAAGACGAGAAGGCATGTTACACTGTCTCCAAACATAGCGGACCAACATGGATTTAAACAATTGATTTTAACTTAAACACAATGACTCTCACTGTTCTGTGGCTTCAACAGGAAGGGACACATTATTAGGATTATTACAATGCACATCAGTGGCAGATTCTCTTAAATCTCCTTTAATCTTACATAAATAATCTATTTAAATTAAGAATAAATGTCAGTTCCACAACATGTGATATTCGATATATGTAGACGATAATGCAACAGCAGAAAATCAAATGTTCATGTGTGAAGGCTGTAGGTTTAATCATTATTTCCAAAGCTGCATTTCTGCCTTTGCTTACTGTTGTATTACATGTGAACAAACTGCACAAATTCATAGAGCTCACTGCTGTATTACAATAAATACACTCCACAAAACACTCCATAAAAACTGGTAAAATGTTGTGTCTGTTAATACTCACATATGCATTGGCATATTCAATTTTGGTTCCCTTTAGTTCAGCTTTGAACTGAGTGAAAAACAGGTATGATTTCCCCTGGGGCCTGGCAGGAAAAGGACAATAAATATGCACTATCAACATCACTTCATTTGCATTCTTCTCCTTATTATGTCAGACGTAGTGTTGTTGTGATATTAGAAACTCTCTGACACTTCTCTTTTCATCTTTTCTGTCACAGTCAGGATTCATTACAATCAAACAATAACAGAAAATGTGTTCAGACAGATAGATTATCCCTGACTTGATGGTCATCTGGGTCACTGAGCTGAAGTCCAGCTCTGTATGCTTGGAATATATATTTATATTTATATGTGTGTATTTGTGTGTTGTTGTGAGTTATAACTTGCCTCCACACCGAGCAGGAAAACAGTCTGTCATCGTCACTCAGACCAACACTCATCAACCATTGCTGTTCAACAAAAACACAAAAGAATATTTAAAGCACTGAATCTGCTTGAACTGAATATTAACTATAACAAATACAAAGGACAGACAGATGAACACATACACGCTCACCTCGTTGGTTCCTCCTTGAGAGGCGTACGTGAATGAGCATTCATACTCCTGCTGTAATGACAGTATTATTAGTCAACAGTTTCACTCTATTGACCTCTACAGATTTATAATTAATACCTTCTGTTAATACATTAATTCCATGTATTTTCTGTGAGATTTGTCTGAAAGCTTTGGGAGAACTTTAGGCCAATTAGAGTTTCTGACCATCACTTAATACAATGGAACATTATTCATAGACCCTGTCATTTATCAGACAATTCCAGTTCAAAACATAACTCTGATCCTTTTTTACTGGATCGATGTTATACTTATGATCAGTTGTTAGGTCCATTTGCTCCTCTATTTACAGTGGTAACAAATATATCTAATAAACTGAGATAAATATGTATTAAAATTTATTAAATTTGTTTATTAACCCATAAAGACCCAAATATATGTTAGTGACCAAAAGCATCTACTGATTTAAACTGTTTAATACCTGCCAATCCAATAATCCCATTGATTCACGTCAATAATTGGTGTAAAATATAGTTCTTCATCTTTTATGGTCATCAGATATGGCCATAGTTGGATGTTCAGAGGTTCCATAGTTACAATGGAAACACTGTCACCTTCAACAACATTAATTCACCTTAATGCTATAGTCACTACTGAAACACCTGTTGTTTTGTCAAAAATAAAAGACAATGAGTTATCAATCTGTTTGATAATAATGGTTGGTTAGGTGTATCTGATAATAAATCTCATTAATGGTGAAATTAATATGATACATTTTATAGGAAAAATGTTTCATTTTGATGCATCATAAAAATTCAATATGACAAAATACTTTAAATATTAATTTTAATGTATTTAATTGTGGAAATCGCCTATATTATTTTTTAAAATAAATTGTACGGGGTAAAAAAAAAATCATATTTTAATCTAATTATCTTAATTCTAAAGGGAATGTGATGTTTCGGTAGTGATAGTAATATTGGGTGAGGAAATGTATTTCAATTACGTATGCAAATAAATGTTTTTAAATTGACTGGACTTTCACTAAATATGTGTTCTTTAGATGTGGTGCAACATGGATGTAGTCAAGAGTTTTTCCCAAAATACAATAAAAAATTCCCACACTTTCTAATCCTGAATTTTAATGAAAAAATAAATAAATAAATAAATATTATATATATATATATATATATATATATATATATATATATATATATATATATATATATATATATATATATATATATATATATATATATATATATATATACTGTTTACTATTTTTCAAAAGAGACACCAACAATAAATGTTTTACCAAATTATATCATATATCAAATTATAAAATGAACTGTAGGAATGGATGCATTAAGATGTTTTTTTTCTTTCCACGGATCTTTATTTAACATGTTTTGAAGCTAAGGTCCTTGGTTTGATCAAATGTATGACATGCAACTCTCATTTAATAATTATGTCATTTAGAAGAATGTATTATATATGGCAAATATTAATGTATTAACATGTTACTAACAGTGAGACAATGACTTCTTGTGGACTCTATATTTCGCCTTTTAGTCTTTATCATTAACATCAATGACAGCTGTGCGTTTCCTGCTGTGACCAGACACTGGATGCTATGTAAGGGGCTTTTGTTCTGGACATTTGATATTATATGGTCATTAAATCCACCAATGTGGTAATTCACAGAGAAAACACTCAAAATATGTTATGGTGGAGTGATAAAGATATTTGATTAGTAATATTCCATCATGTTAGACGTTACTTTCATAGTAAGCAGGAGGCGATTTGTATCTCTCGGCCAATGAATGGAGCCGTTGTGGCATTCTGACAGCGACGTGTCAGCAGCTCACAGGCTTGACGTCATCAACATGGGACGACAAGTGACTAGCGGAATGTAGTTTTTCCAGTTTTCACCTCCTCAAATTAAAATTAATTAAAGACTGAAGTCTTTAACCTTTAGTGAAATGCAGGAAAAACCAGGTATCAAATTATTGGTATTACTGCCTTGTTATTTTTATGTTGTGTAATTCTTATCAAGGCCGATTAACAATAGCTTTAGCTTATATTCCTATTTATACATGAAACCGTCGTTTGTTTTTTATTTATTTGTTTAATTATTATTATTATTATAGTTTCATGCAACTATATAACTATATATCAGTTTCCCGTAATAAACTAAAAAATATATTGTTCAAACCAAGCACTTACAATACCCTCGGAGAAAGTGTGCACCACTCCTCCCGGTTTAACGTTAAACTCCACAGTCTTCGTCCGGTCTGCAGAAGCTTCACCTGGACCACACGTTAACACCAACGCAAGCAAAAGCCATAAATTCACTGCACAAAACATTTCTAAACTCGCCATCTCTTCCTTCGAGGATGAATGGTGTCAGTAGCACCGGGAATACCACAGAGGTTTCCTGTCGACGGAGAATGTCGTCACAAAACGTAACAAAAAAGAAAAATATAATAGTATTTGTCCTGTTTTTTTTTTTAATTTTGTTTTTGTCTTGTGCTTATCACTAGTCTAGAGAAACGGGGGATTGAGGGAACTGTTGGTCATTACTTTATATATTCCGAATAGAGGTACAAAAAATAGTAGAGAAATAATCACAGTGTATTTTCGCCACTAGGTGTCGCCTTTGTACAGCTATCATTTTGACCAGGGGTGTCAAAAAATACGGCTCGTGGGTCAAAAACGGTCCACCAAAGAGTCAAATCTGACCAGTGGTCTGAATTTGTGAAATGCAAAAACCACAGTGAAGGTTTTGTAAAGGTTCATGTTGTCTTCCAAAGATAAGTAAAGTTAGATTATTTTTAACAGACAGATGCAGTGTTTGTTTACCTGCTGAAGAATTTAACATCATTATTAATGCAATTCTGTCTGGTGTCTCTTTCTTAATTAAAGGCTCAGTGAACCAGATACCAGTTCCCTTGTGTCTGGATCCATCTAAAAGTAAGTAAGTACGTTTTGTTTCTTAACAACACATATCAGCAATCGTTTCATACTACTTTTATTATTATTATTATTATTATTATCATCATCATCATCATCATCACTTGGCTAAATTCATAAACTGGGCATGTCATAGAATAGTAGAATAGAATAGAATAGAATAGAATAGAATAGAATAGAATAGAATAGAATAAGTACTTTATTGATCCCACAATTGGGAAGTTGCTTCATGACAGCAGCATTCAACATATAAGTAAAACAGACAAACAGTGAGGTGCAAAACAAGGTAAAGTACGATGTCATATTAAAGTGTTGATACAGAATAACTGAATAATGTAAGTAAAGTATTACAAATGTAATTACAGTATTAACCTGTGTAGTACGACCATTATTCTTCTGTTCATCAATTTTACTTGAAATTATTAGATTTTGACTCAGTGGAAGAACGTGCTGAAGGAAACTAATATTTTTACTCCTGATTTTAGTTCCTACAGCTCTAAAACCCTGTCCTGTCCTGTAATATGTTTGTCCATTCTCAGTAACAGATAGAGCACATACACTACATTCCTATCTTTTTGACAGTAAAGAAATATTTTATGTTTGAGCAGACAAGAACATGTCTGTGTGTGTGTGTTTTTATAGCTTACTGTATGTCTCTGCAGCTGCAGAACATCCTCATCGTGACATACGAACAAATATTTGGTACGAAATCAGACACATGGCTGACACTCATGTGTAAAACCTGTGAAACAATCTCTGCATTTAGACATAACCTAACATGCTAACCCTCTCCCCCTGTCCATCGCTTCACCTCTCCTTCCTTTGCAAGGGCGTCACAGCCATTTTAAAATGTGGGGGTGTTCTAGGTTGTGGCACATGAGCAAAATTTTCTGAGTCTATCATTGTAAAATTAACAAACAATTATCCATTAATGATGACATTTTTATCAAAAAAATAATATATGGCTGAAAATAATAATAAAAAAAGTGTTTTTCCTCAATTAAACATTTATTCAATTTATAAGTAAAAATTATGAGATCAAAAGGAGTTAAAAATCAGACACTGTACTTCTTTTTTTCTTACAAAAATGTTTTGTCCATGTCAGGGGAGACAATTAAGAATATGTTCCTTAGAGGGAACATCACTAAAAAAAGTTTGAGAACCACTGTCTTAGGGTAAATGTCAAAGAACATGACATAGTTTAGTTAATTTAGTTTAACAACGGGAATATTTTCTCATTACTTACTGGTTAATGACTGTTTGTTAACACCACGAAGAAGAGCTGTTTACATTATTGGGAACTGAGGTGCGCTTCATTTACATATACTGTTGTGCCGCCCGGGCGGGTAAACAGTTTAAACCATAGATATTGTAACAGCCCCGAAATATTATTGATGTTTGTTTGGTGTGATTGTGACCGACAGTAACTGTTTATCCTGAAATAAAAAGTAGGTGAGACCAACTGTCCAGTGAAAAGATACAATATATAACCTCAGGAAAAAGTGTGGGGTATGAAATCATCTGGGTGGAGAAGTGGGGGTGTCGCAATACCCCCATCCCCCACGGCTGTGACGCCCATGTTCCTTTTGCACTTGTTCTTCTCATCCAGACCCACATCTTTGCTCCAAAATATGATGAATAGGATCAATAACACTTTGACATTGGCACAGTGAGAGTACAAGTACAGGCTTTGTTTTTTTTATTTCAAACAGGAAAGTGTGTCGTCCTGGTCCTGCTCATGTAAACATTGTTTCTCCTTTAGAACATCACACATTCAGAAACATTCAGTCATTTCCACTCTGCAGGCAAACAGCTACAGCCCTTTGCACAGGACGGGTAAATACAGATCCAGACGAAGAATACTAATGATGCATGCTACACACACACATACACACACACACACACACACACACACACACACACATACTCGTTTCCATGTCTCAGGAGGACCAAGTTTGTATTCAAGTAGCCATTGGGTATTGGGTGTAAGCACTTTTCAAAATAAAATACAAAAATCTGTGTAAATTTGTATCATTAGTTCAGTCTTTTTTCAAAATAAAACCATAAATAAGAAAAGGAAAAAAACAACTCGTTTCTTCATTATTTGTTTCCGAAACTAAAATGAAAATCGGATAGTGATGCATTTTTTCAGTTTTCCTTTTTGTGTTTAAACGAATAATAAAAAAAACGGATTTAAAAACAAAAACAAATGTATTAAGTTGCTGTAACATGTTCTTCTTTTTAAGTCCTTACAAGTCATATTTTTTTAGTAAGGGAAACTATTGTGGATATAAGTGAACATAACTTAAATGAGTTTCAACTTAGTGGAATTAAGTCATTAAATGCTGAGAATGATATGGTTCTGTTATTTTAAATAAGGATGATTGAAAAAAATAAACTTAACTGATGTAGTAGATAATGAAATATAATTTCAAAGCACTGCAAATAATCACCAATATTTATCACACCAAAAAAATTACAATCACAAAACACAGTCATTTTCTTCAGGGGCAGCTGTGGTTCAGTTGGTAAAGCGGGTCGTCCAATGACTGAAGGGTCAGAGGTTCACGTCCCAGCTCTGTCTGTCCACATGTCCAAGTGTCCTTGGACAAAGACACTGAACCCTGACTTAGTCTCCCATTAGGACAGACAGAACCTTAGAATACTGAGTATAAGTAAAGTTTGAATTTAAGTATACTTTAATAAGCATCTACATTTTAAGTTCTGGAAACTTGTATTTTTTAATTTTCATCAACTTAAAAATAATTGAGGCAATCGATTGCCTTAAATTTTTTGAGTTCTGCTAAATTATTCATGTTTACAGTATAGGTTCAGTGTACATTTTATACTGTAGTTAGGGACCATATGTTCACTGAGGTAATAATAATAATAACAATAACAACAACAGCAACAACAACAATAATAATAATAATAATAATAATAAGCTTTATTTGTATAGCACTTTTCATACAAACACTGTAGCCCAAAGTGCTTCACATTGATTAAAAATTAAAATACAATTTTAAAACAGGGTGAAATTTAAAAAATACAAAATTATAAAATTCCAAAAGTACAAGATAAACTGATTATACATGCATTATACAATTTCAATAAAATAAATCAGAAATACATTAAGAATTGTAGTGTTAAAATGAACTCTTTAAGTGTCATATTAACACTGGTGCTTTTACTGTGTATAATTAGTTAATATAAAAGGAAAGCAGAAGTTCCACAGGTCAGTAAACAGTTGCAACTGAACCAGGACCAAAACTACGACAAACATGTGTCATTCCAGTCTCGCCGTTTGGCCTGAACCCTTGTTGACGGTGTCGTCTCAGACAGTTGAGCCTCCAGTCCAGTCTCAGACCCACACACTCAGACCCATGATAAGAATGGCTGTGCCGTAGTGCTGCTGATGTCAGCGGTTTGCACTCCAGTTTTCCTGGCCGTCTGTGGATCTGTGGAATTTCTCTCCTCCTCGCCATCATCAGTGGGGGCAGTGGGGGCTTACACAGTACATCCATCTGCCCTGAACAAACAGCAGCAATGCCCACAGGGTCTGCTCTGACCCTCAGCAACACTCACTCAAATAGAGCTGCAGCCATTGATTATTTTTTTTGTTACGTTCAATTAAACCATTATTTGAACCGGTATAGTAAAAAAAAATTAAAAACAGACTTGTCTTTTATTCCAGAATTAGCTCAAATAACAACCACAAAATGTATAAAAGTAAAAG
Organism: Siphamia tubifer; assembly: GCA_020466265.1. Lineage (NCBI taxonomy): Eukaryota > Metazoa > Chordata > Actinopteri > Kurtiformes > Apogonidae > Siphamia > Siphamia tubifer. The sequence continues at coordinate 43,880,889 of CM035786.1, read as the reverse complement.
GTTATAGATACTTATATAGATAGATATGTAAAAAAATATTCAATTTGTGGGAAATTATTACAATTTTGAAAGTTTTTTTTTTTTTTTTTACCATCCCACAAATGTAATAATAATTAGGTATTACTGTACATTTGTAGTAGGTGACTGCTATTATATTTGTGGGAAAGTTATTACATTAAAGCTGCATATTTTTTATTACATTTGGGGTTATTATGTTTGTAAGGTTAACAGATATATTTAGTAAAATTGCCTTTGTTCACCATCACAATGGAATTGAAATAAATGCATTCAATATGTTGACATATGTTAATGTGTCGACATTCAAGCATCAACCATTCATCAATAAGAACCATTTTAATTAAACTGCAGTGTTTCCCCCAGTGCATTATAGACCTGGGGGACCACCAGGCCTTGCCCCCCCCCCCCCCCCCCACCACCAGGCTAAGCATCACTATTTATTTAGTTGTTTTAAAGAAATTTATACACATTACAACTAATGACACTAACCATAATAAAGTTTGGCCTGACTCTGGATACAGATTTAAATATAATAAAAAGGAAACGTACCCTTTACACTTCTTTAACATGTTTTCTATTAAATTAATCATAATCACGCCTCAATATGACAATTCTTTATTCCAGTTATCCCTCTTTGTGGATTCTGTCCTTGACATTTATTTATTTATTTATTTATTTATTTATTTATTTATTTATTTATTTATTTATTTATTTATTTATTTATTTATTTATTTATTTATTTATTTATTTATTTATTTATTCATTTGTTCATTCTTTCATTATTAAAGGTGAATAAGGTGTATTTCAGGCTGTGCATTTTTGTTAGCAGTTGCTGTAAATATTGTCAATAAATGTTGTAAAATGACACATAATAATAATAATAATAATAATAATAATAATAATAATAATAATAATAATAATAATAATAATAATAATAATAATAATAATAATAATCTTTATTTATATAGCACCTTTCAAGAACATAAAAGTCACAAGATGCTTTACGAAAGGAATAAAAGTAAAAGGATAAAACAGCATAAAAAGCATAAAACATACAGTAAAAGCAGGAAACAACATAAAAACTGACACAGACCAACAATGATTAAAAACAAGAATTCAAACAAAGGGCAGTTTAAACAAATGTGTCTTTAGCTGCTTTTTAAAAGTGGATTGCATGATGGATATAATTTCTTATTTCTTGTTAACTTGTAACTTTTTTTTTTTTAATTTTTAAAAAAAATTTAAGATAAAGATAAATAAAGATTTCTGGGGGGAAACCATGAAGTGTCTCCATTTTCAGTGGTGCATAATTATTTGGACAAACTAACATTACTGGAAATATGAGGATTGTTTTTAATATTTGTATGAAAATGAAAATCCATGAAATGTTGAATCACCAAACACTGACTGTCTTCTCTTTTCTTTCAGACTATAGACAGACAACGCTCTGTTCACCATCATCAGGTTAAAGAGCTAAAGAACATGGCACCCACCTGTTGCATGGAACAGTAATAACTACAACACATTGTATATATGTGAGTCATTCTACAGTAACAGATGCTGCAGAGGAAAGAGAACATTAACTCCATGACTTCAGCTCCCACCCACATATTCAATATATAAACATTAAGTTTTCTGCTGTGAGTAAAAACCTGCATGAAAGTGGCTGAAATATAACACATTACCAACAGGAACAGTTTTAATCAGTTCAGTAACAGTGTCAATATCTACTCTTTATGCTTTTAATAATGCATTTCAGCAGAATTATCTATTTCTTTTATTGTACATCATTGCACATCTCCACAATATCAAGACGTATTTCAGCTTAAGTGGAATAACAATGTAAACCCGAATAAGTTATTATTATTATTATTATTATTATTATTATTATTATTATTATTATTATTATTATTATTATTATTATTATTATTATTGTTATTATTATTATTATTATTATTATTATTATTATTATTATTATTATTATTATTATTATTATTATTATTGTTATTGTTATTATTATTATTATTATTATTATTATTATTATTATTATTATTATTATTATTGTTATTGTTATTATTATTATTATTATTATTATTATTATTATTATTATTATTATTATTATTATTATTATTATTATTATTATTATTATTATTGTTATTATTATTATTATTATTACCTCAGTGAACATATGGTCCATAACTACAGAGTATAAAATGTACACTGAACCTACACTGTAAACACAAATAATTTAGCAGAACTCAAAAAATTTAAGGCAATCAATTGCCTCAATTATTTTTAAGTTGATGAAACTTAAAAAATACAAGTTTCCAGAACTTAAAGTTTAGATGCTTATTAAATTAAAACATTACTTATTAACTTAGTATTCTAAGGTTCTGTCTGTCCTACTGACTAAGTCAGGGTTCAGTGTCTTTGTCCAAGGACACTTGGACATGTGGACAGACAGAGTTGGGACATGAACCTCTGACCCTTCAGTCATTGGACGACCCGCTCCACCAACTGAACCACAGCCACCTCTGAATAACATTACTATGTTTTGTGATTGTAATTTTTTGTGTAATACATATTATTTGCAGTGTTCTGAAATTATATTTCATCATCTACTGCATCAGTTAAGTTTATTTTTTTCAATCATCCTCATTTGAAACAATAGAAATAACAGAACAATATCATTCTCAGCATTTAATGATTTAATTCCACTCAGTTGTACCTTATTTAAGTTATGTTCACTTATATCCACAATAGTTCCCATTAATAAAAAATATTAGTTGGAAGTATTTAAAAAAAAAAGAACATGTTACAGTAACTTAATACATTTGAGTTAGTAGTACTATTTCTGAAACTTTGAGTATTCACAACTTAATATATTTAATTATTATGAACATTCAGGTTTACATTGTAGAAGAAACAGCAAAATGACAATGGCGTAAAAAATGTATTAAGATTAAAATAAAACAACTAAAATACTATGAAAAACACATGACAAATGTAAACATGTAGACTCTGATTTCACAATGTTTTGGTTTTGTTGCTTTTTTTCAATATAAAGAAAATTAACGCTATCTAAGTTCTTATTCAGCAACATGAAAATGACATGGGGTACACCCTGTATGAGTCTCCAGTTCATCTCAGGGCTGAACATATATAGACAAACAATCACTGTCACATTCACACCTATGGACAATTTAGATTAACCAGTTAACCTATCAGTGCATGTGTTTGGATGGTGGGAGGAAACTGGAGAAAACCCACGCAGACACGGGGAGAACATGTAAACTCCACACAGAAAGGTCTGGTGTGGGAATAGAACCATGGTCCTTAAATATATATATATATATATATATATATATATATATATATATATATATATATATATATATATATATATATATATATATATATATACTGTATATATATATATATATATATATATATATATATATATATATATATATATATATATATATATATATATATATATATATATATACTGTATATATATATATATATATACGTATAATTTTTTCTTACTTTTACTGCAGTAAACTTTTGCTGTGAGGTTTGGGTTTTTTTGTCGATTGTATCAAGATATTTTCTGTTTTCTCAGTTATTTAAACTCACCAAACTGAGAGGTCATATAATAAAAAAAAGAAAGGAAAAAAAAAACTTCAGCCCTGAAAAACCACAAATTAAAATACACACAAACCTCTTGACTTCTAATGTAGGTTTAAAATGACAAGACTGTGTGTAATATATTTGCCGTGGGCAGTGAACAGGAAAGAGTTTATAGTAAATGGAGTATTTGTCCATGAACATGTTCCTGTCAAACTGTCCTGATGACACCTGGAGACAAAGTGTAAATACTGTGACATGTTGTCAGACAGGACATGTGCAGTTATTATTACCAGGTGAATAAATGTTTTCCCTCTCACTCATCTGTAACACAACGACACAAACAGGCTCATGCTGTCAAACTGTATTTCTTCAGTTGTCATTTATGACACAAATGAATGTTCCAAGTGTCCAAGTGCAAAAGCATTTAAGACGTGCGGCTCAACTCAGTTTATATTAAGTAGTGAGGCTTTTTAGGACATGGTTGTTAAATATTTTTTCAAATTATCTAATCACTAGTCATTGGATTTATATAGCACTTCTCTAAACAGCCAAAGTGCTTTACATTACTGACCCATTATTCATTCACTCTCACTCTGGTGGTGCAAAATAACTGTAGGTCGACTGACCGACACAAGCCTGAGAGCGTCACATGGTCTGTACGACCACCACCGAATATTCATACGCATCTATACCAGCATGAGTGGCACTGGAGGAAAGGAAGGTGAAGTGTGTTGACTAATGACCACACAGACTAGGACAGAATGGGATTCAAACCACTAACCCTTCAGTTATTGGATGACTGAGGCATGGCCGCACATGTCATACATTATCTGTAGTGGAGTTTCAAAATACTACTACTACTACTACTACTACTACTACTACTACTACTACTAGTGATGCGCGGGCTACCCGCTGGCCCGCGGATATCCGCGGGTGACCCGCGGGTCGGGCGGGTTGGGTCGCAGTATTTAATATATATTGCGGATGCGGGCGGGGCGGGTCAGGGACGATCAATACCCGCATTTTTCCATACGACATTCCCAAAAATGGCACAATATGGATAGACTGAAGGTATACAATATTTCAACTTAAAATAACCTCAGTAAGAATAATCAACGACATATAAAAATATGATGATGAAAGACAACTCAATTGACATCGGCAGTTTCATTCCACGAGAGGCGGCACGCTCCAGTCAGAATGAATGGGTAACAGCCACGTTATTTTCACATCCTTTGCATTGCCATCTACAGGAAAGGGTTACCTTCATATCTTTACAGACCATGTTAAGACCGATGAGGGAGGATAGAGAGGTGTGTGCGTGCATGGAGCAGTCTCCACAGCCGTGTTATGAAACGTAAAGGAGCCCCGCTAACCTACAGTAGCATCCTCGTCTCTCCTCTCCTTCCAAATGCTCGTACACTTAATTCTCCTATGACCCGCGAGTCGGGCGGGGTGGGTCGCAGTATTAATACATATTGCGGATGCGAGTGGGGCGGGTCAGGGATGATCAATACCCGCTGAAGTGTGTGTTGTGTTTGTGTGTGTGTGTGTGTGTGTGTGTGTGTGTGTGTGTGTGTGTGTGTGTGCGCGCTCGGCTCGCGCATGTGCAAGCCCGTCAGTTCCTGTTTTGAATGCTTTTTTATCCCAACTTTTTGTTATTTGTTATTAGCGCCAAATCTCCCTGAACACTCAGAGATAAGAGTGAAAATGTCGGACTTGATCAGGGAGAAGATTAAAACAGGCGATGCGAAGGTTGTACGGAAACGTTGTATGTGTTGGCTTTATAGAGTGATGATGTGGGTGGAGTCTATTTTATGTGCTGGAGTGCATACTGAGACGTAAGAAAGGAGGCAAAATTATGCTTCATGACTTTTAACATTAGAAGCACAAGGTAAAGATGCTGCGAATGTACTATGTGAGTTTAGAGACAAATTTAAGCTCGCGGGTTGATAGCGGGCGGGTTGGGTTTATCGATACGTGACATCATGCGGGTTGGGCGGGGCGGGCCGAGCCACGTCTTGGGTTTGGGCGGGGCGGGTTTCTGTAAAACCCCCTAACCGCGCATCACTAACTACTACTACTACTACTACTACTACTAATAATAATAATAATAATAATAATAATAATGGATTAGATTTCTATAGCACTTTTCAAGGCATCCAAAACACTTTAGAATAGAATAGAATAGAATAGAATAGAATAGAATAGAATAGAATAGAATAGAATAGAATAGAATAGAATAGGCATGGTGGTGCAGTGGGTAGCACTTGTGCCTCACAGGAAGGACAATCCGTGTATGATTCGTTCAAACGTTTTTCAAAATAAAACCAAAAAATAAAACAACAGCAAAACAACAAATTTCTTCATTATTTGTTTCTAAATCCAAAAATGTTTCATTTTCCTTTTTGTTTAACTGAATAATAGAAAAAAATGGATAACGGCCGTTTCCCATTTTATACAATTTTGACCTGAAGCAAAAGTAAACCAGAAATGAATGAACCTACGTCCTATTTGGGGAAACGAAGAAGGTCACCCTAAGACCTGAAGATATGACCACAGAGAAAATGACTGTCATATCATACCATAATGACCTTCATGTCCAGTGGACATGTTTGTTTGTTTGTCATGACGTAGGTTTACATCTTTGTCACTGAGGGTCAAAGGTCATTGTACTCAATTTGCTTCAGGCCCCATTATTTATTTAAACACAAAAAGGAAACCTGAAAAAACTTATCTTATCCACTTTTTCAACAACAAATAATGAAAAAACGATTTGTTTGTTGTCTTATTTTTGGTTTTATTTTGAATTACAAATGAATGAATGATACACAGATTAAGGGCCCTGGTTCAATTCCCACACCAGACCTTTCTGTGTGGAGTTTGCATGTTCTCCTCGTGTCTGCGTGGGTTTTCTCCAGTTTCCTCCCACCATCCAAACACATGCACTGATAGGTTAACTGGTTAATCACCCATAGGTGTAAATATGAGAGTGATTGTTTGTCTATATATGTTCAGCCCTGAGATGAACTGGAGACTCATACAGGGTGTACCCCACCTTCACCCATTGTAGCTGGATTAGAATAGAATAGAATAGAATAGAATAGAATAGAATAGAATAGAATAGAATAGAATAGAAGTACTTTATTGACCCCATAATTGGGAAATTGCTTGAACCATTATTCACTCAGTCTAGTGGTGGAAAACTCCAGGGTGTCCCATAAGTTTCCATACATCGGAAAAATAAATGTTTCTTAACATAAACCATTTTTATTTATATTATAATCTATATTTTAAATTTGAACACATTTCAATGCATGTCCTCCACTGCTGAAGAACACTTCTAAGAACATCTGGAAAATGTGAAATATAAATAAATACATGTTAGAACCATATATGTATGGAATATATTATGTCTCCTATGTATGGAGACTTATGGGACACCCTGTACATTTGTATCCACAGTTGCCCTGGAGCAGACTGACACAAACCTGGCTGACAAATTGTGTCTACAACCTCCCTGACCACCACCAAACATTCATACACCAGTGTGAGTGGAACTGGACGCAAGGAGGGTAAAGTGTCTTTGCCCAAAGACACAACAGACCGACTAGAACAGAGCGACCCTTCAGTTATTGGACGACCTTCTCTACCAACTGAGCCATGGCCATGCTCATGTATAATACTAGTCCTTCCATCCACAACTAGAAAAGTTAGAGTGAACTGTTAGAACATTACAATGGGACCAGGAATATCAAAATATTAAAGTATAAATGTACTTTTTGGAGTTTAAAGGTGACTACTAAATGTGATTACATACAGAGGTGACATGTGGGGAAGGGACAACCCCCACCGCATAGAAGCCTCTAAAAGAAGACAACACCCAGCCCTTCAGGAAGAGCTGACCAAGGGACAGAGGACATCCTGAAGGAGGAGGGGTCGACAGGAAGGTGTTATAAACTGTGTGTCTGAGCGTCCCCTCTCTCAGGTCATGGATGCTCAAGACTCAGACGACTTGACTTGTGACTTCTATAATCTTAAAAGTAATCATTGGGGTTTACAGTGCATGGTGGAAGGGTAATTATCATTTGCGTTTTGTATTCTTTAGTGTAAATCTTGTGTTTCCCTATATTTAATCCATGAAAATAAATAAATAAATCTAAAATGGAAGGAGAAGAAGTGACTTTTTAACCAAAGATATCAATAAGTGAATGTAAAAACATGCATCTTCATTCACTATTATTTATTATATTCCATATGTTTTACTGGTAAATCAATGTTGAGGAAGATGACAGTGTTACTGTGTTTAATATGTGGGTCATCACCATGAAAAGATGACAAACTGCATTTTATACTAATTATTTAAATCTATTGATATGATTAGTGGATTAACAGGTATTAAAAAATGTTTGCTCAGTAGATGATTTTGTTCAGTGATGGATATTTATATCATTATGAGTCTTTTATTTGCCAAAAAATATTCAATAAACCACAGAAACACATGATAAAAAAATATCTTAAAATATTGAAGCAACAAAACTTGGAAAAACAAACCTTGTTTTACTGTCAAAACTTTTGTGTATCTGTAAATTACAAACAAAATTACAAAAAAAAGCACCACTGTTTCTACAGGGACCGTTCAGCCACATAGTTTGACTCAAATCAGAAAAACAATTTACATTTATCAAACATTTCCTAAGACTCACTACGTACATACAACTCAAATTACCTGCAGAAAAATCCACATAGAAAGAAATATTCTTCCAAATATCATACTGTAACTTACATCAAAACACAGTCAGTTTGCTTTCAGCTACATTTATTATAAATAATCCAGTCTGTTTTAGGATAGAAGCACATAACAGGAAGGAATTAAACATGTGTGGTGGAAAAGTTGTCCCTTCAGTTGCGTCAGCTTCTGTGAAACAGACAAGAAATTGTTAAAGAGTTACTGATGTGTTTGTCCTCAAGGTCCAGTGGGTAAGATTTAAGAGGATTTAAGAGGGTCTAATTGCAGAAATGGAACATAATATTCATAATTTTCTTGCTGTTACTTTAGAATGACTCATTTATTATACAAAGGAAGCAGGTTAGGTCAGAGCCCAGCATGTGGTACTGGTGTCAACAGTACCACAGAATGAATTCATTTATACCAAAGAAGGAAGAAGCCAGTCCTTATGTAAAGTATCATCACCTATGATGTCTGAGTGTCGAACCAAGTCATTTATATCTTTGAGAAGGCATAAAAGCTATGAGCTATGAGCGCTCAGGAGACTGTGCAAACCATATTTACTCAGGTGCTCATATGTCAAAGTCCAGAAAAAAAATTAATAAATAAATGAGAGGTACTCCGAGATTTAAATATATCAACAATGTATTTTCAATAATAATGCAAAAGCTAAAATCACAGCCATAACGCGTAGGCTGATGTCTTTTTAGCTTTTGTGTTGTTTTATTAAATACATTGTTGATATATATTTTTTAAATCTTTTTTTTTCCTTTTCTCATTTCTATCTTTATTTAGGCAGAACAGTGCATATTAATGAACACATTAATATATTTCAGTGTTAGCTGTTAGCTATTCAGAGTTAGCTTCAATGCAACTGTTTAATAAATGCACTTTATTTATTTCACTATAGTGTTTTATTCTGCATGGATTGCTGTTATTTATTACCTCCACCAAGGAGGTTATGAGTTTGTCTGTTTGTCTGTTAGTTAGCAAGATAACTGAAAAAGTTATAGACGGATTTTGATAAAATTTTCACGATAGGTTGGTAATGGGGAGATCTGGAAATGATTAGATTTTGGTGGTAATCTGGGGGGAGGGGGTCAAGATAACTAAAAAACGTATGGGCGGATCGTAATGACATTTTCTGGATGTGTTGGGAGTGTCACAAGGAACCAATGGTTACATTTTGGTGGTGATCCAGAAGAGATCCTGGATTCTGGATCACTTTGAAATTTTACATTGCGGTAAATCCTTTGTTCCTTGTGACACTCCCTACACATCCTGAAAATTTCATCAAAGTCCCTCCATAGGTTTTTGAGTTATCTTGCTAACTAACAGACAAACTGACAAACTCATAACCTCCTTGGTGGAGGTAATAAATAACAGTGATCCATGCCAAATAAAACACTACAGTGAAGTAAATAAAGTGTATTTCAAGACAATACATTACTCATTTATACAGAATAACATTTGTGCCTATATATCAAAGCCTAAAATAGAATAAAAATAACAAAAAATATTGTGCAAAAAAGCAATACATTAAAATAAATGTCATTTCAGGCCAAAACAACATTTGTGCCTACATGTCAAGTACAAACAAGTTTAAAACATCCATCATTTAAAGTGTTAATACTCATATGTTTGGTCCCTATATAGTGCACTATAGGACCACACCATTTTGTAGGGGTGTCCGCACTCCATATAACCCACAGTCCACTGCGAAATTATAGTGGACATCAATGGTCTCTAACCAAAGCATTATATCCCATCATGTATTGCACGAGTCGAAAAATGGTCAAAGGATGGAAAGATTTATGATTAAAAGAAACATGGACAGATTTAGATTAGACGTCATACCGGCAGAACCACAGCTGTTCAGTAACGGGTGCCAGACAAGAGTTGTTTAATAGTTAATAACAGTTAATAACAGTTAATAACAGTTAATAACAGTTAATAACAGTTAATAACAGTTAATAACAGTTAATAACAGTTAATAACAGTTAATAACAGTTAATAACAGTTAATAACAGTAAAACAGCCGTGAGCCAAGTTTATTCATTTTTTTTTATTTTATTGCACAGACAGTAAAAAAAAAAAAAAAAAGGCTTTTCATTTTGTGAGAGACAAGACTGTTACGTTTTATTTGTTCGACGGTGATGACGCGATTAAACAGCGGCGCAATAGTGTCTGAAAAGTTTTCAATTGAGTTCCCTACATTTATGAGTGGGTGATTTCGGACACAGCCACAGTCACTGTTTCTCTGCTGTGATTGACAGATAAACCACGCCCACAGTGAGGTCACTGGTCACTGTTGTGGTGGTGTATCGACCCCAGACAACTGTGTCCAAAACCACCCACTCACACCCTACCCCCTACCCCCTACCCCCTACCCCCTACCCCCTACCCCCTACCCCCCTACCCCCTACCCCCTACCCCCTACCCACACCCTACCCCCTACCACCCTACCCTCCTACTTCCCTACAGAGGGAAATAAATGTAGTGACGACATAGTGAACTCAATTGAAAACTTTTCAAACACTATTACACCGCTGTTTAATCGCGTCATCACCGTCGAACAATTAATACATAACGTCGTCTCTCTCAAAATTAAGACTTTTTCATTTTTTACTGTATGTGCAATAAAATAAAAAAAAAAAAATCTAATTGACTGTTTTACTGTTATTAACTGTTAAACACCTCTTGTCTGGCTCCTGTCATCCAACAGATTTAACCTTTACTGTTACTGAACAGATGTGGCTCTGCTGATATGACGTCCAATCTCAATCTGTCCCTGTTTCTTTTAATCATAAATCTTTCCATCCTATGGCCATTTTTTGACTCGTGCAATGCATGATGGGATATAGTGCTTTGGTTAGTGTCCATCGATATCCATTACATGTCACGGTGGATTGTGGGATACATTGAGTGACTATATAGTGATTATAAATAGTTCACTAAAGATTGGGACACCCCTACAAAATCCTGTTGTCCCTATATAGTCCACTATATAAAGGTTAGGGAGTGATTTCGGACCCAGCATATGTGTCAACAGTTAGACCTTGATAATAAGACGACCCCAATTTTTCACATTATTTTCAACAAAAAAACAACCTCATCCTATATTTAGGTTAGTACCAGTGTTGGGAAAGTTCACCTTAATTAGGAACTAGTTCAAAGTTCAGTTCAAGTTACTCAATATGAATTAGTTCAGTTCATCGTTCATTCTTCCAAATTATGAACTAGAAGTTCATGGATCCCAAAATGAACTTTTTCGTTCTTTTTTGTGTTATTATTGTAACTTATTATTAACCGTTTCTGACGTTATCCTGTAGTCAAAAAATCAGGGGAAAATCCCGCCCCATCCAGGGCGGAAGTAAGTACCTTACCCCGGGGTTAACTTCCCTCTCACAAGGAGTGGTTTCAGTGAGTTTCGTTTTCAATGTTTATTTCCAAGAATCGGACAACACCTGATACGGTCGCCGGTCACACTCTACTCTTTTTGTCCGTTCCCAAAAACTCTGTGCACCTCTCTCTCTCTCTCTCTCTCTTCCCCGCCCAAAACACTTCTCATTAGTTATTCCACAACATTATATTGTTCACATTTGTTCAGAATAATACAAAAATGACACCTATGATAATGCTGTGTTTTGATCCCATTTTATTCCTTATAGGACTCAATAATTACAACGTGATAAGAACGAAATGTGAACTACATAAGAGCGCAGTTCAATAAATGCCAGAATAACCGCGTTCACAACTTCCCGTTCATTTGGCAAAAGGGAAAGAGTCGTTCACATTCGTGAAAAATATGATATAGTTTGTGAACGATCGTTCAATGAACACGTTCAGGTACAACACTGGTTAATATGGTAATTACAACCTGTTTTTTTTTCCCTCCCTGCTTCATACCCATTTTTTTCTTCTTGACCTCTTGTTTCTCCCTCTCATCTTAACCTCCTTTCCTCCTTTACTGCTCACATCAATAGCTGACAGGTTGAGTGTGGACTGTTGTTTGCACTTGCATATTTGACATGATTAGGCCCAGTGACAAATCAGCTTCCTGACTTTGTTACAGTCATAGTAATATCAAAGGTGAAAACACCAAAATTTCCTGGAAATTATTTTTTATAACCAGTAACAATTCTGTGGATTAAAAATGTATATCACAATAGAAATAAACAGAATAAAAGTAAAATACAAGTTTACCAAAAACATACCTGAATGCTGTAATGAAGTATTATGACTTTGTTACTACAGAACAGTGGTTAGAAGTGCAGATATATTCTAAGTGACATACCCAGTGATCCTGCAGTCTCTGGCTTGTATATAGCTGCCTGTGTATCTGATGTTGCACCGAACCTCGTTGTTGGAAAAATCGGACTCCTGAACCAGCTGGGAGGGGTTCACTGTCACCTGAGGTCACAGGATGATAAACACAGGCAATCAACCAACAATATCAGATGTTTTTTGTTTTTTTTTAAATATGCAACTTATTATTCAGATAATTGCACATTTCTTCTTGAAATTTCTTTACTAAATGTAATTTAAAATATTGATTTTAAACACAAGTTTCTACTGTAATTATTTCCAGAAGGTAAGATTAATAACACAATACAGTTAGCATAGTGTATTGTTTATAAGTTAATGCTGTTTAACGCTGGTGTGTTGTGGAAGCTAATACAAGAATAAGCTAGCTGTCATCTGTGTGCCTTCCGTGAGGTGATTCCTGTGTATTCCATGGCGCATATTATACATGTGAGTGACTCATACAGTCGTCTAAAGTCTTTGCACGTGGTAATTTTTTCCACCTTAAAATGAAGCATTTAAATATGGGTGGGGGGGGGGGTCTTTTTTTTTTTAACAAAAAAATAGATGTAAAAATCGTAAAACAAAAAATCCAGATATGAATATGTGAATCGATTTTTTTTCTCCCACTGGTAGTATTTACGTGGAAAATGTTATGTTCCATTAATTAATTTCACATATAATCAAGGCCACATTGTGGAGAACTTTGCTGTTGGAATTTATTTATTTTTTAAAAATACAAAAAAGTAAAAAAAAACAGTCCCTGTTAAAAGGACACTCTGGATGCAAAGGGGCAGGTGCCAGAGCCCCTGTAGCCCCCCTTTTCTGCACGTGCCTGTCCAGAACAGTTCTGCTGCATGCTTATGTTTAACAGCTGAAGCAGTGTGATGCTTTCACCTTAAGAATGTAGTTTCCTGGCGGTACGTCTGTGATGTCAATCCACTGACAGTCGATGTTAGCGTGATATGTGTCATAGCAACCAGGTCCAAGCCCCTGAAACAATCCATATTATAAAATTCAACTTTTATTGGATTTTGTTATATATATTAAACATTCAGTATTTACCCATACACAGAGATGACACAAGTACTTACATTCTGTACTTAAGTAGAAGCACAGCTACTTGTGTGAAAAAGTACTCTCATAAAAGTAGTAGTACTGATTCAAGTCCTTTATTTAAGTAAAAGTAAAACAGCACAAGTGTTGAATTGTAATAAAATACAAAATTAAAAGGTATAACTGCATTTTTTTTGCCATGAATTAAAGCATACTTACTGAACCAAACAAAATAATAAATATTTCAAAAGTAGCCCAAAATAAAACCCTTAAAAGTGAGTTACTGTGTAGACATGGGATCATAGTAGGGCTTAAACTATCAAACATTTTTTTAATCGAGTATTCTGTCAAATTTTTTCAGCAATTAATCGGATGAATTCCATTAAAAAAACAAACAAAAAAAGCTTCTGACGTATGATTGGTGAGTGTTCTATATGTATGAGTTATTCTAAATATTCAGAATAATTGTGACCATACTATGGGACAAAACAAAGCAGTGAGTGACACTAAAAATAAATGTTTTGGGATTTCTTTGTTTATTTATTTTTACTATGGTTTCCAGTTTTGTTGTAATTTTCCTTTTTTCCCCACTGTATATTAACAAAGTTTTGATGGTGACCAGAAAACATCTGAAATAATTTTTCAAGAGTGCAAAACAAAACCTGCTGAACCAAAGTTCTAATAGTTGTTGTACAATGTGTTCCAGTTCACAGTCCACGTTCAACATCCTAAACTGATGGACATTCTGAGTGTCTTCAATTTCAACTCTCTTTGTCTTTTCTCTGTTATTCATCAAAACAGGTGGAACAAGTTGTTTTTTTTCTTGTCTTGAGATGAGATGAGAAAATAATAAATGAAAATAAACTAAATTAAAACTGGAAGCAGTCTCAAAGGCCTTCACTGTCCCACCGCGACCAACGACGACATCATACCGTGGACAGGATGTGATATTCTGCCAAAGACGCACACTTTTATTTAAATATGTAGGGGGCGCTATAGATTGGTGTTTGTATGTCCAAGCTGAAGCAATTTATGTAGTGGGAATTTTTCCTGCAAACTTTACAAAATTTGCGATGCCGTAGCACAAAAACAATGCAACTTTTACAAAAAAAATTTGGATAACTTGTGATGTCCCACTTGTTCACTGATTTTGAGCTCATTGGGCCCAACAGCCAAGGAGGAGTTCATTAAAATACGACGACAGCTAAAATCCATGACTCAACATGTTTGAAATTTCAATCCAAGATGGTGGACTTCCTGTTAGTTTATGGGTGTGGCCATCATACGTTTTTTTGATCATCTCCTCATGATGGACATGTGTCATAGCTCTAACTTCACTTGGCCGTGATCTGACCTAATACAATATATCTTGACTTTTCAAGCGTGCGCTACAGACACATTTCTTTACCAACTTTTCACGAAACTATATATATATATACTCGCAGTTTTTCACACTTCTGAAGTGTGTGCAAAATTTGGTGAGTTTTCGCGTATGTTCACGGGGTCAAATTAGAGCTCAAAGGGATGACGTCATTGCGATCAAAATGGACTCGATAGACCTTGCGCCGGATGTGGTCTTCAGCGAAGGCCTAATAATATATGATATGGATAAAAAAAAAGAATAAAAATAGACCAAAAATATATATTGCACCTTAAATTGCCTTATATTTTATTGTACAGTACATTAGCAATACCTTCAAATGTCATCCATTCAAACATTGCAGAACAAACATTCTAATATTATATATGATAATATGATCATATATTTTTTCCTCTTCATGCTTTAATATTTCTCCAGTATCTCTATATTTAATAAATCATGCAGGGATCTTCATATAGTTCTACTTTGTTTTTTAGACATTATCATTTTCACCAGGCCCATACATTGTACCATAGCATTAAACCAAGCACTTACAGTAGATGGAGCTGCTTGATGAACAAATGAACTATCATCCTTTTAAAATGTCCCTTCTATACTTTATTTCATTGTGTCACAGTTTGTGTGATACACTTAGAGCACTAAAAGTCCTGGAACTGAACACTCATCAGCATCTTATCCAAACCAAAAAAAAAAACCAGAATGAGGATTATATGGTTATATAATAGTAGACATGTAGAGTTGTTGGACCTACCTGTGTGTGTGCTGTACAGGCAAAGCGACGTCGGATCCCTGGGTCACATGACGTGTCCTCCAGGCAGAAACTGGCCTTGTGTCCTTCAGCCACCTTTTGTCCAGTGGAAACGTCGAGCAAGTCATAGTTACTAAAAGCCTCCATGCTGTGATAGTGTCTGGAGACAGAAAAAGAGACATAAAAATGAAATAATAGCTCAACAAATCAATCACTCACCGATTTAAGTGCATTCATATAACATGACACCATAACAAACATTATCTCATGACACATTCTAATTAGAGCTGGTTTAAAATAATCAACTTACAGAAACCAACAGAATCGTCCAGGATCAAGCACAAAACAGGTTGACAGATTGTAAATATAGTGGTTTAATGCTTAAAGACCCACACTGTAAACCTGAATGTGCACAATAATTAAATATATTCAGTTGTGAATACTCAAAGTTTTAGAAATAATACTACTGACTCAAATGTATTAAGTTCCTGTAACAGTATTTCCAATTACTACTTTTTATTAAGGGGAACTATTGTGGATATAAGTGTATTTTTATTTATTTAATTTTTTTTATTTATGGATGAAATAGTTATTTAACCAGGAAAAAAAATAAAGCCCTTAAAAGTGATTTACTGTGTAGGAAATGTACTTAATCAGGTTGCAGTACTCATTTTTGTGGACATGGACAGGAAATTTAGGAAAAATGGGGGGGGGGGGGGGGTCACAACTGAGATAAAAAGTCATCATTGTGATATTTTAAAAGTCATAAATATGAGATAAAAATGCATTATTATGAAAAAAAGTCAAAGTTGTGAGATAAAGAAAAAATTTTAATTATGAGATAGTCATAAATATGTGATAATTAAATTCATAATTATTAAATTCAGTTGCTGTAACATGTTCTTCTTTTTAAAAACTTCCAACTAATATTTTTTTTATTAAGGGGAACTATTGTGGATATAAGTGAATATAACTTAACAACATAGATGAGGTTCAACTGAGTGGAATTAAGTCATTAAATACTGAGAATGATATTGTTCTGTTATTTCTATTGTTTCAAATAAGGTTGATTGAAAAAAAATAAACTTAACTGATGTAGTAGATGATGAAATATACACTCCAAATAACCACCAATATCTATCACACCAAAAAAATTACAATCACAAAACACAGTCATTTTATTCAGGGGCGGCTGTGGTTCGGGTGGTAGAGCGGGTCGTCCAATGACTGAAGGGTCAGAGGTCACGTTCCGGCTCTGTCTGTCTGTCCACATGTCCAAGTGTCCTTGGACAAAGACACTGAACGCTGACTTAGTCTCCCAGTAGAACTGACAGAACCATAGAATACTAAGTTAATCAGTAATAATTTAAGTATACTTTAATAAGAATCTAAATTTGAAGTTCTGGAAAATTTAATTTTTTAATTTTCATCAACTTAAAATAATTGAGGCAATTGATTGCCTTACTTTTTTTTTTTTTTAGTTCTGCTAACTTATTCAGGTTTACAGTGCACAACTATCAGCATTTATGATAATATCATCTTTGACATTTTCCTCCTCGACAGTGAAAATGTGGTATTTTCCTGTATGTAATCCACTGATCATAGATATGTTCATAAGTGCTCAGGTTAAATTTGAAATATGAAAAACAGAGAAAACTGAAGAAAAAGTGACTCATATTGATACTCATAAAGATCTGCATTGATCTGGTCTAACTCAGTCACATGAGGTGACATATTTTATATCCTTTTGCATCAAACTGTAGTAAAACCAGTAACTTTGATTTATTTAAAACAAAAAAAAGGCAATTAATTAACACTTTGATGCATATTGGTCAGTACTTTAGTTGTTTTAGTTTCATATCAGTCAGTTTATATTATTACTGTCACTGGTCCGTTATTAATACCTGTTCTGCACTCACATGTTTACCTGTAAATCAATTGCTTGTTGTTATTGGACTGTAATTAACAGTGTCTTCTTAAACAAAAACTGCATTAAAATAGTTTTATTTCATAGTGTTCTGATATTGCATCTTAAATACATGTTTCTTTGCATGTTGTACAGCTGAGTGGACATATTTGTAACTGTAAAAAGAATATATTCATTAAAAAGATTTCAATCACATTGCTTTTTTCATACCTAAAGAGGAATAAAAACAATAAAATCTTGATTAAGTTTCTCATAATTCATCCATCAAAGAGTTTAATGATGAAACTAGATGTTTATGTGACCCATTGAAATTGTGTTGACAGTAAATGATTGTATTATTTTTAGTCAAACCCAGTCAAACATACGCACTGGTGACAGCTGTGCCACTCCCACTCATGTCTGGGTTTCACTGGCAGAAAATCAGCCGTTCCCTGATTCTTCACTCGCTGTGGGAAACGCAGAAGGACTCTGTACTCCAGGTCACTCACACTTGGATGGTATGCAGATCTAAAGAAAAGGGAAACGACCAGAGATGATACAACAAGAATAAGCATGGGTGTCACACCTGTGGGGGATGGGGGTGTTGCGACACCCCCACTTCTCCACCCAGATGATTTCATAGCCTCCACTTTTTCCTGAGTTTATATATTGTATCGTTACTGGATCCAAGAAACAGACACAGAGTTGGTCTCACTTACTTTTTATTTCAGGATAAACAGTTACTGTCGTCACAATCACACCAAACAAACATCAATAACATTTCGGGGCTGTTACAATATCTATGGTTTAAACTGTTTACCCGCCCGGGCGGCACAACAGCATATGTAAATGAAGCGCACCTCAGTTCACCGGGCGAAATATAAACAGGTGTTAACAAACAGTCATTAACCAGTAAGTAATAAGAAATGTTACTGTTGTTAAACTAAGTTAAATAAACTATGTCGTGTTCTGTGACATTTACCCTAAGACAGTGGTTCTAGAACTTTTTTCAGTGATGTTCCCCCTGAGGAACATATTTTTAGTCCAGTACCCCATGACATGGACAAAATACTTTTGTAAGAAAAAAGAAGAACAGTGTCTGTAAAATCAGTGTCTGATTTTTTTTTTTAAAAATCCAAATTTAT
Organism: Siphamia tubifer; assembly: GCA_020466265.1. Lineage (NCBI taxonomy): Eukaryota > Metazoa > Chordata > Actinopteri > Kurtiformes > Apogonidae > Siphamia > Siphamia tubifer. The sequence continues at coordinate 43,861,968 of CM035786.1, read as the reverse complement.
ATCAGCTTTTTATGTCATAATTGTGACTTTTTATCTAATAATTGAGATTTTTTTATGTCATAATTTAGATTTTTTATCTAATAATTTTGACTTATGAATTGAATAAATGTGTAATTGACGAAAAACATTTTTTTGTTATTATTTTCAGCCATATATTACTTTTTTAATATAAAAAATTTAACCATTAATGGATAATAATTTTCCGATGATAGATTCAGAATATTTTGCTCATGTGCCACCACCTAGAACACCCCCCCCCCCATTTTACTGTGACACCCCTGAGAGTAAGAAAACCTCAGCAACACTTTGGAGTCACACAACCTAATTCTTTTCCCTCATGGCATCAAATACGTTGTGTTTTTACATGACGTTCGCCTCCACAGTCGTGTCTTTCTGCCCATTCAAGTGTGTCTTCGTCTCACAGATACAATGACAGTCAGGGTGATTTACTGTCACAAACACAGAGGTGGTTTCTGGTCTTGACCTCCTACTTTTTACATTTACCTCAGGAATCCTTTGCCTTTCATTTCAGAATTTATTTTACTTGGCTGAGGAGCTGTTCACATCAGAGGAGAGGTGTTCATTCATGTGCCAGGGTTCATTCTGTCTCCACTGGAGCTTCTGAACGGGACTGAGGCCAGTATGACTTCAGAGAATAGTAAATGTGTTTTTTTCATATTTTACTTGTGGTGCAGTGGTTAGTACTCGTGCCTCACAAACAGAGGGTTGGTTTGAATCCTACACCAGACCTTTCTGTGTGGAGTTTGCATGTTCTCCACGTGTCTGTGTGGGTTTTCTCCAGTTTCCTCCCACCATCCAAACACATGCACTGATAGGTTAATTGGTTAATTAAATTACCCATAGGTGTGAATGTGACAGTGATTGTTTGTCTATATATGTGACCCGCCACCACGAAACCAGGCATAAGTCGCGCTGAGCCGTTCAGAGCTACAGCCAAATTTAGGCTGGAAGGTGATTTGTTATTTGTGTTTACACCTTATCAAAAAACGGTACCGTAACACCTCTATGTTCAGTTCCTGTGGTCATTACATTGAAATCCAATCAATAAAGGTGTTTATTGAGTCAATTATTTAAGCGGTGACAAAAGTTCAGGGATTGCTGAGCAAAGACAAAGACGACTTCCACCTCTTTTCGCCGAACAAACCGATCTCCGTTCCGTGCGTAAACATCCAAGTGTTCAGTACGAGGTAAAAGCTTATATTGAATGTTCTGTCCAATGGTGTAAGCCAAATGATTATAATACGTTGCACTTCTGTCCTATTATTATAATATATAAAACTTCTGTGACATGTCCATCAGAGTGTCCTTTAACATCTGTGAAAAATTTTTGTCAATCGGATACAAATTATTATGCATTGCTAAGGACTTCCTACCCCAAAACAGTCCAAAACTTTAACGGACAATATCTAAAAATATGCAAATTGCAAAATATGTTCAAATGTGGATATTAAAATTACCATAACTTTGGTTCTACTTGTGATAGAAACATAATTTTTTCACCATCTTAAACCTTAGTTTCCACTCTACCAATCTACACAGATAACTCTGTTTTGATTTCCAGACACTTATGCCTGGTTTCGTGGTGGTGGGTCACATATGTTCAGCCCTGAGATGAACTGGAGACTCATACAGGGGGTACCCCGCAGAAGTGGAAGTAACTAAGTAGAAGTACTTCATTTACTGTACTTAAGTACACTTTTTAGGTATCTGTACTTTACTTGAGTATTTATTTTTCTGGCAACTTTTTACTTTCACTCCCTACATTTTTGTATAAATATCTGTACTTTATAGTCTTTACATTCTTAGAATAGACTTTTTCAAACTAGAAAAATTTAACCGTATGAAAAATACACAGTAAATCAGAAATTGTGACTTACCATATTATAATGTTAACTTTTTATCTCATTATTATCCATTTCTTATCTCATAATTCTGACTTTTTGGTCATAATTTTGACTTTTTATCATAATTTTAAAAAATTATTTAATGTTTCCTAAATGCCCTGTGTACAAAATAAGTGCCATGACCCAATAAAACGCATCATCTACACAGTAATTCACTTTTAAAGGCTTTATTTTTTTTTCTGTTTTTTCCATCTTAAATAAGTATTATTTCATCTATAGCAAAAAAATGCAGTTTTACTTTTTTACTTCATTACAATTGAGAAATTGTACTTTTTTACTTTTACTTAAATAAATGAGTTGAATCAGTGCTTTTACTTTCACCAGACTATTTTTCCACAGAAGTAGCTGTACTTTTACTTAAGAACAGAATGTGAGTACTTTGACCACCTCTGGTACCCCACCTTCACCCATTGTAGCTGGATTAGGCCCCCAGTGACCCCTGTGACCCTAGTGAGGATAAAAGCAGGTTCAGACATTTTACTTGGTGTCAAAAGTTATCACACAGCAACCGTCCAACTCCAGAGTCATTAAAATCTTCCATAATTCACAATGGTTTAACTAGTATTCAGAGAATGCCTAACCCCGCCCCTATTTTGTGCCAAACTCAAGTTTCTATGACAACCTGTTCTTGAATTAGAGCCAATAATGTGATTATGACCTTTCTGCTGAATACGACCTTGACCTTTGACCTTTACTTAAATGGATCATTGCATCTGATACGCATTAGCTATATGTGTATATATATATATATATATATATATATATATATATATATATATATATATATATATATATATATACCCTGTAATTCCATGGTGATATCTCAAGTATTCATTGTGTTATAGGATGATATGTCTCTGTGGACAGACAGACAGACAGACAGACAGACAGACAGATTATGTTATATTATTATATGTTATATTAATAAAACTGTACCCTCTGCTCTTTACATGGGTTAGTGTGAGGGAAGGTTAATATATTGTATATTACATTTCAGTTAGAATGGAACAGCTTCTGTTTTCAGTGTTTAACATGCAGATGAAACATAACTTAAACTACATCTGTTTAATCATAACTAGAGTTGAAGTAAATTAATCAATTTAACTTGAGTAAAAAAATGTCTTGAATAAAAACTTAATTTCCTTAATTGTGCTGAACATTGGCTCTGCTGTTGTGTTTAACATGGATGCTTACTGTGACACATATGACGCAAGGATCAGTTGGATTTTATTTAAGATAATAAGATGGATACAAATGTGTAGAAGACTACAGTGCACATATTGATTATAGATCTTAAGTGACTGTTTGTGTTTTTTTATATATTGTTCTAATATAAATTTACCTCTGCTGTGGAGATTATGTTTTCATTGGGGTTTGTTTATTTGTCTGTTAGCAAGATAATTTAAATTAAACATTTTTAAAGTGTCCACCATTCTTTCACAATCTGTACCAAAGCACTTTTATTAACTGATACAACACAGGCTGAGGATTTGGACCCTCAACCACCTCTGGCCCATTGATATAAATACACAAAGCCTCATTTATATTGAAAATAATATTTTTTTGCATTAAATATGTTTTGCTAAAACATATTGTTGCAACATTTTTGTGACATTCATACCATTCAAACCTTGTAGATGATTTTTTTTTACTTAAATTCTGGTTCCTCATAAAAACTATTCTTTTATTGTCATTTCCTTGAACTTCAAAGGGACATTTGTGGGGCTAACATGCGGACTGGCACTTTTCAGCACACTGTAAACCTGAAATATTTAAGGCAATCGATTGCCTCAATTATTTTAACTTGATGAAACTTTAATAATACAAGTTTCCAGAACTTAAAACGTCGATAACTTATTAAAGTATACTTAAATTAAAACATCACTTATTAACTCAGTATTCTAAGGTTGTGTCAGTCCTACTGGAAGACTAAGTCAGGGTTCAGTGTCTTTGTCCAAGGACACTTGAGCCAGGACGTGACCTCTGACCCTTCAGTCATTGGACGACCCGCTCTACCAACTGAACCACAGCCGCCCATGAATAAAATGACTGTGTTTTGTGATTGTAATTTTTTTGGTGTGATAGATGGTCATTATTTGGAGTTTTCTGAAATTGTATTTCAGCATCCAGGCTCTGGGGTGACAGAACCTTCTCCATCGCTGCTCCCACCCTCTGGTACCCCCTCCCCAAACACATGTGTGTAACTGTACAAACCTCCCACTATTCAAATCCCATCTCAAAACTCACCTTTGAAGAACTGCTTTTAATGTGTGATTAATGTGTTGTGTCATGTAGTGTCCTCATGTTCTGTCCTGTGTCATGTAATTGTCCTATGTGTACTGCTTTTATGATTGTTTTGTACTATTTTTAAATTGTCTTTGAGTGTCTTTGAATGCACTGTTTTCATGATTTTTGCACTAATCTAAAGTGTCTTTGAGTGTCCAGAAAAGTGCTCTAAAAATAAAAGATTATTATTATTATATTTATAATAATTATTATTATTAGTAGTATTATTATTATTATTAGTAGTAGTAGTAATAGTATTATTATTATTATTATTATTATTATTAGTAGTAGTAGTAGTAGTAGTAGTAGTAGTATTATTATTATTAGTAGTAGTAGTAGTAGTAGTAGTAGTAGTAGTAGTAGTAGTAGTAGTAGTAGTAGTATTATTAGTAGTAGTAGTATTATTATTACTACATCAGTTAAGTTTATTTTTTTCAATCATCCTTATTTTTAAACAATAGAAATAATAGTACAATATCATTCTCAGCATTTAATGACTTAATTCCACTCAGTTGAACCTAAGTTAAGTTATGTTCACTTATATTCACAATAGTTCCCTTTAATAAAAAAAAATAATAATAATTAGTTGTAAGTACTGAAAAAGAAGAACATGTTACAGTAACTGAACACATTTGAGTTAGTAGTACTATTTATGAACTTAATATATTTAATTATTGTGAACATTTGGGTTTACATTGTAGTTGGATTCCCTAGACAGCACAGAAACTGTTGGGCAAGGCACTTTACGACCAAGGCCATTGTTCTATTAGCCTGCAGTGTGTTACTGCATGTTTAATGTTGCAGGTGTAATATATTGATCTTTATGATTTGTATGGTTTGAGTTTATATGAACAGCTCAACAGAACTCATTAAATTTCTCTATCTATAAATGAATCAATAATCTTTTTAATGAGATGTTGTGTATGTTATGTGTTCTCAAGTAAAAAAAACACAAAAAAATATGAATATGAATTTCATTTAAGGCATAATTATCTATGAGTGACTGCATTATTAATTGATTTTTTTTTTTAAATATTATGGTTATTAATATTTAAATATACCCTGGAAATTAACTGGAGGGTTGACACACTTAAAATGTTCATTCATAACATGATTGTAATTTGTAAAAGAACTCAAATGCACCTGGAAAGGCAGTTTTCTTCAGCAGCACAGCGTAGCGCATACATCTGTACTCTCTGTATGTAGGAAGCAGCTTGGATGTAGTACGGGTCCGGAACCAAGTCTGGGAGACCTGCAAAAAAAAAAAAAAAAAAACACACCTGTAAAAACATGTTGTGATGAAGCACATGTGGTCACGAGCTTCATTAAAAAGACTGAATACTTTACTGGTGTTTCCTAAAATGTTAATATTATAGTCACATGTGTACAAGTTGAACATTTTAACATTAGAACTAAAGACACTAGAGCAGAAAAGTAAAAACAGTCATTATTTATTAGGTACATTTCTCCAGTCTATCATCATTCATCCATTTCATATTGAAACTAAAGGTTCAGGCCATTAACTCTTCATCTCATTTAAATCAGATGTGGAAAGTAACTAAGTAAAAGTACTCAATTACTGTACTTAAGTAGATTTTTTTAGGTATCTGTACTTTACTTGAGTATTTATTTTTCTAGAAACTTTTTTCTTTTACTCCCTACATTTTTGTATAAATATCTGTACTTTATATTCTTTACATTCTCAGAATAGATGTGACAGTATGAAAAATAAGTCACTTCAGAGGAAAAATCAGAGGAGGAGAGAAAACTGTAACTTTATATATTATAGTTATATGACTATTATCTGACAATTTTGACTTTTTATCTCATAATTTTAACTTTTTATCTCATAATTTTAACTTTTTATCTCACAATTTTAACTTTTTTATCTCATAATTGTGACTTTTTATCTCACAATCTTGACTTTTTATCTCACAATTTTTACTTTTTATCTCACAATTTTTACTTTTTATCTCACAATTTTGACTTTTTATTTCATAATTTTAACTTTTTATCTCATAATTTTAACTTTTTATCTCACAATTTTAACTTTTTATCTCACAATTTTAACTTTTTATCTCATAATTGTGACTTTTTATCTCACAATCTTGACTTTTTATCTCACAATCTTGATTTTTTATCTCACAATTTTTACTTTTTATCTCACAATTTTAACTTTTTATCTCTTAATTGTGACTTTTTATCTCACAATCTTCACTTTTTATCTCACAATTTTTACTTTTTATCTCACAATTTTTACTTTTTATCTCATAATTTTAACTTTTTATCTCTTAATTTTGACTTTTTATCTCATAATTGTGACTTTTTATCTCATAATTGTGACTTTTTATCTCATAATTGAGACTTTTTATCTCACAATCTTGACTTTTTATCTCACAATTTTTACTTTTTATCTCACAATCTTGACTTTTTATCTCATAAGTTTGACTTTCTATCTCACAATTTTAACTTTTAATTTCACAATTTTAACATTTTATCTTTAAATTTTGCATTTTGCAACACAATTTCAACACAGTAACTCATTTTTAAAGGGTTTAATTCTGATACTTTTGAAACTTTTCTGATTTTTCTTTGTTAAATAAGTATTGTGTTCATGGCCAAAAATAGTTGTACTTTTTACTTTTGTACTTTATTACAATTAAGAAATTGCACTTTTTTTTACTTTTACTTAAAGGAGTTGAATCAATACTTCTACTTTTACCAGAGTATTTTTTCCACGTACTTCTAGTCAAGTACATAATGTGAGTATTTTTTACCACCTCTGTTAATAACAGATTCAAATATGCACTAAATTAAAGGACTGTTTGTGGCTTTTGTCCAATAATAATTTCATTGATGCTTCTGTCCAGTTGCTGAGACTCTTCTCTCCATTAGTCATAATCGTCTGTTTTCGTCACTGTAGCTGCTTTTCGACCTCTGTGGTTCAATGGGTTCGGTCTCACCGTTATGGAAAAACCTGGTTCCGTATCCTGTACCAGGTGGAGGTCGCGCAGGGAGTCGGTTCCTACGGTCCGGTGGGTAAACGTTATAATAAACTGAGTTCCTATGATGAATGTTGTGTGGGTCTCGTGGGTCACCACGTGGGTCCGGCGCCTGTTCTGCGTCAACTCTGGGATGTGGAAGAGGTATTTCCACGGTGTTACCGGAGGGTGCAGTGGGGGAGATGCTGAGTGGATGCGCTGCGTGTGCGCTCCGGACATCTGCGGAAAAACTAGTCTGGTGCGGGAAGCGGCGTGTGTTCCACCTGTTATCAGACCATGAAGGAGCAGTTGTTGACTCCGTGCTGTCTGATCTGGGCCTGCTGTCCGGTGCTCGTACCGGTGTCACGGTGGCCTGCTGTGCGTCCTCCCCAGGTGTGCTCCGGCCTCCTCTGGGGACTCCACTACCGGAGAACTCCTGGATGGAGCTGTGGTTGGATGATGACCCACGTGAACGGTAACCAAACACTGTCTCCCTTGTGTTAATGATCCGCGGAGAGGACTGACTGTGTCCCGCCAGTAAAAACTGTCCCGCATCCGCACCGAGGACAGATGCGTCCATTTGCTGGTTTTGCGGAACCATGTCTACGGTGTCTCCAGTTCTGTCTGCGGTGGATCTGAGCGCAACAGGTCGATTAAAACTATTCTTCGTTGTGAGTAAAACCTGTGTGCTCCTTCTGCTCTGTACCGGGGGTCGGTACTGGGTCCCGGTGCTCAACAGACTGTACACGCGGCCGTTATTTTCCCACTGGAACCGTTGTCTCCACGGTCCGCGTGTGCGTAAATGGTGCTGAGCGGTTCCCAAACACACAAGAATATCAAACAAGTAAATGTAAACAAATGCAAACTTCTCCATGGCTGGAAGTGAGTGTGTCTCAACTGTCTCTGTGACAGAAGAAGAGCTTAAGCTGAGACAACCTCCAACATATTTGGGTTTAACATCTGGTGAGGTGGTGTTTTGTACCCATCTGTCACCGTTACGCACCTGCGCACATTTGGTTTGTACGTCCTTAAGTGTGTTTGAGCTGCTGTCGACATACTAGGACAGGATTAAAGGGAACATTGTAGGTTTCTGTATCTGTAAAATGTAGGATTTGAGTATTCTTCAAAAACCATAATAACCATTAGATAAATAAGGTGCAGTGTAGGAATAAGTTGAAAATTACAAAATAAAAAAATATATATAAATAAAAATACAATGCAAAGTTGTTTATTTGAGGTTATTGTATTAACGACTAATCAAATAAAGCTGTCATTTTTACAGGAAGAAAAGCCGATTTTGTTTGTAGAAATGATGTATTTGTATTGTTGTGAGAAAATAAAACTGTCAATTAAAAACAATGTGGTGACCTTTAAATTGCAAAAGCACAATGTTAAAATAACAGTAACAAAAACAAAAACAAAAAACTATTACAAATCTGTTAATGGTTTCATGTGTTCTGTAAAAACAATAGAATAGAATAGAAGCTTTATTGTCATTTCAAGGGGTACAACGAAATTCTGTTTAGTGCAATTCTTTGTAGCTAAAAAATGACAAAATACCCAAAATGTCCAGAGCGCAATTAAAAAGTATGCTCTCATCTTTTCTCATTGATTAAAATTAAATAAAATTAAATAAAATTAAATAAAATTAAATAAAATTAAATAAAATAAAATAAAATTAAATTAAATTAAATTAAATTAAATTAAATTAAATTAAATTAAATTAAATTAAATTAAATTAAATTTAATTTAATTTAATTTAATTTTATTTAATTTTATTTAATTTATTTTAATTTAATTAAAAAAATACAATTCTATTTGAAGTTGTCACAATCTAAAATGAGATATTTCTAAATGACCAAAATGTCCCACTTGTCTGAGTTGTAGATTGGACACAGGTGGATTAAATTCCAGGTTGATTATTTAATTTGAGTGGTTTTCTTAGAGGACATTTATTTGACAAAATGATGAGCAGAAAGTGGGTTTTACCACCACATGATGGCAGTGGACTCACATCTGTACTGTGTTTATGTACAGTCCTTATGTACCTATATTTATCCAAACCTCGTGACTTTGTCTACGTCATCACGTGATGCTTGTAGAAGAACTTCGCGTTCAGAAAAGACAGTATAAGATAAGAACAGAACAGAACAGAACTGTCCCGTTAATTTGGATTTATCCTCCACAGAAAACAGTTGGTATAGGTGAAATTCTGCAAAAAAAAATACTACCAAACAGGTATATTTTGAACATTTGTAATATGTATTATAAAGGCAAAATGAGAAGTATTGAAAGATGCCAGACTAGACTCAGACCACTAACTTCTCTAAACCACTAGATAAACAGGTACACTGGAAAAATGCCCCTCTAAAAACAAATTAAAATATTTATGCAAGACATGCTTGCTTGCATTAAGAAATAAAAATCCCAATGGAAGTGAAAATTATCTTAGACAGATTTCTTAACTCAGATTTTCCAGATCCACTGTAGAGAAGTTATGGTGTTTCACTACAGAGGAGAATTAGGACTACTGGGAAATAAAGTTCGATCAATTATCTATCTATCTATCTATCTATCTATCTATCTATCTATCTATCTATCTATCTATCTATCTATCTATCTATCTATCTATCTATCTATCTATCTATCTATCTATCTATCTATCTATCTATCTATCTATCTATCTATCTATCTATCTATCTATCTATCTATCTATCTATCTATCTAGTCCCAAATGGTATCTTTTGTTTTTAACATTGTCACCATTACCAGATGAAATGTATAATTAAAAGAAATAGCCATATGTATCTGTCTGTCGTATATCCGTCTATCTATCTATAGCACTTTTTATGTAGTGTAGAGTAGCACACAATCTTAACCAGTGACGCCTCGTGAATATTTACACAGGAGGGGCAAATTATCTGATAATGTTTGAGGTGACTCATTCAACTGGTGCATTAATAAGGAGTCATTGTTAAAGGCAATTATTGACCCTGTTTTTTTTCTCTCTGCAAATTTAGAGAGGAGGTATATTTCCCTTCATCTTTTTTAAACACTTGACCATAATCTGCTATAATATAAAAGAAGAGCAGCAGAGGTACATCACTAAAATTATCTATATACCTCTGCTGCTCTACACATTTTAACGCTAATTTCTTACATTTATAAATTTTAACTTCGTCTTCACCTACCGTCATCTTCTTTTTTCGTTTTATTTTGGTGAACTTCCGTTTTATTTGGTGAACTTCCGTTTTGTTGTGGAGTGAATTTGCAGCTTTTTTCTTTCGCGTTTGTTTTGGGTTTGTGTACGTTTTTATTTCCGCTTCGGTTCTGTTATTGGAGTATTTTTTTTTGTCTTTCAGGACATTTATGTAGCATTTGTTTCATGTGTTTGTGTTTTTGGCTGTTGCATCTTTGTTGCGTTTGCGTTTCGTCGATTTATATGTCCATAAAATGACAGAATTAAAAGCTGTTGTTGAAACAATGCCACTGTCAGTGTCATAAAGCAGTGTTTCCTAAATCCAATCCTCGTGACCTAGTGTCCTGCATGTTTTAGATACGTCCATCTTCCATCACACCTGGAACACATATTGTATAATCAGGCTTCTGCAGAGTCTGATCATTAATTGAACCAGGTGTGATGGAAGAGGAAATATCCAAACATGTAGGACACTGGGTCACGAGTATTGGACTTGGGAAAACACTGTCATAAAGGACATTAAATAAGGCTAAGACTAGATATTATAGAATGTGTTACTTTTGGCTAATATATTCCCACTTATTTGTGTTAAAGTCAGTATGTTCAAATTAACAAAACAATTAACTCATTGACTGCATCTATGTTCAGAATACTTTTCAAAAGGACATACATACATATATATGAGTCCAAATCTCATCTGCAAATACATCAAAATATATGCAGTTTGTGTCAGTTTCAACACATCTTTTATGAATGAAAATGATCTGGACACTGGGTTAGTGATGCATTTTTTTTTACTGTAAACTCAGTTGGGTACACAATTATGGTTCTTTCAGATGAGGATTGTTATACTGATGTGTTTTAAGGTGATACAACACCGCAAGCTCCTGGGAGATGAGAGTGGATCTGGGGAGGAGGTTGCAGTTCCCTGAAGTGGTTCTAACATCCCTCCGCCCGGACATAGTGCTGTGGTCAACTCAGGGCCAGAAGATCATCCTGGTTGAGCTGACTGTGCCATGGGAGGAAGGCTGCGAGGAGGCCCATGAAAGGAAGGCTGCAAAATATCAGGACCTGGCCCAAGAATGCCGTGACAGGGGATGGCAGACATGGGTTTTCCCTGTGGAGGTAGGGTGCAGCGAAGTCCACATGGAATTTCCTTTCTGCCATAGGGATGGATGAGCAGATAGCAAATAGGGGAGGCGGCAGAACGCGCCTCTTGCTGGATCTGGACTAAAAGGGAGGAGGAAAGCTGGAAGCCAGGAGCAGATGGGCAGTGAGCTGGCCACTCACTGCGGGCCCACCAACTGGAGGGTGTTGTGGTTGAGGGCCGAAACACCCAGTGAAGGTTGGACACCACCTGACGACATCTGCCCCTGGCCACCAACAAGTGTATTCATCAAATCAGGACAGCAGAAGTACTTCTTAGACTTTTAAACAGTGGCAGGTTAGTGCCGAGGTGGTCATGTACTTAAGTAGAAGTACAGTTATTTGTGTGAAAAAATACTCTGGTAAAAGTAGAAGTACTGATTCAACTGCTTTACTTAAGTAAAAGTTTTTAAAAAGAGGACTTTTTTTTTGCTACTGAAGAAATAATACTTATTTAAGCAGGAAAAAACTGAAAAAATAAAGCCTTTAAAAGTAAGTTAGTGTGTAGATAATGTGTTTTATTGGGTCATGGTACTGAGTTTAATGGGTATGAACAGGACATTTAGAAAAAAAATTTAAGTCATGTATAGGAGATTTTTCAAAGCATAATTATGATCTAAATCATGAGATAAAAAGTCAAAATTATAAGAAACATTTCAGAATTATGAGATAAAAACTAAAAAATATTAGATTTAAAAAGTCATAATTATGAGATAAGAAATGGATAATTAAGAGATAAAAAGTAAAAGTTTGAGTCTATCATAATAAAGTACATATATTTATACAAACGTATGTATGTATAGAGTACAGATATTTATATAAAAATCTAGGGAGTTAAAGTGATTTAAAGTTAAAGTTGTCAGAAAAACAAATACTGAAGTAAAGTACAGATACCTAAAAGTACAGTAAAGGAAGTACTTCTGCTTATTTACTTCCACCTTTCGTCCCTACATTCACAAAGAAGTACAATGATAATATCTGTCATAAACTCATAATATCACATTTAACTCCTAAGTTAATATGGTATTCATTATATGCAAGAATTCAACAGTTGAAGTAACTTAAGTTGAAGTATAAGAAACTAAAGGTGACAGTTGTCTTTACTTCCATCCTCTTATAGTGTTTGTCAGCAGAGAAGTAAAACCATTACTATCTTGATGTTTGTGTCCATCGTGGTGTGGAATAAAACAGATTGTAGTGTATGAAACATCTCTTCCTCTTTCACACAGTATGTGAACTCCCACCTAAATATACTCACACAACCTGACAAGCACTCAGAGTCTTTCAGCAATCTGTGTGAGAATAAGTGAGTGTGAGAAACAAGAGTAGGGAGGTGTGTAATCATGGGGGGGGGGTCTCTCTCACTGTGTCAGGTGGTCTCTTAACCAGCAACATGATATACAACAGCAGGGGATCTGACACTATCACTGTTGAATTATTTTAGGAGAGTATACTGTATTTTTCAGACTATAAGGCACAATTAAAAGACTTTTAATCCACTACACCTTATATATGGATACATTGTGGTTGTGCTTAGTGACTTGGAAGCCATTTTGTATTGTACACAGCGTGGAGTAAAACATACTGTACTTCACCATAATATTACAGTGTGTATATAAGGACCGAAGTGAGTGTATTGTATTGTATGTGTTATAACCAGAGATGTATAGTAACGAAGTACAACTACTTAAAGTACTGTACTTAAGTAGTGAAATGCAGTATCTGTACTTTTTTGGAGTATAATTTTTTTTTCGCCTACTTCCACTTCTACTGCACTAAATTAAAAAAAAAAAAAAAAAAAAAAAAAACTTTTACTCTGATACATTTTTTATGTGCCGTTACTCGTTACTCTTATTAAAATAGTTCAGAATCATACCAAACCCATAGCATATCAATACCAGAGCGATAAATGTCTCTGTCACCTGGTTTGATGATGGTGTCTCATCATTGGACGAGTCAGCGATCAAACACTACATAATAAGACTGTACGCTCTAATCCACCTTTTGGTTCAGAGACAAACCTGAGTAAGTTAACCTGGAGGCAGTGGTCAACCTGCCGATGGAAGAGCCCTTTGGCATTGTGAGAAGGATGCTTCTGGGCTGTTCTATTGGAAGGTTGACCATTAGGCTTGACTTGCCCAGGTTTGTCACTTGGCCATATTCTTGGAATACTCTGGCCTTTGAAAGTTGTAGTTTTTTCATGAACACTTGTAAGTGAACTGGTATGTCCTTGTACTACTACTGCCTCAGCTGAAGTTGTACCTTTCATATTAAATATATAAATGTGTTAAAACTTGTGACTGCTTTCATTTAGTATAGGCCTACACAGTACTTTTAAATTTTACTTTTACTTTCAGTACTTGAGTAGTATTTTTTTTTTTTTTTACATACTTCTACTTGCAATACTTAAGTACAATTTTCTTTGGATACTTTAGTACTTTCACTTGAGTATGATGCTTGAAGAACACTTCAACTTTTACTCAAGTCAGTTTTTTGATGTAGTACTTGTACTTCTACTCCACTCCTCTAGTCCAGTACTTTATACATCTCTGGTTATAACTGAACAATTTTCACAGTTATTGTGAATATGCCAACGTTTGATTTGATTTAGTTCACTGGAAATTTGGAAATAATTTTTCAGTGAATGAGTTGGAAACTAATGCCATATTTGTTCCTACCTCCTGACTTGTCTCCGGCTATAAACACTTCAAGAACTGCCTGGAAATAAACAAGATGAATAAATTAATGGCATTATCTAATCAATATGAACATGTATTATTTCTAATACTAAATAATGCACACCACCACATTCCGGTCCCAGAAACCCTGCCTCTGAAATGTCTCTGAATGTACAGGCGTCGTACCCATGCGGGATGGAGGTGTCGCAACACCCCCACTTCTACAACCAGATGATTTCATACCCTCCACTTTTTCCTGAGTTTATATATTGTATTGTTCCACTGGATCCAGGAAACGGATGGAGAGTTGGTCTCACCTACTTTTTATTGCAGGATAAATGGTCACTGTCTGTTGCAATCACGCCAAACAAACATCAATAACATTGCGGGGTCATTACAGTATCTATGGTTTAAACTGTTTACCTGCCCTTCTGGTACACCAGCATAAGGAAATGAAGCGCACCTCAGTTCCTGGACCAAATGTAAACAGCTCTTCTTTGCAGCGTTAGCAAACAGTCATCAACCAGTAAGTAATGAGGAATTTTGCCGTTGTTAAACTAAGTTAACTAAACTATGTCTTGCTTTGTGACATATACGCTAAGCTAATTTGCTGACAGTAGGAGGAAAATTTTTGGATGCTTTCAATAGAGGTTGGGAGGGGCAGGTTTTCATTCTTATTTTATTTCTGTCAAAAGTTTTATTCTTGGAATAAATGCTTAATAAAGGAAAACACATTTTTGTTATTTTGAGCCATATATTACTTTTTAAATATAAAAATGTAACTATTAATGGGTAATTGTTGGTTAATTTTCCCAATGATAGATTCAGAAAACTTATGTTGCCACAACCTAGAACACTCCCACATTTTAAATGGCTGTAACACCCCTGTTTGAATGTATTAGACTTTTAGTACATCCCCCAAAAAGGAGGCAAACTGCAGGCAGTGGAGGAGGGAAAGTAGAAGGTTCCACCTAAAATGGAAAAGAGAATTGAGCAGTGGAGACACTCAGATGGGAGGAAGGGAAAGGCACTGGTGATCTGACACAGAAAATGTTGGGTGGATTTATAGGCAGCGGAAACAAAACATTTAAGTCACAAAAATTCCAGGAGCAATGATTAAGTAGCACGATGTGAACGGGATGGACGTACCGTGTGTGGTTGGTAGTGGTGTGAAGACTGAGTTTATTTTGAGGTAGATGAGCAAGTGAGTCTCACGTGCAAAGAAGTAAAACCAGAAAAACACCAGAGAAAGTTATTGAAACATGACATGATATCATGCAAATTATGCTGAATTTGTATGTACAATTTTTTTACATTTATTTTTATGTTATTTGTGATATTGATCAAACAAATATGTAAACATACACATGATGGTTTAAACTTACAATTTCACCTACATTTCTTAATAACGTAAATAGATTTAATGCTGTTCAACCATTTTAATAACATGCAGTTGGTGTTTGCTTATATTATAAATGACAATATTAAGATCAGAATTGGTACATTGGAGGTGGGTCCTGTTAAATGATGCAATAGATAAAATTTGTGGATATTTATTGATGTTCTGATGTGTTTTGGACTACATTTGGACATTTTTTTGGTTTGTTTTGGATGTTTTTGTTGGAATATGGTTCCTCTGTGGACAATTATGAGACATAGAGGTTCACATATGCGGTTTGTCATTTGTATTTTGAACAAATGAGTGATTGTATCTGCTGTGGATAACTTTTTTATATCTTACAATGTGTGAGAATCTCTGTTGTCAAACTACATTCAGTCATGTGACATTTGGGACAAGGTGTGGGTGGTTTGATTAACATTTTTGGGCAACTCCTTCGGCCTATATGTGGACTCTTGGAAGTTTAAAGGGTTAATATCCACCCATCTATCACTTAAGTGTCAGTCATCCAACTCTTATGGTAATAAAAGTAAATAGAAACAGGTTTGGACAAAATGCTACTCATTATATACTGTACATATCTTTCTTCCAAAAAATTATTTAATAACAAACAAAGAAAAATCATGACAGAGACAGAAAACAAAACCTGGGGGGGGGGGTAGATCAGCCAGAGTCCGTGGTGGTGGATGAAATGTCCAGGTTATGGTGACAGGGGAAATAGTGTCCAGGTAATGGAGGTGACAAACTGAACAGTCCTACACCGGCAACTGCAAACCTCACTGCTTATATAGTTGCAGATCAGCAACAGCTTGCAGCTGCGTGGTGTAGGCCAGGTGATCTGGGACAAAGGTTGAGACAAGAGAGGGGAAGATCTGGGGGAAAGGTGACAGCTTGAGACAGGTTGTGACATAGTCAAGTCTACAAGTATTTAATCCAAATATTTTTTTAATACCTCAGGTGTTTTACATATAAATGTTGTTAAAATTAAATATTACATTTCTTATGGTTTGTTGCATATTAATAATAGGAACATGCATGCGTTCGTTGGACATAAGAAGTCATCACAAGCTGTACATGTTAAAGGTGTCATTCTGCTGAAAACCACTTCTTCCACGCTCCTTTAGGAATCTGATGGGTCACCCTGAGTTACCAACACATGCTGCCTTTGACAGTGTATTGTCACCTCCACTGGCTGCATACTGCATTCACAGAAAACAACAAGAGGAACCAGGGACCCAGAAAAAGCCGGTCCATCTGACGTCAAATGGACTTTAGTGTCTCCCACATGGGGTTAAGCCCATCCCTGGCAGTGAATCTGAAGTAGCATTAGCATTAGCATCTACAAGACAAGACGGCGCCACAGTAGCTGCTGCACAAACTGGAAAAAATGTCGGATCAAACTGGTTCATGTGCTCTCTGTGGAAATAAATCCTTGTTTTTTTTCCTGCACGTTTTCAGAACAAGCAACGGCACAAAACCTAGCTGGATGCTACTCTGGTAAAGGTAAACACATACAGAGGGGGGGGGGTGTTTCTTCAAGCATTCTGAGCCAATCACAGATGCCTCGTCACCGCGTCATGGACACGTATGAGGAAGTACCGGTAAACTCTGTTGTTCGACCTCAAGTAATTTTTCTACTGTGAAAAAACAGCTGGAAACAAAACAATTTGGACATTTTTGAAATAGAACCAACACACAATATATTCAACAACAATGGAGAACACAGTAATATTAATGAAATAACCATGAAATGACAACTTTAAATTATATTTAAGTTAGTCTAAAACACATGACATACTAATTTGTGAACAGAACTGTTATTGAATTATTATTTTAATGAAATATTTTAATTGTAATTCAGAGCCATCTTCTCATTATCAGTAGCATAAACTGTGAGAATCTTCAACATTCTTCGATAGAGTTGCTTATTGAAACAAACTGATAGTGCCTTCATCTAAGACCTGGTCTTATAGAGGTCAGGAGGATCATTTAGTGAACACATTTATTATTTCCTGTCATTTTTATATTTAATTGAAAACGTTCTTACTGTAACCGTACTTCACTGCTACTGTATATTATCATCCATCTACAGGATGGATGATGGAGCGCTTCTATAATCTTCAGTATTCTTATAGATGTGAAAAGTTTATTGTAAATTTACAATTATATGTCACAATGTCTGAGTTTTTCCAAGTTGATAAAAAAAAAAAAAAAAGTCTCCGTGCTCCATGACTCACATTTCAAACAAGCCCATAAGGGTCAAATACATTTGACATAAATCCAAAATGTCACCCAACCTCTTAAAGTGTGGGTGTTTTAAGATGAAAAAAAAAAACATTCCACTGAGTATCCTTCACATCTTTTATGCTCAGGCATGGTTTAAAGTTTTCAATAAGAAGCACTGACACCATTGTTTTCATCTGGTCCATCAGGTCTAACACATCATATCCATGTGAATGAAGTTATTTAATCATAGTGAAATGATATAGATACATGAATGGGATGTTTCACATGCAGCCTGACAAATGCATGCAGAAATATGAGTCACCTCAGCCATGATGTGATCAGAACAGAAAACACGTCGTCACGCTCTTTATGGACACGTTTGTGAGTATGTGAGACATTTCAGAGAAGAGCTCTGGTTCTGGATGTGTTACATTCACCTGCGTCCCTCAGGCTCAGAGGACTAATGGGGTCAGGTCTGTGCAAGAAAATGTCTAGACTGGATTTATTTTTCCTGAAAGGTAGTCTTTACTATTAAGAAGCTTGGGATAATACAACCACTGTTTTACCCTCAGCCTGGTCTGTGTTTGGTGGAAATATGTTTACATATGCACGTTCACGTAGCCTCCTCTACAGCTGCCACACATATGCTGGCAACATGCAGTTTTGGATATATATATATATATATATATATATATATATATATATATATATATATATATATATATATATAGGAACAGGAACATATTTTATATAGTTATATATAAATATTATTACTATACTATTATAGTTATTATTATTACTATATTTATATAGTTCCTGTCTCTTACCTGAAGAGTGTTTGTATAATCCAGGAAATATAGAAGTACTTTTTTCTGTAATATTACATTTTCTACAATTCACAAGGAGATATAGTAGTACTTTTCTCTAATATAAGGTTCTACAACCCACAAAGAGATACAGTATAGTAGTGTTTTTCTCTGTAATATTGTATTTTATACAACCAATAAAGTGATATAATAGTACTTTTTCTGTAATATTTAATTTTCTACAATTCACAAGGAGATATAGTAGTGTTTTTCTCTGTAATATTCTATATATTTTTTTACAATCCAGAAGGAGATATAGTAGTGTTTTTCTCTGTAATATTATATATTTTTTTTACAATCCAGAAGGAGATATAGTAGTGGTTTTCTTTGTAATATTGTATTTTCTACATAAAATTTCTACATTTCCTATAGAATAGTGCTTTTTCTGTAATATTTAATTTTCTACAACCCACAAGGAGATACAGTATAGTAGTGTTTTTCTCTGTAATATTGTATTTTATACAATCTAGAAGGACATATCGTAGTACTTTTCTTTTTAATATTGCATTTTCTACAACCCACAAGGAGATATAGTAGTACTTTTCACTGTAATATTTGGTTTTCTATTGTGTTTTCTTCTTTTCTAACCTACCTGCTTCCCCAGCCGTTACACACACACACACACACACACACACACACACACTGCTGTCATTTTTAGCACTAACAGTTCAGACCATCCACCTGTTACTGTGTCATTACGTTCACCTTGTCACTCCAGTTCCACATGACACACATGACTGATTAGAATGACCCACAGCTGATGTCAGGAGGAAATGAATGTTTGGCTTTAATCTAATCTGTGTCCACAACCAGGCAGAGAATGAGCTAAAGCATTTTTAGACCTACTTAACCCTTAAAAGACCCACACCTATTTTTGACACAACTTTCAATTTATTTTTGTCTTTCTCAGGTGACTTATTATTACCATTTATGATCATATTATCAGCATTTTTTCAGTGGAAATTAGGTGTTTTTCTATATTTAATTCACTGATCATATAAAAACGCAGATAAAAGTTGAGGGTCATCAAACCAAAAACAAAGAAAACTGAAGAAAAAGTGACATTTTCAGCAAATATATTAATAACTGAATGTTTCTATCAACTGTCATTTATCAAACTCCATGGGTTTTAATGGTAAATCAATACTGTAGGAAATGACAGTGTATTTACGTCCACTATGAATCCTCTGAACGTCCAAAATGGTCATATTTGATGACTATGAAAACATGAAAAACTGAGTAAAGTTGAGTTTGGCCTGACAGCTGTTTTTTTTTTTTTTTTTTTTTTTTTTTTATCAATTTTTGGGTGCAGAAACCAAAACCGATCTCAGTTTTCTCTATCACATCAATATTTTTTTTTAACTATAGGATCTCCATGTTCTTAGGACATATGAAAAATACTGTACTTGACAAGTATGTGCTGGTTTTATAAGAATTTTCAAATACAGACATGGTCAAATATGAAAGAAACAGGAATAACTGCAATGTTTATGTAACTGTATTATGTATTTATACAGGATAAGTCGACTGTAATTTAGCTGTGACTGTACTGACCTATTAGCAACAGTTACACTTGTTATTGCATAAACAAGTTTCCACATACTTTCCTACTTACTACAGCTCATCAGTGGAATTTTGTTTATCTGGAATATAAACTGTGGAGAAGAAAAAAAAAAAAAAACATTGAAGAGTTAGAAAAAAAATAACTGCAGTTTTGGAATCAGCAAAGGTGGAAAGTAACTAAGTAAAAGTACTTCATTACTGTACTGAAGTATGTTTTTAGTTTTACTTTACATGAGTATTTATTTTTCTGGCAACTTTTTACTTTTACTCCCTTTTTGTATAAATATTTGTACTTTATACTCTTTACATTTATATAAATATATGTACTTTATACTATTTACATTTATATAAATATATGTACTTTATACTAAATACATTTATATAAATATTTGTACTTTATACTCTTTACATGTATATAAATATATGTACTTTATACTCTTTACATTTATATAAATATATGTACTTTATACTCTTTACATTTATATAAATATTTGTACTTTATACTCTTTACATTTATATAAATATTTGTACTTTATACTCTTTACATTTATATAAATATTTGTACTTTATACTCTTTACATTTATATAAATATTTGTACTTTATACTCTTTACATTTATATAAATATTTGTACTTTATACTCTTTACATTTATATAAATATTTGTACTTTATACTCTTTACATTTATATAAATATATGTACTTTATACTCTTTACATTTATATAAATATATGTACTTTATACTAAATACATTTATATAAATATTTGTACTTTATACTCTTTACATGTATATAAATATATGTACTTTATACTCTTTACATTTATATAAATATATGTACTTTATACTCTTTACATTTATATAAATATTTGTACTTTATACTCTTTACATTTATATAAATATTTGTACTTTATACTCTTTACATTTATATAAATATTTGTACTTTATACTCTTTACATGTATATAAATATATGTACTTTATACTCTTTACATTTATATAAATATTTGTACTTTATACTCTTTACATTTATATAAATATTTGTACTTTATACTCTTTACATTTATATAAATATTTGTACTTTATACTCTTTACATTTATATAAATATTTGTACTTTATACTCTTTACATGTATATAAATATATGTACTTTATACTCTTTACATTTATATAAATATTTGTACTTTATACTCTTTACATTTATATAAATATTTGTACTTTATACTCTTTACATGTATATAAATATATGTACTTTATACTCTTTACATTTATATAAATATATGTACTTTATACTCTTTACATTTATATAAATATTTGTACTTTATACTCTTTACATTTATATAAATATTTGTACTTTATACTCTTTACATTTATATAAATATTTGTACTTTATACTCTTTACATGTATATAAATATATGTACTTTATACTCTTTACATTTATATAAATATTTGTACTTTATACTCTTTACATTTATATAAATATTTGTACTTTATACTCTTTACATTTATATAAATATTTGTACTTTATACTCTTTACATTTATATAAATATTTGTACTTTATACTCTTTACATGTATATAAATATATGTACTTTATACTCTTTACATTTATATAAATATTTGTACTTTATACTCTTTACATTTATATAAATATTTGTACTTTATACTCTTTACATTTATAGAAATATTTGTACTTTATACTCTTTACATGTATATAAATATATGTACTTTATACTCTTTACATTTATATAAATATTTGTACTTTATACTCTTTACATTTATATAAATATTTGTACTTTATACTCTTTACATTTATATAAATATTTGTACTTTATACTCTTTACATTTATATAAATATTTGTACTTTATACTCTTTACATTTATATAAATATTTGTACTTTATACTCTTTACATTTATATAAATATTTGTACTTTATACTCTTTACATTTATATAAATATTTGTACTTTATACTCTTTACATGTATATAAATATATGTACTTTATACTCTTTACATTTATATAAATATTTGTACTTTATACTCTTTACATTTATATAAATATTTGTACTTTATACTCTTTACATTTATAGAAATATTTGTACTTTATACTCTTTACATGTATATAAATATATGTACTTTATACTCTTTACATTTATATAAATATTTGTACTTTATACTCTTTACATTTATATAAATATTTGTACTTTATACTCTTTACATTTATATAAATATTTGTACTTTATACTCTTTACATTTATATAAATATTTGTACTTTATACTCTTTACATTTATATAAATATTTGTACTTTATACTCTTTACATTTATATAAATATTTGTACTTTATACTCTTTACATTTATATAAATATTTGTACTTTATACTCTTTACATTTATATAAATATTTGTACTTTATACTCTTTACATTTATATAAATATTTGTACTTTATACTCTTTACATTTATATAAATATTTGTACTTTATACTCTTTACATGTATATAAATATATGTACTTTATACTCTTTACATTTATATAAATATTTGTACTTTATACTCTTTACATTTATATAAATATTTGTACTTTATACTCTTTACATTTATAGAAATATTTGTACTTTATACTCTTTACATGTATATAAATATATGTACTTTATACTCTTTACATTTATATAAATATTTGTACTTTATACTCTTTACATTTATATAAATATTTGTACTTTATACTCTTTACATTTATATAAATATTTGTACTTTATACTCTTTACATTTATATAAATATTTGTACTTTATACTCTTTACATTTATATAAATATTTGTACTTTATACTCTTTACATTTATATAAATATTTGTACTTTATACTCTTTACATTTATATAAATATTTGTACTTTATACTCTTTACATTTATATAAATATTTGTACTTTATACTCTTTACATTTATATAAATATATGTACTTTATATAGTCTCAGAATAGATGTTACTTTTTCAATCTAAACAGATGTAACAGTATGAAAAATAAGTCACTTCAGATGGAAAAACTGTGACTTTATATATTTTAGTTATGACTATTATCTCATAATTTTGAGTTTTTCTCTTTAAATTGTGCATTTTAAAATCTTTATAACTTTTTTCTAATTTCACGTTGACTTTTTTTAATTCATTTTTTCCTTACATTTCCTGCCCATATCCACAAAACTAACTGTCACCTGATCAAACATATTATCTACACACTAAACTTTAAAGGCTTTATTTTGGATACTTTTGAAACTTTTCAGATTTTTCCTGGTTAAAAAAATGGTAGTTTTCCTTTTTTTTTTTTTTTTTTTTTTTTACTTAAGTAGAACAGTTGAATCCGTACTTGTACTTTTACCAGAGTATTTTTCCACACCAGTGGCTGTACTTCTACTTAAGTACATAATGTGAGTACTTTTACCACCTCTGGGAATCAGTGTGATAATATTAGTTTTAATCAGCATAAAAATCTAACTCAACAGAATTTCTTTTCAAATAGTTATTTCCATGTGTTAGTAGAAGCAGTGAATCCACAAATATTAAACATTTTAAATCAGTAGATGCATTTGTTTAAGTTGTGAATGTTTAGGTCTTCATGGATTTAAAAAAAAATAAATTAATATACATTCAGACAGTGACCTGTTTCGGCATAAAGTTTGTGAAATGTTCCTCTATTTGAAAAGCTATTGGACAATACCCCCATTAATGAGGTGTCCTAAAATACATGCACCTCCTAGATCTGTACCTTATTTAGCTTCGGTATGATGAGCTGAAGCTCCCAGTGTCTGTACTCAGATGGGATATAAAGTCCCCCCCCACAAGGGAAATGAGGAGGTATTTCTATATATATACACTCATAGGACTATATGCTGTGGGCGTCATGTGCTGTAAATCCACTGCTAATAACCTACATGTTGTGGTTATTCAGTGACCTACTCAGGCACGTACATGAGGACGGGATAGTGTGTAGAACTAGAACAGCAATTAAATAAACCTTCACATGAATAAAGGAGTCAGTTTGGTTCTTAATAATTGTTTTATATATAAATCAAATCACACAAAAAAAAGTCGACATCAACTATACTAGTCGTCCTCTGTATATTATCAGGAAAGTTTGTTCAGTTAAAGTATATATCAGAGGTGGAAGTAACTAAGTACAAGTATTTCCTTTACTGTTCTGCACAGTTTTTAGATATTGAATGGAATGATTTATTGTTATTGTACATTAAAATAATTACATTTAGGGTGCAGCTCCAGTGCAACAATAGGAATAAAACTCTATACATTATAATATAAAACCTATGACACTAATAAAATAAAACAATAATTAAAAGAACTATCTGTAATGCAAAATGGCAGATCTGTACTTTACTTGAGTATTTATTTTTCAGATAACTTTTTAATTTTACTCCCTACATTTTTGTATAAATATCTGTACTTTATACTCTTTACTTTATTACTTTTTCAAACTAAAGAAATGTGACAGTATGAAAAATAAGTCTTAACTCAGTAGATCAGAAATTGTAATTTACTATATAATGCTTTTTACTTTTTAGTCTCATAATTCAGAAATTTTTTAATCATAATTGTGACTTTTTTTCTCAGAATTTGACTTTTTATCTCAGAATTTAGATTTCTTTAATCTCATAATTATGCTTTTTTTTTTTTTAAATCTATGATTTAAAATTTTGCTAAATTTCCTGTCCAAACCCACTAAACTGGGTATGACCCCAATAAAACACATTTTCTGAACACCAACTCACTTTTAAATGCTTTATTTTATATATATATATATATATATATATATATATATATATATATATATATATATATATATATATATATATATATATATATATATATATATATATATATATATATATATATATATATATATATATATATATATATATATATATATTGCAGTTTTCTTGCTTAAATATTTCATCCATAGCAAAAAAAACAAACAAAAACTTTTACCTTTTTCATTTATTACAATTTAGGTGAAATTATATCTTCAAAAACAGCCTATTATTGTGTTTAAAACGAACACAAAAACACACTGTATATCAGTTAAAGGAGTCAATCTGTGAAACAACTGCAGTGAAGAACTGAAGACCTGCAAATTACAAAAGTTTAAACATTTTCATAAACTACAGTCTAAGTGGATACAAGAAACAAATATATATGAAAATAGATATAAATACATCTGTAATAAGGAGCAAGTTTTTCTTCTGTTGCTTGCGTATATACATGTTCTGACAGTAATACAAAGGTGTGACTAGAGTAGATACTTTTTAACTTCATCCTACACCTTTTCGAACAAGGTACAATTATCTAGGATGCTAAAGAGTTGTCACTTTAATTTTTGCTGAAACACTTTTATTTTGTTTTTACCTGTTCAAATAAATAAAACAATTGAGAAGTTGGTACTTTTTTTTTTTTTTACTTCAATAAAAGGAGTTGAATCAGTACTTCTAATTTTATATATATTTTTTCCACACAAGTAGCTGTACTTTTACACAAATACAGAATGGGAGTACTTTTACCACCTCTGGTATATATACTGTAAATACATATAGTCTGTTACAAACTTATATTGTAACATAAGCTTCTTATTATTATAACTAGCCACTAGCTTGTGCCAGTATTTAACATGCAGTCACATTCCTCCCTCCATTACTATTGAAAGGGGTATTGTTTTTTTATTATTCGTTTTTATTCTGTTTGTCAGCAACTTTATGCAAAAACCACTTGATCAATATCCATTAACTTTTCAGTATAGGTACAAGGTGGTCCAGAATATAGATCCCATTAAATGTTGGTGAATGTAGGGCAGCTCAAATAAAGGTTATATAATCAAATATGTGGTTGTAATTTGGGTGTTGGATTTAAACAGATATTGTTCTATACATCTATGTTATGAAAACAAACAGAAGCCATATGGTTTGTGTATGGTATCCAATTTAATTTTAGAAGAAAGCATTGTGCAGATAATGGTCCAGTACAATAAAGCATTTCAACAGTAACATAGTAATGATCTTACCAATCAATTTGAGGTAAAACAAAAAGCACAATTATCTAAGATAATAAAAAGATACCTATAAGTTAACAATGTTTGGTTCCATTTACAAAAATAAAATAAAAACTGACAAAAAAAAAATCCTTAGGACTATTTACATCTTCTGTACAGGTAGTGGAGAGGAGTCTTCCTGCTGCAAAAAACAAAAACACAAGACATAAGGTTATTCACTTTCATATAAACAGTAGAATGTATTGATTATAAACTCAGATTTTGTCTTTTTTTAAACCAAGATGAACTTGAAGGTGTCATGGAACTAAATGTCATTGTGTTCCTTTGTATTCCTCACCTATAAACGATTAAGCAGATTGTTCTGAATGTCCTCGTACACATGATTGTAGATGTCCTCTTTGGATTTCTGACCGTCCAGGTACTCTACAGAACAAAGTTTAAACATTAGGTCAAACAGCCAAGTGTGTCGAAAGAAAAATACAAATTCAGAATCGACTTTAAAACAACTCCTTAAACATGTTGATGTACCAAAATTTAAGCCGCTGTCCTCCATCTGCTTCCTGTGCCTCAAATACATGGGCCACACATGGCCATCGAACAGACCAGGAGGGTCAGGGACAGTGTATTGTCTTGTACTGAAAATAGGAAAAACACTTTAGTGGAAATATCAACTGAAGCCCTAAAAAAAAAGGTGACTAAAAACATGATGCAGAAAAATAAATAAATCTCACACACACACACACACACACACTTACCTTCTTCTCCTCTTGCACTCCTCATACGGAATAGTGATGTAGTAGCACTTATTGAAAACCTCCAACAAAGGCCTAAAGGAAAAATGAAAGATATTGTGACAAATGTAGATTTCTGATGGAACTAAAAGGTATTGACAGTTACACAACTCCTCCTACTCTCTTATCTCTCCCTCTACAGCGTGCTTGACACTCAGCCTTTACAGTGTACCCATCATCCACCAGTCATGTTTAAGTGTGAGCCTCTTATCTCAGACTGCAGGAGGGACCTGCTAGAAGGTCTGCACGTGACAGCCAATGGGGATCAAGTACATATACTACGTGACTTGTCCAAAAATAAGAACTACTCTTTTCACACGTTGTTGACATTAATTTCTCAGAATTTAGGAAACACAGTGATCTATCCCATTCACATGACGTTTACATGTGGTGAAGTGTTAAGTAATGACTGTCACTATCAACGGATCACAAAATTCTACTCAGTAAAAACAAAGACACATAAGCTAACTATTGCATTTCAACTTATTACTTTTATTAAACCAAGTGGTTTTTTATGAAATGTCTGCACAGTTCAAATTAAATTTAAGGTACATTTCTTAACCTTGTGCCGTGTCCAGACTTTATGTTCTCATGAAAACAACTTCATAACCATATTACATCAGATTTTATAGTTCCAGATTTCAACTAAATGCTGAACCCAGTCAATTCCCAAGATGTGGTTAAATAATTTACATTAAAGGGATGATTTAGAAAACCATAAGTGACTTTACTTTTATGGGTAGGTATTCAGTTCAACAGTAGCCAAGCTTGTACATTTTCTTTTTTAAATACTTTGAAATATTTAAATCAAGTTTAACATTGCTTACAGATTTGTTTCTCAAATCACTGTATCCAACATACACACTCACAGTTGTGGCACAAAAAAAATCATCAGATTAGCTTACTGGTAGTTGTAGAGTAGAAAGCCCTCTATAATCAGGATGTGGATCTGATCATCAGGGTCGGTCACATCAGTGGTCTGCGACAACGTGACACCGTGAGAACGGGCAAACTTCACTGGGTTCTCGATCCATCCTTTTACAGTGTTGGTCATGGCCTCCATATCCAGAGCAGTGATCACTATGAGGTCAGATATAGAGGGGAGAATAATATAGAAAATACAGAAGAAATTAGAATGTGTTGTGGAGGTACAGGTGTGTCCATGAATAGTTAGGATGAGAAGTCATCTTTGGGGGTAGGGATTTTAACAATGAGTCATTAGCAGTCTTCTGTGAACTCTTACCATCCCATTGTCTAAAGCCGTCCTGCCCAACTTCTATTTGATCAGGTTTCTGAAATAACAGTCACCAATAAAACATTGCTGCATCCTCTCAGTGATCTGAACACTTGCAGAGCCCACTCACATGCCAGAATAAAATATGCCAATTGCATGCAAACACAGGAGGAAAAAAAAAAAAGAGGATATACAATGCAAGAAATAAAATGTGCTACTCAAATACATTTTCAGACAGCAGATATAATCACATTAAGGTAAAAATAAATTAGAATAAATGGGTCAAATGTTGGAGAACTTTTTAAGAGATTAAGATGTTAATCTTAATCTTAATGTTAGTTAAGTAAATGTAGTAAGTTATTCATACATTTTTAGAAACAAAGATAGAACTGTAAGAAATTCAAACATTCAACAGAATGAAAGAACAGTAAAAAGAATAGATGAGAAACCAAATAAAGACACTAATCTACATAAAAACAGAGTTTGTGGTTGAAAGCACTAGTTATTGTAGCTGTATGCAAGGCAGAAGCAATGTTCTTCAAACACATAAGAAAACTACTACAGCAATAAAACATTAAAAACTCCTTTCATTACTACTTCCACTCACCTTGAAGAAGTCATCCTGGTGCACAACACAACAGTTGGGCAAAGTCTTGATCAGTTTATTTGTCAGAGTGGTTTTGCCACCATTGGTTACTCTGAAAACAGAAAAAACAAACAAACAAGTGTTCTGTTTATTTTTACTGTCAACTGTAACAAGACTTAAAACTAAAACCTTTGCCAAGTATATAGAACTTCACAGAAATGCCACATAGTGTTCTGTTTTCTATAATAATTAGGACATTTATTCTTTAATACATTTCTCAAAAAAGTTAAACATAGTTTGAGCTTAAACTAATAGAAAAAAAAGTTATGAGTCTTTTAAAAAATGTGTAGTTTTTGTAGAGTCAGTAATGAATCTGACTTGAGAACACTTCTGGATATTTGTTTTAAATCGATAAAAAATAAAACATAATGATGACATTCCTTTTATTGGACGATAGCATGTGAATTACTTCTGATAGTGTTTCATTGTCTGTGGTTTGTAGCTGTGTTGATGTTCATTTCCCTCCAGTTTTTAACCAAGTCTCCCGGTGAATTTTCAAAAATCCCGCTCGATTTATCACAACAAACCGGACATAACTTTACACCACAGACTGACACATGCTTGGGGGCATTTCCAAAAACAGCATTTACTGACATCAACACTACTATAAAATAAAACTACAAACACATACACACGAGGTTTAAATTATTACTTTTTTAACCAATAACATATAATTCCAGCATTCACAAAGCGGTGTATGTCAGTTAATCTGACTCCATTCTACTTTTTACGCAATGTAACAAACACACTTCTTTCATTATTTCAAAATAACAAAAATAAAGACAAACACTAATGTGAGCAAATAAGGAAGAGTTTCATTTAAATCATGACTTACCCGCCAATTCCTATAATGTATTTCATTTTGTCTTCACTTCTTGACAGTCCTATCAAACGTCAGCAAAACCAACCGTCACAAATTTGTCAGAAAAGCCGAGACAACAAAAGTCCAACAACAAAAAAACGCTTTTAAATGTTGTTTCTATCAATTGTATCCTCCACGTTTCCAAACTACTGCTCCATTAACGTTGAGCGCGAGAGGCTGAAATTTATACCACCCAGTTCACTGGCTACGTCACTGTTGACGTTGCTCTCGTGGTCCATCCAGACTTGCTCGTGCTCTACGTGCCTCCACAGATCCAACCAATTGCGGGGTTATTATTACAACGTCACGGCCTCGAGCCAATGGCAGTACTTTGAAGGCAAAGCCAGCTGCTCGTGCCAATCAGCGGCTTCTAGTAGTGTTCCATTCACAAATATGTTCAGCTGACCTGCGTCACCATGGAAAAGTACGGGATGGAGTCTGGGGGGATCAGCGGGCAGATGGGGGTAGGTTTGGACTGGAGTTAACCAGTAAAAATAATGGTGCAGTGGATCAACTTCTGCTCATTACTGTTAACATTACACATGGGTTACAATAATTTACGCTATTTATTTATCCTTCATTTATAAACGAAAATCCCCTTGAGATGTGAAAAGGCGTTGTTAAAATTACCCTCATTCAAGAACCAGCTGAAACAACAACCACAAAAAGTATAAAAGTTAATTAAAAAAACCCCAATAATGGCAGTATAAAATAATAATTTTCGAAGTCATTAAAAAGGATGTGAAAAATTGTTCAAAACCCCCCCAAACAAAAACAAAAAACCCCAATATTTATATATATATATATATATATATATATATATATATATATATATATATATATATATATATATATATATATATATATATATATATGCATCTGGGTCACTGGCGGTCTATAACACCTATTTTGAAATTAATTGAACTAATAGTTTTGCTGATACACACATTTAAATTTTGTCCTTTACAAGTAAATGAGAAAAAATGTATTAAAAACATATTAAAAAATTTAGAAATATTTTGAACATTAAACAACTTTTCCCAAAATGCAATCAAATCTATTCTAAATCCAAAGAGGGGCACACTTCCCTGGTTTATAAGCTTATATTTTAGTGGAGTGGTTAGAGCTATTGTTTTTCACCCAGACTCTGTTGTATAATCAAAAAACTCATCAACTTGAGATGCATTAAAATTGAGTGAGTTGGCAGAAGAATCTGCTGTGGACTTTGAATACAGGATTAAAGGCACCATTAGGATTTCCTTCTTAAATGTATATATAGCATGATCTGATAAATGTCTGGTATAAACCTTTTTGGAAAGAAGGGAGTCACTGTGTCCCAAAAATTCAAAAGTTATTAAAAGCAGTGGTCAGTGAGGGGAGTATTTAGTAGAAAGACTGGGGTTAGAAGAACCTCTTCTCTCTTAAGATCAATATACTTTCTAAAAACCTTCTTGGCCTCAGTGGAAAATGTATTGTCATAAAGCTGAAAACAGGTCTGGTTTAGTAATCTCAAAAAAGTATAGTGAACATATATAATAATCTTACTGCATTTCCAAACATAAAACCATTTGACAAATGTATACACATTTATTTCTACACTTTGATGTTAGTGACACAGCTTATTTTATTACATGATTTTATTTCTTCACAGGGAGATGAAAATGACATTCTGAAAAATAAATGAACCTAAATGTTGTAACTTCAGATAGATATCTCAATGGATTTGGATGTGAATATTCTGATCGGTCATCCTCACCACAGTGTGCTTTAAGGTGCTGCTAACCACATTTTCACAGCTTACATCTATTTTTGTGTACGCACGTCTATGTGTGTGAAAGTGGATATGGAATATGAATCCATTCCCAGACTCCTAGGGTCTATGGTCAAGCAGATTTATGTGGAGTACAGAAACAAGGGTGCAATGAGTGACTCATGACTGGTGGTCTTGTGGTCTCTGTGACATCACAGGACTCTCTCTGACACGGAAGCCCTTTTCAGAGCTTTGTAAACTATTCAGCTTGTTTAAACAGGTACAGTCTTATGTGTAGACACACTGTCACCCACATACATACATTATATATATATATATATATATATATATATATATATATATATATATATATATAATATATATATATATATATATATATATATATATATATATATCACCTGCTCATGTGTCTGTGTATTTAAGTGCTGCCTGTTCTTTTGTTTGTTGTCAGTTTGGTCTTTTTCACTTGTGACCAACTTAGCAGTGTGTCTGTTTGTCTGTTTTTTGTTTAGGACCCAAGTTCTACCTGACCCTGGAGATGGGCTGATGAAACCTTGTGAAGTTTTTGAGGCCTTTGTCTGATTGATTTGGAAAGAGTCAAAACCTCAAGGCCTTATAAACAGACACTCAAAAATCCAACCATTTTATAATGGAATATAAATGCTAAATAATGTAAATTTTATATATATATATATTCAAAATTTTTTTCCCATTATAAAACGGTATTTAAACTGAACCATCCATTCAGAAGGTGTCAGAGTTAATAACTAGCTCCTCATCAGCTCTGCAGAAGACTGATAATGATGGAATGGTTTCCAGGTGTGATGGAAGAGGGTCATGGGACTGGAGTTTGACACCCCTGTTTATCAGAATTTGAGGTTTTGACTCTTTCCAAATCAATCAGACAAAAGGCCTCAAAAGCTTCACAAGGTTTCATCAGCCCATCTCTAGGGTCAGGTAGAACTTGGGTCCTAAACAGAAAAACAGACAAACAGACACACTGCTAAGTTGGTCACAAGTGAAAAAGACCAAACTGACAACAAACAAAAGAAGAGGCAGGGCTTAAATACACAGACACATGAGCAGGTGGAACATACAGGAAGTAAAGACAGCAGACATCACACACTAGGGGAAACTAACAAAATAAAACAGGAAATGACAAACTAAACATAAAAACAAGACAGACTGGGGACAGCTGTGACAGTATATATATATATATATATATATATATATATATATATATATATATATATATATATATATATATAAAGTTTTCTTCATGGAACAAGTGTCAAAAGGCAACAAATTTAGAAAAAGGCAAAAAATTAAAACTAGTGGGACCAAATTTCAATGCTAATTCTCTTTTTCTTTTTTAGTAAATATTTTGCTAATTTTTCCATGTTATTTATAATTTTGTAATTTTTTACGTATTCATACATTTTTGTTCTTTCTGTTGCACATTTTGTTTATTTCTCTACATTTTGTTTATTTTACTTAACTTTTTCTTTAATTTTGTTCCATTTGTATCTTACTTTGTTCATGTTACTAATTATTGTTAGTTTATTATCATTTTTTGTTCATTTTATTGATTACTTTGGAAACTGCTTTGGAAACTGCTAAAGTTTCAGGAGTTAAAGGATTAACTGAATCATGTGGAAGAAGGAAATATAATTTAATAAAGCATGCAGAACACTGGCCCTCTGCAAACTGGTGACATCTGGTGGACAATTGAAGCCATAACAATCTCAAGAGAGTGATTGAAGCACTGACACTGTTTCAGTCCCATGTCAACAATATAAGTTCAGAAAAGACTTTCATTCATACCAAATGATTATTACATCATTTTTAACTTTATCAGAAGGAGAAAAAATTATAATATGCAGACACTCACCCATACTCTAATTAATATTTAGAATAAATTTGAATGATGTAATGTGTTAAATATTGGTTAAAGGTTTATTTAAATATTTACACTTTATTTAAAAACTGTATTAAAAGTCCAGAATAGTATAAGACATCTTTCCTACTTTGCAAAGGATCATGGGTTTTTTTATTCAGAAACATAGTTTATGTTTTATTCCAGTGTTTTTCAAGAAAAGCTTTGAAGATAATTGTTTCTCTTTTTTTTTTTTGTTGGGGGGGGTCGTATGATCAATTTGGAATGATTATTCACAGAAGCAGACAAGTTATTTATCTTCACAGACGTTTATTATTTAGAAATATACTTGCTTCCACTGTCTGCTCCTTTGACTCACCTGCTGCACATCTTTGGAACTGACTGAAACACTGTGAGCCAATGAAAAACTTCCAAACATTTTGAAGCAATGAAGTATGAAGTGATGCAGAGATAAACGTTGAAGTTTTAAACATCATCAGTCACATGCCACTGGTGTTTTGATATAAGCTCCAACACAGTGTTATGAATCTATGGCAAGTTGTAATGGCAGTATTATACATATATTAATTGAATTCTTCCCAGTTAAAATTAACATTTCAGATATTCACTATAACATTTCTCATTCATGTCTATGGAATTTGTTATTATAGATATCTTTAATTGTCATTGTGACTAGTCAAAATTGAATTAAAAATATCCAAAATGATTTTGTTGATATACAAAGTTAATTTTGGAGAGTAATTTTCCTCCATTAAATGTTGAAACGGTTTAAGGAACAGTAACACAAGCCCCTAAACCTCTGAATTATTTGACCATCACTAGTTGGAAGCTTCATGGTGTTTCATTTACTCTACTGCGCTATCAAGTGGACAAATAAAAGTAAGACAGACAGAGTGATTAACCCTTTGATCACTCCAGTGGACAGTTGTTCTACAGTTGTTCTCTTGTATATTCATGGGTTTAAGTTGTTTTAGTTTCATATCAGTCAGTTCATATCATTACTGTAACTGGTCTGTTCTTAATACCTGATCAATCAATTGCTTGTTGTTATTAAACTGTAATTAACTGTCTCTTGTTAAACAAAAATTTAATTAAAATTGTATTATTCCATAGTGTTCTGATATTGCATTTTAAATACATATTTCTTACATGTTTTCCAGCTGAGTGTGTATTTTTATAACTCTGTAAAAATAGGTTTATTAAAAGATTTCAATCACATTGTTTTTTTTTTTTTTCATGCCTAAAGAGGAACAAAAACATTTTGGGGAAAATCTATCTTAGCTAAGGTTTTCATAATTCATGCATCAAAGGGTTAAAGTGACACCATGGCTTTGCTATGTGAAGCTTCATTCATTCATGGAGGCTAACACAGCTGAGTCTGAGAATGACTATCAATAACAAAATGTATGACCAAATAAAGTCTCTACATAAATGATCACATGTGGTGAATAATTAAATATTTTTGAATGTATTCTCTGAGTGTAAATTTCCTTCAAATGGTCGTATTGTATATGGGAGGTTGTTATTTTAGGAAAATGTCATGAACTTAAAGAGGACAATGGAAGAGCTGGTGGAAATAACAACAGGACAAATAATATGCATGTGTACAGAGGTGGACAGTAACGAAGTACAAGTACTATGTTACTGTATTTAAGAAGATTTTTTTTAGGTATCTGTACTTTACTTGAGTATTTATTTTTCTGGCAACTTTTTACTTTTACCCCCTACATTTTTGTATAAATATCTGTACTTTATACTCTTTACATTCTTAGAATAGATAGGTTACTTTTTCAAACTAAACAGATGTGACAGTATGAAAAATAAGTGGAGGAGAGGAACTGTGACTTTATATATTATAGTTATATGACTATGATCTAATTAGTTTTACTTTTTAATCTCATAATTTAGATTTTTTTTCATCTCATAATTTGGATTTTTAATTTCACAATTTAAACATTTTATCTTAAAATTATGTATTTTTAATAGCATATATATATATATATATATATATATATATATATATATATATATATATATATATATATATATATATATATATATATATATATATATATATATATATATTATTTTTTTTTGTTTTTTTTAAACCTAATGATGACATTTTAGCTCAATTGTGACTTTTTTTTTTCCTAATTTTTCCTAAATTTCTTGTCCATTCCCACAAAACTGAGTTACTGTGACCTGATCAAACACAGTTTATAGTCAGTAACTCACTTTTAAAGCCTTTATTTTAGATACTTTTGAAACTTTACAGATTTTTCCTGGTTCAATAAGTATTATTGCATTAATGGCAAAAAAAAAAAAAAAAAAAAAAAAAGTTTTTTTTATACTTTTGTACTTTATTACAATACAGAAATGTTACTTTTTTATTTATTTATTTTTACTTTTACTTAAGTAGAGGAGTTGAATCATTCGCTGTACTTCTACTTAAGTACAGAATGTGAGTACTTTTACCACCTCTGTCTGTGTAACTTGGACAATAATCTCTTTTCGTTATTTTTTTTCACACAACCTCTTCAGCCTTTGAAAACATTCTTTCACATGCTACAGACGACGCTCGCATGTACAAAAACACAACAGCAAGATTCTATAAACTGGGGTACAGTCATTTTTGTCCCACCCACTATTTCAGATAATTAAACCTTATACACCTGAAATAATATTAGATTCAGTTTGATCTTATTAGGAGTTATCAAATCCAAATATTCCCACAGGGTAAATCCTAAAACTTCCTAAAACTGGATCCATCTTGTGAGCTAACCTTCTCTTATATGATAGCACATCTTGTAGCTGAGTGATTAACCTTTGTTGGTCAGCTTAACCGTTTGGTAGAGGTAAATATCAATGGTTGCATTGTGCAGTTTACAATCAAGATAATAGTGGTGGTATTGTTTGTTTTATTATTACCTGCCTTAGGACAATGGATGAAATGTAGCAACTATGCTAACTCTAATGTTTTTACTGATGTATTGATTAATGTGCATTATCCTATAATCAAATAAATAAATAAATACAAATGCAAATACAAATAGTTTAATGTAAAAAAGCTAAAAATGTAAAGTAAAGAAGTTGAATCAGTGCTTCTGCTTTTACTAGAGTATTTTTTTCATTACTTAAGTATAGAATGTGTACTTTTCCCACCTCTGATTATGTTAAAGTTTTAACAGTTAAATAGAAGCATGTTGAGTGTCATTATATTAAATAACACAAGTGGACATGAATTTCTTGTTGTGATTCATTATTGTAAGAAAGTGATAATAAAGGAACCTCCAGACCACTGAACATCCATATACTCCATATATTTAATTATATTTAACTTAAGACAATCATTAACTCACATCCCTGTAGTCAAATTGTCTTTGCTGCATAAATATATAGTTGATATAATTAACAAGTGAAGACTTCTGATCATGAGGAATTATTTATTTAGTTTTATTTACAAGGCAGAAACAATGTAAGGAACATCATAGATATCGATCATGGATCATTTTTCCAACTTCAAATTGTGCTTTTGAAGTTAAAATGAAAGGTTGGTCATAATAATAATAATACTCACACATAATAGATGAGTTGAAATGATGTAGTTATTTGCATTGCAGCTAAAAACTAAGGCCATGCTACATGTTTCCCCACCTTCTTTTATATTGAATTCTAAACCACAGGCGTCAAACATACAACCCACAGACCAAAACCATCCTGTCAGCAGATCCAATACAATCCATGGGAGGTATTTGTGAAGCGCAAAAGTTTTACTGACCATCTTAACAATCCAGGATGTGAAAATAATTTTAGTTGAGGGGCCACAGACACATCAATTCAATCTCAAGTAGGTAAGACAAGTAAAATAACAACATAATAATGCATATATAACCACAACTATACATTTTTTCTCTTATTTTAAAGCAAAAAAGTAAAATTACAAAGCTTACAAATGTGAACAACCTGAAATTTGAACAATATTCTGCTTGTTACTAAATGTTTGTAGATCCACTATGATCTATATGTTATAAAGTACATGTGTAAATGATAAATTGAGGCATCATTTTATTAAAATATTTTTCTTAAGAAATTTCAGGTTGCTCCTACTATTCAATTTTTTAAATAAACGCTGTCATAATATAA
This sequence comes from Siphamia tubifer, assembly GCA_020466265.1. NCBI lineage: Eukaryota > Metazoa > Chordata > Actinopteri > Kurtiformes > Apogonidae > Siphamia > Siphamia tubifer. The sequence goes on along the minus strand of CM035786.1, from coordinate 43,824,318 downwards.
TGTTACTTTTTTTTCATTGTTATTATTTTACTGGTCTTGAAGATCTAGAACTTCAGATTATCCTATGATGAATGTAACCCCTGAATTGAAATGAGTTTGACACCCCTACTTTAAATCATTTGTTTTTTTCTGTGGGAACTCGGTCAGTACATTGTAGTCGTCAACCCTTAGAACAGGGGTAGATTTCCTACAGTTTCTGGACTGTTCAGTCAAACACATAAAGGCCTGAGGACCTGCTCAGACTGATGCAAAAAAAAAGGCTGACAGGAGTTAAACATTCCTGCATCATGGAGGGAAGGAAACTCAGAACTGAGATGGCACTTCAGTAACACATTTTGTCAGTCAGTTTTTCAATAGTAAAGTATTAAATCTATGCCCATGCTCTATTAACAGCAACTAAATTGCATGAGGTTGAAGTCATGCAAAAATGTTTAGCCACTAAAAACACAACTGAATCACATTCTGTGCTGGAAAACTCTTTGAAAAAAAAAACTCATATAATTGTGCAAAACAATAGCATATATGAAGTGCATGTAGATATTTGTGTATAGAAATAAAACATCCAACTCAACATCCTTCCTGCTATAACCAGTGAGTATTAAACAGATGGAAGACATGAGTGAAAATCATTCATCTCCTGAAAAAATTGTGCTTCTATTAAATCTTCTATCATTGCAAGAAACCCACCTACACTCTCAGAACAGAAGGTACAGAAGTGTGTACGTTTAGGGGTGAAGGCTTGTCCCACGTTCCATGCAGCTCCCAATTAGGAGAAGACAAAAATGCGGGTCAGCTGTGACTCAGTTGGTAAAGTGGGCCGTCTGATGACTGAAGGGAAGGGGTTCACATCCCAGCTCTGACTGTCCCACATGTCAAAGTGCCCTTGGGCAAAACACTGAAGCCTGGATTTCTCCCAGCAGGTCTGGCAGAACCTTCTATGGCAGCAGCACCTACTGATGTGTGAGTGAATGAGAGGATAATGTAAAGAGCTGTAAGTGTAGTCCATTTACCATCAAAGGTACATCATTGTACTTTTTAAGCAGGGCACATATTTGTTACTAACTGCTTTTTCCCCTCCTCCCACGCCGGTTTTTAAACATTATATTGTATTATTTTCTCTGTTATCTTCTTTTGTGCAAATCGAATAAACAAACAAACAATAAACAAACAAACCCTATGGTGGCAAATATGTACCTTGTATGGTACAAATAGTGAACGTACAATTATGTACCCTGGTTAAAAGCAGAGGTGGAAAGTAACTAAGTAAAAGTACTTCATTACTGTACTTAAGTAGATTATTTAGGTCTCTGTACTGTATTTGAATATTTATTTTTCTGGCAACTTTTGACTTTTACTCCCTATGTTTTTGTATAAATATCTGTACTTTATACTCTTTACATTTTCAGAATAGACTTGTTAGTTTTTCAAACTAAACAGATGTGACAGGATGAAAAATGTGTCACTTCAGAGGGAAAATCAGTGGAGGAGAGAAACTGTGATTTTATATATTATACTTATATGAATATTATCTCAAAATTTTGACTTTTAATATCACAATTTTAACATTTTATCTTACAATTTTGCATTTTTAAAAATTTCATATTTATAACTTTTTTTTTTTTAAATCTCATGATGACTTTTTATCTCAATTGTGACTTTTTTTTTTCTTCATTTTTCTTAAATTTCGTGCCCATACTCACAAAACTGAATAACTGTGACCTGATCAAACACAATTTTTACACATTAACTCACTTTTAAAGGGTTTAATTTGGATCATTTTAAAACTTTTAAAACTTTTCCTGGTTAAATTAGTATTATTGCATTCATGACAAAAAAACATTAGTTTTACTTTTTTAATTTTGTACTTTATGACAATTGAGAAATTTTACTTTTTTTTTCTTGTACTTAAGTAGAAAAGTTGAATCAGTACTTCTACTTTTACCAGAGTAATTGTTCATATAAATAGATGTACTTCTACTTAAGTACAGAATGTGAGTACTTTGACCACCTTTGGTTAAAAGGTACAATTACTGACAAACACAGCTGGTAGTGGCTCAGCTCTACCACCTGAGCCACAGCCAAACCACATTTTCTCTTCTCCTAATGCAGCAATATGGAATGATAAAAGCTCTGCACATGCTCAACCATCAACACAGGCACGTGCAAAGAAGGGTTCACAATAGTTCCCTAGCCCCTGCCCCCAGGGGCAAGAGGCCCCTGATACCACTGAAAGGGTACACATTTGTACCTTTCACAGGGTTGTAAAGGTACAGATCAGTGCCTTAAAGTCAAAATATTAACCTTTGGGGGTACATTGGTGTTCATTGTACCTTAGGGTACAGATGTGTACCTCTACTGTACCTTTATTTTGAAAGTGTAAACTCAGTATTCAAATGTATTTAACTGACCAACTACTCACTGCAAAACATCTACATGGTTATGACATAAACATAAATGTCCAAACACTTAACATGAATATATGTACAACTTTGTCTTTTTGTGCATTTTGTCTTGACTATGGGTGTTTTAATATACATTTACTTCACTGTTTTTTTGTTATTTTACATTTTTCTGATGTTTTACATTGTGTGGTGGGTTAGTATTGGCACTAACAGATTTATAGTGAGGGTGCAATAATTATATGTTATAAGCATTTTACAACATTCATGGTGACTCCTGTAAAGTTCTTCACAAAAGAAAAAGCAAACAGAGTCTATGTTTTTGCATTTGAACACAAATGATGACCAAGGCACGTTACTGACAATAGAACAGAATAGAACTAATGGGCACAGAAGAACGTTCACCAGACAAATGGGACCAGAGGAGATGATACAGACCGATCCATATGTCAGTGGATGAAACATCACCACAGCATGACAGCGGATTATAAAGGCTTGAAAAAATAACAGGAATAAAGATAAAAATAATTGACGCATTGGAAAACTAGTTTTTTCATTTTTTTAAATCAAAGACAGACACACACACATTATAGTATTATTGTGTGTGTGTGTGTGTTTGTGGTGTTAGCATTAATATGTTTGGGCAAGTTTCAAAAATAAAAGCACAGATAATCTTAATTACACACCTGGTATTATTCTAAGAATTTCAAGCAGGGGCGGATCTATGGGTGGGCCTGGGTGGGCGGGGCTTACCCTGATTGACAGCTAAAAAAATACTATGTAATAGGCTAATTGATGTAAAAAATTATCATTTTTCAACACTTTATGATGAATATGACTATCTCGGTTGCATAGAGAACATTTCCAAAGTCATTAGCCTCCATTCTAGCCTAAGTTGACCTTTCCAACTCAAACATTATATGCCCGGTTTATTCAAATTTTCAATCACTTCAATCACAATGTTTCAATCACTTCATCATTGTAGAGTTCTTATAATCAAAGCACAAATTGGCATGAAACAATAACAAAAACAGCAGAAAATATCCTTAACTCAAAGTCCTATTACACAATATAGAACTGTGTGAAGATAGCAATTCTCATTATCACGTAAAAACACAAACATGTTTTCACCCAAACATGTATAAATGGTTGGTTTCTTATTTTGTGTGACATTATGACACACATTTTCATGGACTTCTAGAGCCTCAAGATAGTTTCATGTTTTAATATATGCAGTTCAAACAAGTCCTACCAGTGCTGGGCTGTCAAGGCCTTCTCTGTTGGCCTAAACATCAACAGAAACACTGACCTATCTTTGCAATTTAAATCCTACTATTTGCTACATACAACTATATTAATGTACTCCCAATTAACTTTTCTCTTAATTCCTTTGTGTTTTTCTTGGCTGCTTGCTTCCAGTTCTTGGATATGGACGTAAGATTTTTGTCCTATCAGATTTCCATCTCTTTGTGCTGCCAGGGTTAACCTAATCTGCCCTGTGCTTTAAGAATCAGAATTATGCATGTAATTTAAACTATATAGCACTGGGACAGTTTGTTTGACAAATCAGATGTCAATTTAGCCTCACCAGGCCAGCTACAATGTCATCTGCATTTATACTTTCTCTGATTGGATGGTAAGAGCAAAACTATTATTTGATTTAGCTTTGGCAATATTCTTTTTGATTCATGCCAATAAAGCTCATTTGATTTTAAATGAATTATTAATACATTTGATTTTTTTTGCACACTCAATGACTGATGGAGGAGAGGAAATGATTTGTTCTCTGACATATGGATTTTTTCCAGTAATGCTGGACATCATGAGGAGGGGTCGGTCCCTGGCGTAAATTAATTGAATGGACATTCTCAATCCCTGTATCATTCGTTCATTCTTTTTTCAAAATAAAACCAAAAAAATAAGACAACGAAAAAACAACTAGTTTCTTCATTATTAGTTTCCAAAACCAAAATGAAAAAAAACGGATAGTGATGCGTTTTTTTCAGTTTTCCTTTTTGTGTTTAAATTAATAATAGAAAAAAGGGATAACGTATCCAAATTTGACAAAACTAGCTACACTTCCGGTTTACATTGAGTAAACCGGAAATGAATTATAACAACCCAAAAAACATGTCTACCGGACTTGAATATCGTTGTGGTGTGATATGACAATATTTTTTTTCCGTGGTCATATGTTCAGGTCTTAGGGTGACCCTCTTAGTTTCCCCAAATATGATGTAGGTTTACATCTTTGTCACTGCGGGTCAAAGGTAATTTCCGGTTTACTCAATTTGCTTCACGTCAAAATTGGATGAAACGGAAAGAGGCAGTTATCTATTTTTTATATTATTCGTTTAAACACAAAAAGGAAAACTGAAAAAAGTAATCAATATCCCTTTTCATTTTGGTTTTTGAAACAAATAATGAAAAAATTACTTGTTTTGTCGTTGGCTTATTTTTGGTTTTATTTTTGAAAATCGAACGAACGAATGATGCACTAATTATTATCTGCCCTGAAGAGGATTTATGACAGGAATACGACTTTCAGCTTTGGAGTCCATGGCCATAAAATCTGACTTATTGATGCTGCTGAGATGCATAGATGACCTCTATAACAGAGCCATTGAAGTTTCCCTGCACCAATAAATGTTTTTATATAATTAATGACCATCTCTGGTGAGTAGGCTATGATGTTTTTTATTTAATTTTTTTTTTCTATGTTTTTGTCTTGTTATGAGATAAATATTGATTATGAGCTGCTCCACATAACATAGCAGCTGTGATTGTAGTAGAGTTTGGAGTTGTCTTAACCTCCTGAGACCCCGAGTGCTATTTCAGGGACAAGAGTTTCACAGCTTTACAGAAGAAAAACTGCAAAAGACGTCCTATAAAAATGCATCTGAAAAAAAAACCTGTTGTATTGTGCTGTTTCCAAATTTGATGTAAAAACGTCAAAACTTGTACTTTCCTGGGTCTCAAGAGGATAAAATAACATCTGTAGATATATAATCAAAATGTATGTTCTTCATGTATTCATTTGTTTTTAATCCACTTGAAAATTAATTCAGTATCTAACAAGTCCCAATGTTCACTAAATGGGACATTTGACCAAAAAATAAATATATAATGTATTTGAAAAAAATGAATGCTGCAACATGATCCTTTCACCTATAATATGTAAATCAACATAACACAAAGCAAAAAAGCTAAACTTTTTTTTCCCCCTCTGGGTCTCAGAAGGTTAACTTGTCTAAACTGTGAACTAGTATTCATCCTTAACATGCAAACATTTCTCCCTCTTGTTATTTTGTATTTTTTGTATAGTACTGATGGTTTCTATTAGTCTGACGTCATATTGGTGGTACTGTATGAAGAGGTTGATTAAGTCGAGTAAGTCCCCACGAAGGCCCAGGTACCAAATACGCATCCTGTCACTGAGTTCTACGGTACCAGTAGATGAATGAAAACAGCTACAGTTCTCATAACGTACTTTCTGCATCGGCATCTTCTTTTCTGCAATTTCAAGTTTCAGTCTGAAACCCTGTGGCGTTTAGAGGAAGAGGACACTCCCAGTGGGAATGATTATATCAGATTGAACTGTCACCATCTTGATCAGAGAATGACGGCGCTAAACTGGAGTCGCACATTGAAAACAGAGAAGCATGGATGTTGGACCTCTGATACAGTGAGTATGAATCAAGGCTTCATGTTCCACACATCTGTAACAGAGAGAGAAACAAATGTCTAATGAATATAAAATGTGACTTATTCTACAGTTTTCTTAATTGTTAAAGACATAAAACATACAGAACGATTCTCTGTCTAACATATAGTGTAGTATTATTATATGTAATAGACTTGTGACACATTAACCACTTTTTCAAATACAGAATAAAGTAATTTCTACAGACATTTTTTTCCCCTCTTTACTTTTGAGACCAACCATCAAAAGCTAACATATACTCTGAAAAGATATGTAATATATAAAAAGATAATACTAAACTGAACTATAACTGGTAATGGGGTCTAGTGGGGTAGCTTAATCCAAATATTTGAAAGAATTGTGACAGAAATTATTAAAGCACCAAAATTGGTAAAGAGGAACTTTAGGACATACCACATCATTTCAGAAGGGGTGCCAAAAAATTCAACCATCCAGTCATATGGTTTTATCTCAAAATATGCTTTTTGGATAAAATATTGTTTTTTAGAATTTTAGTTTTAGTAAATATATCGGCCACTAGAGAAAAATTTTAACACTTGGAAATGATATCTATGGATCCTATGAACTTTTTTAGGTATGTTAATTGAGCTAACTTTAACAAATTACCATGGTAACAACCATTTTGGGGTGAATTTTCCCAAATTTCCCATGTTATGTAACTTTATGAAAGTTTGTTAAAGTTAGCTCAATTAACATACCTAAAAAGTTCATAGGATCCATAGGTATCATTTCCAAGTTTTAAAATTTTTCTCCAGTGGACGATATATTTATTAAAAATAAAATTATAAAAAAAAAACACCAATATTTTACTCAAAAAGCATATTTTGAGATAAAACCATGTAACCGGATGGTTGAATTTTTTGGCACCCCTTCTGAAATGATGTAGTATGTCCTAAAGTTCATCTCTACCAATTTTGGTGCTTTAATCATTTCTGTCACGATCAAAAGAATAACCTGCCCAGTTAGTAGCTTATGAAGTAGTCACCCTGTAGTCAGTATAAATTTGATTAGTACTTCATTACCTGGCCTTCTCATAATCCTTGATCTACAATCATTGACTTCGGTCTAAAAATGGAGAAAAATATTCAGCATTATAAAAACAAAGAGACGCTGTGATCTTAAAAGCTGAACAAAATCATCTTTGAAATGTCCATTATTAAAATATGGCGATGTATTTACCTCTCTGACTTTTTGCTGGACTCCTGCACGACCGACTGTTGTTCTTGTTGTCTCTGCTCCTGCTCCATCCTATACACAAACACACAAAAAATTATGTAAATGTGAACAACTGTAATTAGTCCCTATTCTATACAACAATACACCTTATCTGAAGTCATCATTTCTTTCAACACCTCTGAATGTTTTATGTATTTTATCACTTTAAATGAACGTATAGGGGAGCGAGAACGTAATTTCAATACCTTTATATGTTGAGCACATATGAAGAATTGACACTAAAACTGATTCTGAAATTAGTAAATGTTCACTACATGTATAATCGAGATAAATATGATTATATGAATGTATACATAATTGTTGTGTTTGTCTTACATAATGTTTGATCAGGTGTGTACATATTCTTTAGCCAAAACTAGATCTTATTTCTCATCTATGTTAAAGATATACATCCATACGCCACTTTTACATCAAAATTAAAAGCATGATTTGCCAAAACCTACACCTGCACACACTAACATATAGCATTGTGATCATGGTTGGTTTTTTTGTTGTTGTTTTTTTTTTTACTGTTATTGATGCAGTTAATTAATTAGGATTGTCCACAATATAGTAAAACTAAAAACTAAACTTGGGTTAATGGTGTAACTGCATAGAAAAATGTCAGCCCACTGGCCTCAAACACACTGGTACTAATTCTTCTGGAACACCGGTCAGTTTAATGTACAAGATGGTGATGTTTTAAAAAATATTTGACAAGATTTAACAAATGAGTTTTTTTGTTTGTTTTTTTTTTACCTTTCTCTCCTTGCTTTAATCCTCTCCTCATCAAATCTGAAAAGTAGTAAAACAGTTATAACGTCAGTAAAGAGAGTAAAGTAATAACATAATTTGTATTTAAACTGGATCACACTTGACTCATTCTTTGCAGGATTCAAATGGAATTAAATACAACAGCAGCATCCGAGCCTGGAGGTTGTGAGTCATGGTGCATCTTCTCCATCTACTGGTGTGAGATACTTACTGCACCACACACTCTGGGACATGGACATGCTCCATGGGGACGAGCCCGGCCAGTTCATCCAGACTGTGGACATACTGGATCTTATTCATGAACTTCACACTGCAGGGAAAGACATCATTTAACTCAGTTATGTGTTAGTTAATGCAGAAAACAAATGCAATGTGTAGATTTTAGATTAAATATGCAGAATGTTCTGTATTATATCGCTGGTGGGAACATGTTAAATCAGAAAACAGTTACAGTATATGATTAAACATGAAAGACGTAAACAGGTACTGGAAACCAAAAATATATAATAAAATGTATAATACCTGTTAGTTCACTAATCTTATCAATGCATGTAAATAATTGGTATAAAATGCAGTTTGTCGTCTTTGCGCAGTCATTACACATAACCCATTTGGACTTTCAGAGGCTCTATTGTGAACATAGAAACATGAAAAAAAAAACCATGGAGTGTGAGAGATGATAGTGGATGGAGACACTTGTTTTTACAATCAATTATTGATATCTGCTGAAATAGTACTTTAGTTTTCTTTGTTTATGGTTTAATAACCCTCAATGGTAATCCAAGATTTTATGGACTTCATCATACAGAGCTCCTACAGCTCAGGGCAAGTTAAATTTAAGACTTTTAAAGACTTTTTAATGGTGTTTGAAGTTAAATTTAAGACCAAGTTGACAATGAACCAAAATTGAAAATTGAAATTGAAAAAAACACCACATGAATTACCTGAGGGCAGTTTTACCAACTGTTTATTTTAATTAGAACATGACGTTTTTGGTCTAGTTGCTGCTACATTCATGAACCATTTGCATCAAAACATAACTTTGACATTTTGAATATATAACACACACACACACACACACACACTCACCATATAAACACACACTTGCAAAAAAACTAAGTGTAGCTAAAGGAATACTACACCCACAGAATGATGTGCCCTCATTTTCTACTCACCTTAAATTACTTTTGTAATATAGACAGACTAAATGTTACCAAATACTTTTTATTTCAAGCTAACATGAATTTTTGTAATGTGTCCAAAATTTTAAGACTTTTGAAAATTGGACTTAAGACATTTTAATGCCAATTAAGGCCTTATTTTTAGAACAAAAAAAAATCAATGACTTTTAAGACTTTTCAAGGATCTGCTGGGATCATGTTATAATCAGTGAATTAAATAAAAACAAAATACCTGATAGTCACTGAAAAAACAAAAATACAATGAATGATGATAAATAACTTCAAGTTATAATAGAGAGAAAATTAATTTGGGAGCAATCACAAAATGAGCACTGGGTCTTTATGGGTTAAAATCAATTAATTACTGAAAGAAACCTCTTCTTTTAAGTCTACATTGATTATTTGAAAATGTCTGCATCAGTGATGTCACATAAGCCTCATATTTATACAAACTTTTCAGTGTATTTGGACATGAACAGCATTTCCACAACATCCACACTCAGCATGAGTTGATGGTATTGCCAAAACAAACCAACTCTATCTTCTACCCTAAATAACGTTATTTTCTGTTATACAAGCTTTTTCACCATTTTGTGGACAAATATGTACATATTTATGACAATATTGTACATCCATACACACTGTTTCATGCAATAATAATAGAAGACAATGTCAAAGTCATTTAAAGTACTTGGAATTACTTTATACTATCAAATGAAATGCAAAAAAAAATCACAGTAAAAGAGGTTATATTCCATAATGTGTAGTGAAATTTAGTCAAACATTGTCTGTACTGAACGTATATACATGAAAGATGTTTAGTTTGTAGCATAATTGTTTCACAAATGGGTTGGCAGTGATTTTACCTGATAAATGGCCTAGATATAGCCAGGACGGTGCGTATGAACCATGTGGGATGGGCGATGACCAGAGACTTCAGGTTCTTCCTCAATCTGCCGTCAAAACACAAATGAAAAGTCCATTCAATGAGCTTGGTTGAGGAAAACCACTGAGTGAATGTTTTTTATATGGATGAGTTAAGGGTTAATGTAGACCATGGCTATTGGCAACTTCAATTACTTTTACTTTTCTATTTAATAAGCACTATGACATCATAACTGTCATACTTTACAGATACAAAGCACAGTAATTGTGAACAGCAGTTGGCAGCTATAAAAGACCAAATCATACTTGATGAAAAAGGTGCTTTAAGATAGAAACACTGTCCTTATCAATGCTTTCATTCACATTAAATTATACTGAAAGAATATAATAAGTGGCAGATGCTTCAGAGGGAAATGCATCAAGAACATATTGACATCTTTCCTTTCACTTATGGCAAAAAAAGTGGATATATTAATATTGTGAAAATTCCATGCAGATTCTTTGGGTATGTGTACAACACATTTGCATTTCCGTGTGACCTCTGTTTATAGCTAGAGACAAACCTCAAATCCACAGTGTCCACATTTCTAGTGAGATGGAGACACAATTATTTTTAACCCTTTAACTCCTGAGACTTAAGCAATTCCACAGTAAAAAATGACAATAAGCAACAAACTGAACAAAAACTGCCAAAGTGATCAGTAAAATGAATAAAAATGAATAATAAACTAACACAATAATATGTAACATAAACAAAGTAAGACACTAGCAGAACACAATTGAAGAAAAAGTAACATAAAAAACAAAACTGAGAAAAAAAATAAACAAAGACACAAACAGAAACTTCACAAAATAAATAACATGAAAAATGCAAAACAACAACAACAACAAGAACAACAACACAAAAAACCCCAAAATGAAGTAAAAAAAAAAAAAAAAAGGAATAAATCATTAGTATTGTAATGTAGTTCCAGTAGTTTTAGTTTTGGCTTTTTCTTTTTCTTAATCAGTTACTTTTCATCACCTGTACATCACTTCCATCAACAAAATTCTCAGTAAAACAACATAAAAAAAACAACTTGAATATTTCAGAATTTTAAACTAATCCATCCATTGAGAACGCGCCAGTGCTGACGCATCAGGGGTTAAAGGTCATGACAGAGGTTGTGTTCACACACACTGCAGTGCAAATAATAATAAAAAACATGACCTCTGCCAAGGAGGTTACGTTACCGGTGTTTATCTGTCTGGTTGTCTTAACTCATAAAGGTATGGACGGATTGAGATGAAATTTTCAGATAATGTTTTTTTGGAACAAGTAACAAATGATTCTATTTTGGTTGTAGTGGTGGTGGTGGGGGGGCTTTCATTCAGTAAGTGAAGTTGGACTGCTGCTCAGAGAATGAAAGTGACACCTATCATTCATTCATTTACGTGATTTATGGGAGAGTGGGGGCTGATCTGTCAGAGTTTAGTTAACCATGGAATGAATATATTAGGAATTCCACCTCTTCAGAATCAGGCCAAAAACCTGAATATGTTGCACATGACCACATTGCACATTGTCATTGTTTTCTACACACTTTGTTTCTAAATGTTTTTCTCTCCTACTGTGTTTTCCCTCACCTTCTGTCAATCATCTGGTAACACTTCTTGAGCCAGCTGATCCCAGGCATCTTACTCCGAGGAGTGGCTCCATTCATGTAGATGATCAGGTAATCTTCAGCCACAAGCATCTCTAAGCTGCTCACCACATACCTTCAGCATGTAAAGCAAATAGTATGATGAATCTGGGTGACTTTCAAATATTTGTAAAAGAAAAAAAAAATCAATATCAATAGCCATGCTCAAAAACCTGAAGGGAGACTGACAAGAAGAGGTTTTCCATGATATAGTGGTAGTCTGGACAGCTGCTGTCTGGCAGGTAACAGGCAGAGAACACGATGATGGCATTAAGGCCTTCACCGTAGTACCCTGGAAGAATAAGATAAGACAATACTTCACTGATCCCACCACAGGGAAATGACAGTAGGTACATTTACAATTGATCGCCTTAATCCAATTTAGGACTTAACTGGAGTTTCCCACAAGTCTGTGGTTATATAACAGCAAGAGAAATTCAAATGTTTGTTCCATTCCCAGACACTAAGTGGCGCTACATGCTTTTGGTTAGCACCATAGAAGAAGAACAATAACTAAACAAAAGCTGCAGATTTGAAGCAGACGTAATAGAAGGAGGACAACAACACCTTATCTAGTGTTTACAACTGCAAAATACAAACAACTAAGTGCAGCAGACAGCAGAAACATTTAAGAGAGAAAACAGGAAATATGAAAGAGTATATGGTATTTACATTACTTCTACATCTATTTTTTCTCACAATAAATGTGATCATCCTAATATTTAGCAGTAGCAACATTAAGGAAACAAGGCTTTAATTCAGGAAATTTTAATTGAATAATTGATTCAAGTTGTTTAATCAACTAATTGCTTAAACTCTACATTAATTATTCTGTACATATAATTTACACATCAGCAAAATGATATTGACATTGATATGATATAAGATATATTAACCAGTTCAGTGAATGTGTTATATGATGACAGGATGTTTTCCTGTGTATAAAAAGCATCATTATTCTGTTTTGTGTGTTTTTGTTACAGACCTCCATGTGTGATGACGCGGAGGTACGGTCTGATGACCTGCATGTCAATGCGATGTTCCTGTTCTCCAATGATCACTGTCCTCCACAGACGTCCGTTGTTGGTGTTTCCATCCCCATCTGCTTCTGCTGAGTTGTTTCCAGAACCTGCCTTCGCAGAAGCCACTGGGGCGTCATCTGGACAAACACAGTGATGTCTTGTTAATGCAGTACTGAATAGTAGTATTCTAAACAAGAATGCCTGTTTACAAGGGTTTCTTTTGCAAAGTCTTTGAATTAGGATTTGATTTAGGCCAAGACAATGGCTGCTTTATCACTTAGAAAAGGTAAAGACCCTTTCCATGCAAAGACACAATTTGTTCATTCTAATTCTAGTGAAGGAAAAAAAGGGCAGAGGCACTCCAAGATTTTCAAAAATATATATCAACAATGTATTTAATGAAACAATAATAAAAAGCTAAAAACACATTGGTGGATGTGTTTTTAGCTTTTACATTGTTTCATTAAATACATTGTTGATATATATTTTTGAAAATCTTGGAGTGCCTCTGCCCTTTTTTTCCTTCTCTGGACTTAGACCTCACCCGGTACAGATGAACACCTGAGTAAAATTTTGTTTGCACAATCTCCTGAGTGCTCATTGCTGCTTTTTTTTTTGCCTCATTCTAATGTTTGACTTCCACAGTGGAGTACTATGTTCACAGTTTCACACTTGGTTTTCTTGCATTCTCTACAGTACGTTCACCAAAAATATGACTTAATAGCCAGAACTACCAGCAGGGTTTGTAATATCATGAAATCTTTGGAGCCTGATGATAAATATAATATGGACACATGCATGTCATGGATGAAACAGAAACACTGAAGGACCAGTTTATACAGGATTTTCAGTTGTATGGATAGTTTATTGAAAGTAACAAGAACATTTGTGTTGCTCTTGGACTTACAACAGTCATAGTTTTATGGTGTGTGACATTATCTGGATAGTAAACCTATGTCAAGTTAACATATATAGTTTACAATAGCTGTATACTATCTTGTCTTTATTTACATTATATAATGAGTTTATTTTCATAGTGACGTGCACTTTTATTTTATTTATTATTATTTATTAGTATTCTAATTAGAAAGACCCACAACTATTTTTGTCACAATTTCCAAATGATTTTTTGTGATTTATTTTCATGTATTACACTTTTCAATTTTTTCTAATGAAAATGTGATACTTTTTTATATATGAAATTGTATTTTGTCTGAATTACTTATGATTTACTTATTGATAGGATTAGTGGTTCAACAGATATGAAATATTTTAGATGCTTTTGGTTTGTTTTGGACATTTGGATGTTTATGGGTTAAAAATCACATGACAGATAAGAAGCACAGTATGTAAAATGTAAGTATATTGACCTTCCCACTCCAGGTCATTGCCATTGGTGATGAACTCCAGTGAATCTGTGTCGTCTGGTGTATCGATGTCATCTACGTTAATGTCCAAATCATCTGGTGTATCTAAGAAGTCATCTGACGGCAGTGAACCTTCGCTCTGGTCCAGGGACAGGTTCATCTCTGGTGCGATCAGTGTTCGTCTTTTACGATGGGACCCAGACCCCCCTCCACCTCCACCTCCACCTCCACCAGGTGGGCTCACATTTAGGGAAGTGGGAGCAGCTATAGAAAGACCACAATAGAAGACATGAGCAATCATTACCTGACATGTATGGAGGGCCGAACCTGCCAAAAATATATAAATAAATATAAAAATAGCTTGATAAATCCATTTAAGTAAATAAGTAGGTGACACAGAAATAAACTGTAAACTGTAAAAAGATAAATAGTAAGCAATGCAGAAATAAGTGCAGGGATAAAAATTAACAAAAAAATATACATAAAACTGAGAAAGAAAAATGCTTAATAATTAATTTGAATACAAGTATGATAATACAAAGCTAATGGGACAGAATTTGAGAATGAAGAGAGTCAAGATCGCAGTCAAGTTTTTGAATGTTTTCACAAACCTTTAGTAAACAAGTATTCAGAGAATGCCTAATCTTACACCTACTTTGTGCCAATCTCAAATTTCTATGACAACATGTTCTTGAATTACAGTGATATAAAAATAAAGTGATTTTGACCTTTCTGCTAAATGTGACCTTGACCTTTGACCTTTTGCAATATAGATAATTTTGTTATATGTATATATGCATCAGTGCGTGTAATATTATAATACATTAAGTATTGATTAAGTTATAGCGTAATTTGTCTATGCTTGACACACACACAGTGTTACAGAAGTTAATTTTGCGACACGTCACCTTTGACCTCCACAGATCTCAAAAACTATTGGTTGTAGGTGATAACACCAATTATGTGAATTATAGAAATCTCCATTCTGCATCATTTGGTACCAATCTGAAAGTTCTATGACCCTCCATTCCTGACTTATAACCAATAATGTGATTTTGACCTTTTAGTTAATTATGACCTTGACCTTTGACCTTTATTCAAATGGATCATTGCATCTGATCCGCATTATATCCCTATGTAATTTCTTGGTGATATTTCAAGTATTCGTTGAGTTATAGCATGATATGTCTCTGCGGACACACACACACACACACACACAGATACACACACACCAAGGTGATTACAATAATGTCACCCTAACCAATGTTGGGTGTGATTAATCAGGCCCATACACTGTGACGTGTGTTACTTACAGGCTCTGTCATCTGTGAGACCACAAGACAAGTCCATGTCTCCGTACTCTGGGAGGGGTCTGGGGGAGAGGGGGCACAGGTCAGCAAAACTCACAGCATTGCAATATACGTCAACTAACATTGTCATACAGAGTTTGTATAACTTTGAAGCTTAGGTCAGTTTACCTTTTTATCAACCTATTTGTGCCCAGATTTTTTTTCAGAGTTTTAAGACATATCATTTTATCAGTTGAGTCCCTCTGAATCATGTTATTTATTGTATCCATCTGGTACTTTATTTATTTTATTAATTACCATTTTTATGACTGGCTATAATAAATAAATATATTTTTTATTGTGAGTCAAAACTGACAGTGATTCACTTTGGCAACAATTGTTACAAGTGGAGCAGAATGGGTTAAATGTCCTAGTTAGATTTTTTATAAATGTTTTTAAAATTACCGTTTCATTTTATCAACTAATAATTCATTTCTAGAACTGACTCATTTAACTGACTCATTTTAGTATTTAGTAAATAAGATTATTTTGTGTGTGTGTGTGTGAGGGGGGGGGTATTGTAATTTTTTTAAACAAACAAACATATTCAACTCAAGCACCTTCTGACCACAGCAGTAGATTGTTATTATTATATATGAAGCAGATCCATGATTTTGTCCTTTTGCTCTTATGAAGTATATTTTCTATGTGACTTCTGATTTTTTTTCACCGTGTATAATCTTAGAATAAGAAGTAGCAGCATAATCCAAGCACTATCCATGGGTGTTATTACTGACCCAACTTGGAAAGAGGATGGACATGATAATTAACATGTCTGTGTGTGTGTGTGTGTGTGTGTGTGTGTGTGTGTGTGGGGGGGGGGGGGGGTAAAGGAGATAGAGAGGAGAAAAGGAACATAAAAATACAAATGATAGAATTAAAGGAGGGCAGAGGAAGGTAGAAAACTGTGTCTTGTTACACTCTACAGAGATAAAAGCAGGCAGGTCTGCTGGCTTTTGTATTACATGTTATTTATGGTTGACCTTTTATTAATATGACACAAGGAGGAACTGAAACAAGGTCAAATCTGGCTCGTGATGCATGTGTGTCTCAGTGTCAGTGGAAGGTGTGTTCATCTCACATCTCATGATCAGAATAAATATCAAGTGATTTGTTTAAAGGTTCATTTTGTAGAAGAAGAAGATATTATGTTATTATATTATGATGTAATGAACGAGAAACAATGAAAAAGACAAAGCAAGATGACAAATTATTTATTGTTATTTTAAATGATTTTAAAAACATGACAGAACAACAAAGTAAGACAAAGAAGATGGAACTAGATAACAAAAACCCAATATAAAACACAAGATGGAAACAATGAAGATGCAACAAGACAGAGCAAAACAAGCAAGATTACATAAGACAAAGATAAAATAAAAGATGAAAATGAAAGAAAAAATAAGAACAAAACAATGAAGATGCAACAATTTTGCAAAAGACAAAATGGGATTAAAGTGACTTTAAAGACACAAGAAAAAACAAGCCCAAATAAAATCAAAGCAAAAAAAAGACAGATAACAATATTTAAACAAGTAGAAGATAATGACAGTGTACATTTATAGACTGTGAATTTAATGCAGATTTTACGTTTTACAAACCCAATGAGCACAATATGAGATATGATTTAACAATATAAAAACAGCTGAAAGCATAAACTCAGAAAATGTCACAATAAGACATTTATCACAATGTAATTTTAATGTTATGATAACTATTATTATTATTATTATTACTCCCCAGTTCTACTCATATATTGGTAGTTTTAAGAACTAAGATGGATGGCTGTCTAAAAAAAAAAAAAATAATGTTTTTATGCTGAAACCAGGTTTGTGTTACTAATAAACAATTATAAACATATGAAACAAAGCTGAGGTTTTAGTCACAGTAAGTCACATGCTGCATTTGTTTATCACACCCAACTGTTTCCTCCTCCTCCTCCATCTGCAGGAGCACAGTTTGTGCACCTCCAGAACCAAAAACACTGGCTTTAGCTCAGAAATAGATAGTGATGGATAGTCTGGCCCGGTTCCCACTGAGTCCCTGCAGGCATTAGTGATCCAACACACCCCTTTGTTAACATTAAGCTCCTTCCATATAAACGCTTACACCTTCATGACTAATAACAAAAGCCACATCATCTCTTTTGTTGATGTCTATTGTTGTGTTCTCTCTGAAATCAATATCAGGATGGAGCAAAATGATGCGATGATGCTTACCTTAAGGGCAGAGCACAGAGCTGCTTGAGTTAAATCCGATTGAAATGAGCTCTGAATTCACACACCTTTATGTCTGAGCCTTATTCATGTCCTGTTAGTAACAGAACCTGTCAAATGTTTTAGCTCAAGCATTAATCTGTTGTTGGTGATTCCTCTATAGCTGAGCTGTCTGCCTCCTTTTAACTAAAACCTGCCACCATTTTAACTGCCGATGCTGTGTTGTTGATCTAGTGCTGCTGTGGCGTCACATGACGTAGCTTGAGACCATTTACAGAGAGCGAGAGAGAGAGAGAGAGAGGGGATGCACCTGCTCCCAGTCTGACAGAGGAGGAGAGGGATAGGGAGGAGGAGGAGGAGGAGGAGGAGGAGGAGGAGGAGGAGGAGGAGGAGGGGGGTGGAGCTGTGTATTTGTTGTCATCCCACTTCTCTATTGCTCACTTTCTGCTCTATGAGGTTACATAAACCCAGAGGTGGAAGGAAATAGGTACAAGTACTTCCTTTATTGTACTGAAGTAAATTTTGTAGATATTTGTACTTTACTTGAGTATTTATTTTCCTGGAAACATTTTACTTTTACCCCCTACATTTTTGTTTAAATATATGTACTTTATACTCTGCATTCTCACTCAGAATCTCATTACTTTCTCAAACTAGCCCCCTTTGTCATGGTTCATTATATATGTATATATATATATATATATATATATATATATATATATATATTATATGATGATACTATTATACTACTCACTTTGTATTTAGTCATGATACTTACCAATTACAGTTCCACTCATTACTGAACATAAAACCTGTGTATTCTACAAATTTTGAAATTGTTTTGGTCTGTGTTTTTTTTTCAGAACAGGTAGGTAATCTTAGGTTCATCAAGTCAAAGTCCTGCCATGTATTGGTTTCAACCTGTTCACTGAACACAGGTGATTTAACTATTATCCAAGCCATTGTCCTCATCAGAATGAGTTGGTTCACTGAACAGGTTAGAACAAGGTGTCAAACTCATTTTCATTCAGGGGCCACATTCAGCCTAATATGATCTAAACTGGGCCGAACCAGTCAAATAATATAAATAATAGGATAAGAACTGATAAATGATGTCAACTCCTACTGTAAGTTTTCTCTGTTTTTGAGGGAAAAAAACCCCATTGAATTTCATAATGAAAATGTTTTCATCTATGAACTGTAGTGGTACATAAAATAAATAAATATGAACAATCTGAACATTCTCAAGAAAAACAAGTGCGACTTTAACAATATTACACCTAATTTTATCATTTATACATGTTCAACACAACTTACAGATCACAGTGGATCTACAAATACACACATTAAATAATTAAATGACAAGAAGAATATTGATAAAATTCCACATATTTCTCTTAAAACATTTTCACAATTTTTTATCGTTAATGTAATTTTTAAAAAAAATTGTTTACACTAAAACAAAGAGAAAAATTAGCTTTTCATATTATTGATAGGTTATTATGATAGTATTTTACTGGTCTGATCCACTTTAGATTGAATTGACATGAAATGAAATAGACATGTTTGTTAATATTTTCAGTGTCACAAATCCATCCCAGGGGCCAGAATGGATCATTTGGCGGGCTGGTTTTGGACCCCGGGGCCGCATGTTTGACACCCCTGGGTTAGAACCAATACATGGCAGGACGTTGACTTGATGAACCTGGGATTATCCACTTCTGTTTTTTCCTGATTTTATTCCTAACTGGTTTTATAACTCCTCTCCATCTTTATAATTCCAGGCATTTTACAGACCATAGAAACTCAATTTGATTGAACTGTACAGTACAAGACAATAAAGCTTATTCCTATTCATGGAATTATGTAAATATAATAACATTTACACACTGATATTATTTGAGTAGAGTTATTATTTCAATCACATTTCAGTATTAAATAGTGCTCTTAATTATTGCAAATGAAAGCAATGTATGGCAACCAAACTTAAAAAATATATATATATATATAAGTGTCATCAAACTTAGTTTCCTTCCTTTGTTTGAAATGTTACCTCAACTGTTATATGACGAATCAATGATTTGTAAGATTTTGCTCAATATGTGATTAGTGTTTAGTTCATTTGTAATATTTATAAAAACCACATTTAAATCTTGTTTTAAAATTAATTAATTCACCCCATTCTCAATTTCTTTTCCACTGTAATCATTTTTTTGTGTCTTTGAAAGAGCAGATTTTTTCCTTTTTCCCCATTTACTGTATTTTTATGTTTATTTTTTTGCTGCTCTCACACGGAAAATTATTAACCACGTGTCCAACTTCAATGCCTCATATTATAAAGATGCCACCTTGTGTTTGATGATGAAAATTTTGCTACATGCATCGATTTATGCCATGACAATAAATAAGTCAACCAGGTTAAAAAAGGACATTTTGACGCATTTAACATGACTTTGTGAAAGCAACTATTATTAGAGAATGAAGAGTGTGAAATATAGACACAATTTTCATTTTTTAAACTTTTGAACCAAACATAGAAAATCACAGGAGCATGTTGTCAGAAAAAATAATAACATAAAAAAAAAAACAATATTATATTCTAATCTATTAAAATGTATCACATGTATAATGGTGACGTAGGAAAATGTTATATTTTTGTTGCAGTAAACTAATGCTCACAATTTCTTTCAAAAGGTTTGGATTTTATTTTTTATTTTTTTAAATGTTATCATCATCATAATAATAGAACAGCTTGTATAAACCCAGACACAAATGTAATAATGTAAGAAATATTACACTGCTGTTTGATTAATCCTAATAATTCAACAACAATGCTACTGTTAATCCATTAAAAATAGATGAATACAGTAATTATTTTGAAGTGATACAAGTCAAAATGAATGTCATATTTATATGTGCACAGACATCTATCTCACCTTTTCTAATAATTAAATCAACCATTGAATTGTCCAATAATGACACTACAAACTGCACTGACAGTGAGTAGAAAATAAAGGCTCAGACCTGGGGAAGTCCTCATCCTGCCACTCGTCTTTCACCTCCATGTTCTCCATTCGTAGAGTTGCCTCTGTGGTGCCCATCCCTCACAGAGGAGAGCAGGGCCTTTGGGGAGGGGGGGGGGATATGTATTTATTTATTTATTAATAATCACAATTCATATTAAAAAACAGGCTTTTGTTTCAATGTCATGGTAATACATTCTGACATCTGCATGAAGGGAAAATTCACCATTGAATAAGGCTTATATATTAATGTATAGAATTAAAATTGGGGGCTGAACCCAATGAAGGTCACATGATTTTTTTTCTTTCTTTTTTTTTATCCCCTCTGCCCACAGGAACACAGCTGAGAGGCATGTGACTGACTCAGACAGACCCATTTACCGATTGCAGCTCCCCTTAAAATCAAACACTCTCTGGATTCAATTCAGAAACGCAAACCCAAACTAATCCCCCCCCCCACATCAGCCTAATCTCACCTCACTGATGTGACTGCTGCCTTATTGATGTCCATAAACACTGCACATTCACATTCACACAATGGGGCTGTTATAATAATTAAAAAGACACACACATGGTAATGTAATATTATTCCTTCATTAGTCCTCAACAGGGTTTTAGAAGTGGGTGGTTGAAATAGTCAGCTGTTACAACATATGTTCACACTGAAGGCTGTAGGATGCACTCTGTATTAACACTGAACTCTACCTGTAGGATTGTGTCTTAGTAGAAACACTGAAATCACATGACAGGTCTGTTTTCATTAGCACTGTGGGCTCTGTCCACTTTGTAGTCCTCCACTCAAGTGTCAAATCCAGTGTCATAGAGACACTGAACATCTACTGAGTTCATGCTTATCCCCTCAAACAAAAACATTATTTTTTTTAAATCAAGTTTTAAAGGGGACATATGCAAAATGCACTTTTTTAAAAATGTTTTTCCAACATAAATATGTGTTGTCTGTGTGTGAGGAGACCATTAAATTATGAAGGGGCGGCCATGGCTCTGTTGGTAGAGTGGGTAATCTAATAACTAAAGGGTTGGTGGTTCAAATCCCTATCTGGCCTAGTCAGTTTGTTGTGTTCTTAGTCAAGACACGTCACCCCCCCCCCCCCCTGCCTCCAGTGTCACTCACACTGGTGTATGAATGTTTGGTGGTGGTCAGAGGGGTTGTAGGTGCAAAATGGCTGCCACACTTCTTTTTTCTTTGCATTTTTTGTTTTTTATTTGAACTTTAGAACATACAATAAACACATTTTTAAAGAGGATTATTCAATTACTGACCCCCCCCCCCCCCCATAATGAACACATTTAGTAATAATTACAAAGGAACAGGGAGCATGTAAGGTAATAATAAAAAAATAAATAAAACATACAGAACCAAATGAAAAAGGAGCTGTAAAACAAGTACATTTTACAAACACTTAATTAAGTCAAAACAAAAGATATCGTTTAATTTCAATGTGTAATGTTTTTGGCTGATTTTAGTGACTTAGTTTTATTAAGTGATGAAAAGAATAATTTAAAGTCATTTATAAAACAATTAATGGCTGCTATGCTTCTGTCAGTCTGCCCCAGGGCAACTGTGGATACAAATGTAGTTTACCACCAACAGAGGGAGAATGTGAGAGTGAATGAATAATGGATCACTAATGTAAAGTGCTTTGAGTGGCCAAAAAAATGCTATATAAATCCAGCCCATTATTATATGAACAAAAACAATCCACTCTCCTTTTTTTCCTGATCCATTTCTTGTTGCAGGGGGATGATTTTCTATGCTTCGTACGTCACATGCATTATCTCATTTGAACACCCCCACCCCACCAGCTCAGCTAGCCCCGCCTACTGGTCACATCCACCTCTGCTCAGACTCAGAGATCCGTCATTATTCACTATTGGTAGCCCCAGTGTGTGTCCGCTACTTTTTCAGGTTCCATTTCTTTCTCCTCTTCCTCTCGGTAGCATGTGGAAAAGAGGGGCGGAGTCAGCCTTAGCTCATTTGGATGAAAGTGTGAGGCACTAAAAGTGAGCGTTTTGAAAAGAGCTGTTTCTCCAGGTTGAAGAGGCTGCTGTACGTCTTCATCAATGTGGTATTTTGACCAAAGCATGTGACACAGACATACACAGACATGATATGTCCCCTTTAAAGGAAGTCAGTTGGTCATTTTTGGTCATGAATGTGTCCAAAGGTATCTCACAATACATAAAAAAAGGTTAGTGCAATAAAATCTGCTTTATTACTGACACATTTATTTTTGTAATTTCCAAGACTCTAACTTCCATCAATGCCTCATCCCCCTTTTATTATATAAATAATAATGTATTATATGTGTGTGTGTGTGTGTTTTAATTAAAAAATAAATTTAAAAAATCCTCCTCTTTTTGTGCCAATCATGGTCTTATACAATTTAAAATCCTTCATCACGCTCATTGGAGTAAGCAGAAGCTTTCTAGAATGTGTCCCCATATTAACCCTCTGTGTGACTGATGCCAACAGACTCCAGCTTCCCTCATTCATATGTTTTTAACCTCCCCCACACTACATAACGTTTGGACTAACATCTGCAACACCCTATGTGAAAATGTGCCCATGGAACCTATTCCAGTAACTATTGGATTTGGAGTCTTACCCTCTACTCTGGTGGTGCTCAAATATAAGGCTGACTTTATGGCATTTTCTACCTTACTGGCCAGAAGATTGATTTTACTAACATGGAAATCCCCCACTCCTCCTACTGTAGAGACATCTGTTGACCCACTCAAAACTAGAGAAAATTAAAGCTACATTCCATGGCTCTACCACTACACTTAATAAAATATGGAACCCATTTCTTGAACATCTCAATTCAATTCAGTTCCCCTCTGCCAATCTTTAAAAAATAGAGCTGTGTCCATCTGTGTAGAATTACTACAGGAATATGAAAGGCCTGTTCGTTTGTTACCTCCGCCAAAGAGATATGTGACCCACCACCACGAAACCAGGCATAAGTGTCTGTAAATCCAAACAGAGTTATCTGTGTAGATTGGTAGAGTGGAAACTAAGGTTTAAGATGGTGAAAAAATTATGTTTCTATCACAAGTAGAACCAAAGTTATGGTAATTTTAATATCCACATTTGGACATATTTTGCAATTTGCATATTTTTAGATATTGTCCGTTAAAGTTTTGGACTGTTTTGGGGTAGGAAGTCCTTAGCAACGCATAATAATTTGTATCCGATTGACACAAATTTTTCACAGATGTTAAAGGACACTCTGATGGACATGTCACAGAAGTTTTATATATTATAATAATAGGAAAGAAGTGCAACGTATTATAATCATTTGGTTTACACCATTGGACAGAACATTCAATATAGGCTTTTTCTTCGTACCGAACACTTGGGTGTTTACCCACGGAACGGAGATCGGTTTGTTCGGTGAAAAGAGGTGGAAGTCGTCTTTGTCTTTGCTCAGCAATCCCTGAACTTTTGTCGCCGCTTAAATAATTGACTCAATAAACACCTTTATTGATTGGATTTCAATGTAATGACCACAGGAACTGAACATAGAGGTGTTAAGGTACCGTTTTTTGATAAGATGTAAACACAAATAAGAAATCGCCTTCCAGCCTAAATTTGGCTGTAGCTCTGAACAGCTCAGTGCGACTTATGCCTGGTTTCGTGGTGGCAGGTCACATATTAAATTCAGCTCCTTTTGTCCGTTTGTCTGCAGGATTATGCTAACGTTCTGAACAGATTTTGATTAAACTTTCAGGAATGATCAATAATGGGTCAAGGAAGAACCCATTAGATTTTGAGCAATGAAGGTCAAAGGTCAAGGTCACAGTAAAGGTCAACAGCTAAAACACGTAATATCTCAGGATTCAGAGAAGATAGAATCTCGTGGTTTTTTTTCTTCATTCACATCGTCTCTCCTTCAGACATCAGATGGTCAACATCTATGGCTCAATCACGTCACACTTTGACGTCATACGATGTCATATTAAGCCTTGGCGGAGGTCTGCTGTCTCTGACTGCCTTGTTTTGTTTTGTTTGTTTTTTTAGTGTGAACATTTCTGTATTGTTTCTGCAAGTGTGTACTGTATGTGAATGTAAGTGTATTTTACACAACATTCTGCACATTGATTTCATCATTGTTATTTACCAATGTGAAACGAAAACCAATAATAAAAAAAAAAAATCTATGAAAAAAGCCACAAAAAAATAATTTATGATGGTGAGTATTTTTTACCAGAGGGTTAAAAAAATGTAAGTATGTAGGTTTTAAATGTTCACTTACACCATTCTGCTAAAACTCAAAATAATATTAATGAGAAGAAACAAGAAAAACACATTTTGCCCCATGACCCAAATGATTAATAGGTTTCACTTTTACTTAAATAAAGTTCCACTCCACCCCAACCTGATACATCGGCTTAAATCAGCTTCAAGGTTCAAGGTTACTTTATTTGTTTTGCAGAAAGAATGATTTCATTTGGCAACAAGACAATACAGAACACACACTGAAACCTGCCACGGAGGTACTTGATCAAGTGTCAAGACAAAAGAGAAAAAAGTGCTCAGTGTTCCACCATTCATCACTAGAGCAGAATGAATAATTAAAAAGTTTGAATAAATAAATAAAATCATGGTCAATAAAAACAAGATGCAATAAACCATGATAAAAAATAATGAAGGAACTAAAACACTCTGGATAAAACAATAAAATTCAAAAGTAGGAATTAGACGTCACAATAATAAATAAATAGAGCGGATTGGTTTGGGGTAGACGGACAGACAGACAGACAGACAGACAGGCAGACAGACAGGGGACTCCATAGGGTTAAAAAAAAAATTATTCTTGTAAGAAGGCAGTATCACCCAGTTGAATAAAATGGCTCGTACAGTGACTCCAAGGCAAAGGTGTTGGTTTAAACAGCATTCAACCATCAATGAATGGAGCAGAATTAAAGCACAATACAGAGACACCAACATAATACCAGTGTGGAATAATTAAATACATGACATCTGTTTCAATAAGGCATAGACATTATTACAGAAATAAATAACATATAATTACCCATGACATGAATCAATCTGACAGATATTATGAACAAAATATGAATGACATAGACAGACAGTAGAAGGAGCAATAAACTCTAAACCTGCAAACATATCACATGAATGAAAATCAACTGTGCCCAGAAAGGAAAACATATTATGGCCAGACAAAGCACACTCCAATCAGCAAAATAATCATGAAATAGCTGTAAATCATTTATTCTAAACAAAAAGGAAATATTTATATAGGAAGGTGTGTGCATTTTCTGTGCAAATTGTTATATATTTTGCTTTAATGTTTGAATGAAAACCACCATTAACCAAATAACTCACCTCCAAATGTTTACTTCCACCACTAGGTAAAACTGACCCACCAGATTTTCTAGGTCATCCAAAATGGAGCAGCCACAAACAAATCAATATCTACTCTAAAGGCAGGAAAACAAGTGGAAATCCAAGACGAGGGTAGTTGTGAGTGTTTCATACTCACATGTGTGCAGTCAGATCACTCGGAAAGCTTCCTTCGCTGCTCCTCAGTCACAAAGATCTAAAAGAAGATGGTAGTGATGTCTGTCCAAACTGCCACAAATGCATGGGGGTCAGCCAGCAAATGCTCCTCTCTCCCCCCCTCTGTCTGTCTGTCTGTCTGTCTGTCCTCCACTGATTCACAGTCGTACAGTGTCCTTGATGTCAGTCTGGAGCCAGCAGCAGGTGTCTGGAGACAGGGGGCACTTCTGTGCTGGACCCTCCCCACCACCACCCTCCTTCTCCTCCTCCTCCTCCGCCTCTGGCCACCTTTGTTGGGGGAGAGACCAGCCGTGAAGAGGGACTCGACAAGCCGCCTCTCCCTCTCCCTCCGCCTACGTCCAACGCCACTGAGACACCAATGCTTTTAATGTAAATGCCTCTGCAGCATTTTAACCCCTGGTTCCAAATATCACTTTAGCTCCTTTTTTAAAAAGATTTCCTTTGCATATAAATTCCCACATTTTTATAGTAACCTGATAGAGATAGAGCCCCCATGTCCTTTCTTCCATTGGATAATCCTACTGTGGTTTTCAGTTGTCCTCTATGAGGCTGCTGTTCCCTGGCAACAGCATCTCTCTCTCTCCTTCTCCATCCTCAGCTTTTCTCCTCCCTCCCCCTGTCTCTTCACCCCACTGTTTGTCATGCTCACCCCAATTCTCACCATCCTGCACACACATTAATAATTCAGCCCCTCACTTTGCTACAGCATCCGACCAATCGAATCACTGCCATCTAGTTATAGCAGCAAAGGGTTGGGACAGAAATAAAAAGCAGTTACCAGTGTGTGATTATAACAAGCAACAAGCTGTTATGTCCACATTTATAGCCTTCTACTTCTCATTTTTCTCAATATAGCTTAAATTTTAGCACACTCCAAATGGAATGCACCAATAAATATAAAGTGGTTTTACCTTTTTTGCAAAAAATAAATATAATAAAATGTTTAGGATCATCTTTCAAAACTGACACATGAACAAAACATGATGCACTTGTCAAAGTATTTTGTAACTACTGTCTGGTCATTGTGTCTTCATCATCTATGGAGGCGTGACTGACAGATACACCCGACACAGCAAATATCATCAGAGAGTATGAATATGAGCCAAGAGCATTACTCCAACATATTTCCGGTTTTTATTTAACATCTAAAATAGAGAGGCTTTAACTTTACTTTTAACATAAAACAACATGATACTTTGCTTTGGACGATTTGCTTATATTTACTTATTGTTTACTTACTTATTTACTTTACTTACTTATATATATACCTTGGGAAAGATTATGGTATCATGCTCTTTTCCAATTGTCTCTTCTTTTTCAACTTCTCTTTTACTTTCTCTACATTTAAGTTTTTATATGCAGACAGCTTTGGTCATTTTGCAACTGTTTGCAGTGTTTGGTGTGCATATATTAATAATAAGTTAACAGCTCCAACTTACAACAAAAGCCCAAGGATATTCACGCTTTGCCATTTGACTATTTATTTTATTTTGCCAAGTTAGTCTTCGTCCTTTTTGAAAACTTTATTATTATTATTATTATTATTATTATTATTATTATTATTATTATTATTATTATTATTATTATTATTAGTATTATTATTATTATTATTATTATTATTATTATTATTATTATTATTATTATTATTATTATTATTATTATTATTATTATTATTTTATATTTATTATTATATTATATATATATATATATTTATATTATTATTATATTTTATTTTATCTTATTTTATTTTTTAAATCTTTTTAGGTGCACGTTGAATCCATCGAAAGAGAAGTTAGTAAGCTGTATATGGTGGACTGCAGTGCCCGGAATTACCTGTAGATGTCTAGTGACTTATTTGTTAATATTTATATCTATATGTGTGTATGTGTGTATGTGTCTGTATACACCGACAGACAGACAGACAGACAGACAGATAGATAGATAGATAGATAGATAGATAGATAGATAGATAGATAGATAGATAGATAGATAGATAGATAGATAGATAGATAGATAGATAGATAGATAGATAGATAGATAGATAGATAGATAGATAGATAGATAGATAGATAGATAGATAGATAGATAGATAGATAGATAGAAAATTGTCAATAGATTAATTGATTGAATAAATAATAGCTGAAGCTCGAGTACTGTCTTCATATATTATATTATATTATATTATATTATATTATATTATATTATATTATATTATATTATATTATATTATATTATATTATATTATATTATATTATATTATATTATATAAAATTTGAGATTGACTTCGCCAAAGGATAACTGAGAAATAAATCTGTTTTCATAAACTATTACACACGGCAGTTCCGGTGCAGCTGTGTGGCCGTGTCTGTGTCGCAGAGGGGTGAACCATCTTGTCTGTGGATTCTATCTCTGCTCTTTGTGCTGTCTCTGTACAGTACTGTGCTGGAGATAGCAAGATGGCTGCAAGTAATTACTTCGGTTTTACACATGGTGCCGGTCCCCAATACAGGTAATTCAGCGGTGCAGGTCTATGTCATTATGTCTGTTAGCTTCCAGCTCTGAGACGCAGCCGTGTATCTGCGCAGACACAGTGACCGGTGTGGTTTTAGCATGCGGTGGTGCGGGGACGGAGTATGCGCTAGCTTGACCCGCTAAGGCAGGCTAACGGCAGCTAGCGGAGGTCGCAGGCCGGCGCCTCCACCGACATGCGACTTGACATTAACCTGAACCTGGGCCAGTCACCGCGGACCGAACACGACACGAATGGACTCGCATTTAACTCTATATTATAAAGTTACCGTTAAATAAAACCCACCGGCCTGAGGGTATACTGTGTTTGTGACCAGAGAGGTTTGGTCTGGGTTTGGGATTAACCCGGTTTAAATCCAGATCCATGTTTACCGAGTCCTCAAACTGTATAGATGAGGTTATTCACATGCAAAATGCAAAAAACAAAACAAAACACTGAAGACATGATGGAGCAGTTACTACAGCAGATCCAACCCAACTGACATTGGCTATTTTTGTTTAGTGAGTCATGTTTGGGGTTATTTACTAATAATCAGATATGATTAATATGTAATCTATATGTAAATCAGTCCTCATTCACTGTCAAAGGACCTTGGCTGTGAATATTTGCCATTTTTATCACATTCTTAACCTGATAAACAGGAGCTACAACATTTAGTCCTTTTTAACATTCTGTTTCTATAGCCATAATCCAGTCTATTTTATTATTAGATGCACTGCTGTTCTGATATTAAATTATCACTATAAATGTGTCCTCATCACCTGATGTGACTCAGACACATGTAAAGTGTTTTAGAGACTAAGATGAACTTTATGGCACTGTTGGGTTGAAGATATATGAGGAAAGTGCTCCAAATGGTTTAATTTATTTCAATGTTTTCTAGGGCTGCAATTAATGACTGTTTCAGTATTTAGCTCATCATTGACTAGAGTAAAGATTAGTCTATGAACTGCAAAAAAAAACAAAAAAAACAACAAACCACTGGCAATTATATATATATGGTCTGTCTATCTATTGTACACAATTTTTTCCATCAGTTTTAACTAGTTGACTTTTTTTTCCATCCCTAATATTTAATTTACATTAGTTATTTATGTTTAGGTTGTGTTAACTAAGCCAGGGGTCACCAGCTGATATCCTACATGTTTTGGATATTTCCTCTTCCAACACACCTGTTGTTTATCGGTTTTCTGCAGAGCTGGAGATTGATAACAACCAGCCTCCAGCTCTGCCAGAGGCTGGTGACAGATCATTGATTACGTTTACCTGTGCAACAGGTGAATAACTGTAAATTCTGCTCTGTAACTATAACTTAATCCAACCCTGTCGAATTATACTAGCAGCAAGATTAATGTGCAGGGCTTGTGATTGCAGCTGTTATCAGCTTTCTTATGGAGTGGAAGAGAGCAGACCCTAATTGACAGAACATAAACCAAGTTTATCTGCATAGTTTTATTTTTCATATATTTGTATCATGTATGTAATGTAACCAGTTCTATTCTTCACATTATTCCATTAGTGTATATATAGTAATTGTGCAGTTAATGGGCAAATAATTGGTTGTCACTTGTTAGTATGCCTCACTCAAGTCTGAAAGTTTAGAAAAAAAGAGAGGGAATATCAGTTTATTGCTGTCAACAAATATACACAGGGCTCAAGAGTTCGACCAATTTCAATCTCCAGGTGATCAACAAGAGACGGGATTGATATTTGCATGCCAGTTCATGCAGATGGGCGTGGTTTGGGTTGTAAATAGTCCTACACGAGGGTTGAGTACGTTCTAATAACATTGTAATTAGTTATCAATCCATACACTTGCATCGGTTAATCACTGATTATCTGATTGATGGTGTACTTACACCGAGAACACGTGAGGACTTTCTGGGCAGCGGAGCGGTGATAGTCGACTATGTTCTAATAACGTTCTAATACATAGCTTCATGTGACGTCACCACATCCGGGACACTTTACCTAGTTACGGAGGCCACCATTTTAAGAGGGGTAAACATTTGCTTAGATGCCACTGCCAGTACGGACTACAGCGCTGATACACCTAAAAATCTATCAAAATCTGGTGGCTTCCCGTCAATATGCCTAAATCCTGTGTTGTGTATGGATGCATCACACATGTCTGGTAAGAGGGAAATATATCATTCTTCAGAATTTCGACACAAACAGTAGGAAGTGATCCAAGTAGGTACAAACATTCATAGGGTGAACAGTGTTGGAACTCCCCTCCCAAGTCTAAATGGGGCTATGTTTGTAGTCAGCATTTCGTATTCGTACCCAGCTGGCCAGTTGAGGTCAGGCCACTGAGTTGTATCCAGGGACCGTACAATAATTGATATGGACAGCACTCCAATCCCAGCAAGGATAGTTTCTGTTCATACCTTTGTCTTTTGGGAGGTTCTAAACTCATTATATAGTCGTGAGATATTGTAGAAGATTTGTTTTTTCGTGAAACTGGGGATGTGGTGTTTCTACGCTTGTCAGTGGTATTTACGCAAATGTTTACCCCTCCTAAAATGGTGGCCGGCGTTACTAGGTTAAGTGTCCCGGATGATGACATCACCGCAGAGCTATGTATTAGTTGTGAACACATACACTTGTATGGCCTGTATGCTAACGCTATCATCATCTGCAGCTATCATCTGCAGCTATCATTTGCAGCTATCATTTGCAGCGCAGACGCGTGCATTCCACACACTCGTATTGAATGATGTAAGATGTAAGTACATCATGTGATTCCAATGGAGGATAGTCCATAAGACATGGAGCTGTTCAGATGTTGAGATGTTCAGTTTGGAGCCTTTAAGACATTTTAATTTTGAATTTTGAATTTCTTTCTTTTTTTTTAAATGTGTTTTGAGACGTTTTAAGTGTAAATTTCAGCTCAGTGAAGCACTTTAAAGCAATAGCACTTTTGAGTCAGTTCTAATATATAATAACTAGAGACAGGCTGGTTACTCGAAGCCAAGAGGTTATTTATCATTGTAACTGGAAATAACAGCTCAAAGTTGACACAGATTCTCCCTCCTGTACATGTGTTTTATTTTGATGCACTGGTGTTCAGCCATTTCCTTTTCTAACTCATTTGGTTAGATTTAGTGTTTTGAAAATGTACAATGAAATTACAGATGTTAACTATGTCAAATATGGCAGATCCTCTAATTGTATTACCTTAACTTTACTGCTATTATTGTCCTATATGGCCCATTCACAATTCACCCCTTAGCCCCTCCCCCCCCTTACCTCTACTCCTTAAAACAGAAGTGCAAGTGGTACATTTTCTTATGAAATAGGACAAGCCTTTGCAACCTCTTGCATCATCAGTAGTCATCGATGCCGCCATTAACAGATGTGAGAACTTTGTTTCCAAAAGTACTCACGTGAACACGTTATGTTGCATGGGCTTTGGATATGTTTTCGTTGGTATCTAATCAACAATCAGGACATTCGGAAATATGGGGTAAGGGGTAAGGGTAGTGTTTCACAAATCCGGTCCTCGTGGCCCAGTGTCCTGCATGTTATAGATATTTCCCTCTTCAATCACAGTTCAATTATTGATCGGCTCTGCAGAAGCCTGATAATGATATAATGGCTTCCAGGTGTGATGGAAGAGACACATTTATTATAATAATTTTTTATTTTAATAAAAAATAATTATTTTTGTTTATTTTATGTTTTATTTATTTTTAATTAGTTTTTATTTAAAAAAGAGGTAGATATTTTTTTTATTAAAAAACATTTTTATTATATTTTTTAATTTTAAAATTATATTTTTTATTTGAAAAATAATTTTTTTATTTTAATCATTTTTTTAAATTATTTGGATGTATTTTTTTTATTTAATTTTTTTTTTTTGTATTTTTCTTAAAAAGAACAAATGGAATATATACAACATATCCCCAAGAAAATACTAAACACTGATACTTGTACCAGTTTCCACTGGACAAAAAACCTGTTTAAACTCGCCAACAATCTGCTTTTGGTGGCGATGGGAAAGGTGCCCCAGCCCACGTCAAACGACTCTGCAAGCAATCTAGGTTAAAAATCACCTTCAGTCGCCTTGGCTTTGCCAGCCAGACTCAACGCACTAGTTTACACGATGGCATAGATCTCACGCCACTCATATCTTATATCGTGTGCCACAACAAAGCTTTTTTTTTTTTTTTTTTACTCTACAACAATACCCTGTCTGCATTCAAATTAAGACTGGATCCAGAAACACGTCGCAGCCTTGGAAAGACAATGAGACTTGTGTCCATGTTGCCCTGCGTTGTTTCGTTCCTTGAATTCTGTCGCACTTTATATCATCATCGACACACAGACACACAGTGGGTAAAGAGGAGGCTGTGCAGTTTGCCAGCGAGGGTAGGACATGGAGTTTAATATGTCAATGCAAATTTTTAAAATATGGATTAGCCCACACATTTTAGTAGAGAAGCAGCTTCTATAAAGAAGGCCATAGGTGTTAGTGTGTGTGTTATTGTGTGTATTATACATGTCTTATACATTAATAAAGAGTCAAGACAAGATAAAACAGTAAAAGTAAAGGTAGACTGAGACATGGGGAACAGTTGATGGAGCATGTTTACATTTGCACTGGTGGTTCTAGTCCATTACGAGAGAAGAGAACCAGTGTTGAAAGTTAACGCAAAGTTAATTTCTGCAGCTTCATGTGATCCTGAGGTTTTGTGCAAACAATGTGCAGCTTCTGGGAGGTTTATCTTGTGTGAACAGAGTTTGGTTCTGCATGAGGTGGAGACAATGGGTTTTCATTGTATATAAACCATATCTGTAGTTCAGTATTTCACATATTCAACACCAGGGTCCGGTGTTTGTAGAGACCAGTAGATCAACAGACTTAAACCAGGGATTGACATTTGTCTTTTGTTTTCGTTATTACATTTGTTCATTCTCAGATAAAACATTTTTAAATTCTGTTGTGTTGCTTTACTAGTTTTCTGGATACATGTTTTGATGTTCAACAAACATTCTATCATTATAAATGTTAGATTTGTGACATGGTCATCTGTGTGGTTGGGGCTTGTGATATTCTGACCATAAATCGTTTGTTTGTTTGTTTGTTTGTTTGTTTGTAAGTAGGTTTACAAAAAAAACCTACTGGACCAATTTCCATGAAATTTTCAGGAAAGCTGTGAGGTGGTCCAGTAGTTTCCAGTAAAATTTGGTGAATGTAGGTCAAAGGTCAAAATCACAGTCACCAAAAACAATAATGTAATGATAAGAGGGCGAATCAGTTAAAATGTGTGAAAGAGGGGCAGGGTTTATTTTGCTTGGCACCACTTCTTATTATTTCACCCTTGTCTTAAAATTGTATTTTAATTTTTAATCAATGTGAAGCACTTTGGGCGACAGTGTTTGTATGAAAGGTGCTATACAAATAAAGCTTATTATTATTATTATCATTATTATTATTATCATTATTATTATTATTATTATCATTATTATTATAAGCTTATTCATGCAGTCATTAATTTCAAATACATGCATGTATCCATCTCCAGTTGTTTTAAATGTATCCCTCTTCTAACACACCTGATTCAAATGATCAGCCTATCATGAAGCTCTGCAGAAACCTGATAATGACTGCCTGGTGTGCTGGAGGAGGGGAACATCTAAAACAGTGGTTCTCAAATCCAGTGTTCTGTCAACATGCACATGACCACCAAGTGTTTTCACAGAGAAAAGGCCCGTCAATGCAGGCATCCTCAGCACATGTTGGGTGTTGGACATAAGTAATACTTTGAAAGTGGGCTATATTTAACTCATGGACACCAGCTATGTTCAGAATAGACAGCTCGATAATGACAGAGTTTTTAGCCATTTTCACTGAACTTTCAAGAACCAAAAAATAGGTGTCCCAACTAGGGATGTTTAACCAATGACCATTTGACTGGTGGTTGACCGCATTGGCGTTGTCCGGTCATTATTATCTGTCACAGGTTAAAAAAACCCAGCCTGCATCAGTTATTCAACTGCACAGACTCTTTTTCATCGTAGTGTAGACTATAAAGAGGAAGCTTTGTGATCTCTCCATAGCATATGTTTAGTCATTTGAGCCTTAGCAATACAAGACGAAACTTATTAATAGCAAACGCAGAGCTCAATTAATCTATGTTGTACGAACATTAAGAGGCTCGGTGGTCGGTCAAGATTTTTTATGAATTTCACTATCCCTAGTCCCAACACCTTGTATTGCCTCATTCACGGATGTTCACAATTTTTAGCATGTACCAAACTAGCACACATGCCCACAACACAAACAGCAATATGGCATTACCACCACCTCACCCTTATCCATCACGGTCACTACACTCTGTGCCAGTGTAAGCTGCTTGTACGTTTTTGATTCGCTCGACTTCATCTTCCGCTTCGGCATTTCCTCTCTCACTCTCTCAACTCGCCAACCTCCGTCTTCTTCAAGGCACAAGTCTACTGTTGCCTTTTATTGGAAAATACAGCTTCTGCGCCCGACTGGGACAGAAATACACTGACCACAAGTCTGAAAATCACACATATGATGAATAAGACTTTGATCCACTGCCCCCATGAAAAAACACAAAAGACGTATATATTAATGTATCGTGCCTTTGACCAGTAAAGATAAAAGCAATCACATGCGTACGATAGATTGGATATTGATGTTAGTAAGTTTTAAATTAGTAACTTTTGTATGATATGAACGTTATGCACATGATTTGCCTGGGTGTTATTATTCACGTTAGTTCAACAGGTGCAAGCAATAGCCTAAATACAATATTAGAAAAATATATATAAAAAAATGTCTACCTATAATGAGAGCATTACATAATATCAATAGCAAAGTTTCTAAATGCAAAGTAATATATTTTGATGGAATAATGGTGAATTTATAGACATTTTTGTCAATTTTGGCTGCTGGTAGCTTATTTCGACGGGGATGCCCATTTTGACAGATCACTGGTCCTCAAGTAGCACTATCCTGCACTATCCATCACGTCTGGAAGTCATTACATCATTATCAGGGTTCTGTAGAGCTTGATGATGAGCTGATCATTAATTGAACCAGGTGTGTTGGAAGAGGGAAACGTCTAAAACATGCAAGTTAATGGCTCTGGAGGATCAGGGATCAATAGATATACATAGATTAATTTGATCAATCTACAGTTTTATTGTGTGTAGGCATTGGTGGGCTGTAGTGAATTGCTGCTAATATTACTGATTACTTTCTTTCCTGTGTAAAGGAGGTCTGGTGCTCACTCCTTGAAGAAACACTTTCTGTTCAGATGTTTGAGAAGCTTCTGCTAATGACGTACAATCACTGTTTCACTTTTAAACATTAAGGCCTGGATAAATGTTTCAATGCAAAGATGAATTAAATGTGGAACAACTCTTCTTGTGCCACATTCTACATTTTATTTCAGTTGATCTTTACTTATTTTTTTTATGAAGGACAATGCAAAACGTTTCTTGATTTGGATGTTTTGTGCGGTGTTGGCAAAGTTCACCTTTATTAGGAACTAGTTCAAAGTTCAGTTCAAGTTACTCAATATGAATTAGTTCAGTTCATCGTTCATTCTTCCAAATTATGAACTAGAAGTTCATGGATCCCAAAATGAATTTCTTTTTTTTGTGTTATTATTGTAAACTTATTATTAACCGTTCCTCACGTTATCCTGTAGTCAGGAAATCAGGGGAAAATGCCGTCCTCCTCTCGGGGGTTAACTTCCCTCTGCAGGTTCTTAGAACACAAGGAGTGGTTTCAGTGAGCTTCGTTTACAATGTTTATTTCCAAGAACGGGACAACACCTGCTCTGGTCGCCGGTCACACTCTGTACATTTAGCTCTTTTTCTCCGCTCCCAAAAACTCTCTGCACCCCTTTCTCTCTCTCTCTCTCTCTCTCTCTCTCTCTCTCTCTCTCTCTCTCTCTCTCTCTCTCTCTCTGTCTCTGTCTCTGTCTCTGTCTCTCTGTCTCTGTCTCTCTCTCTCTCTCTCTCTCTCTCTGTCTGTCTCTCTCTGTCTCTCTCTCTCAATCCCTCTCTCTCTCTCTCTCTCTCCATCCCTCTCTCTCTCTCTCCATCTCTTCATCTCTCTCTCTCTCTCTCTCTCTCTGCTCCGCCCAAAACACTTCTCATTGGTTATTCCACAACATTATGTTGCCAACATTTGTTCAGAATAATAAAAATGATAATGCTGTGTTTTGATCCCATTTTATACCTTATAGGACTCAATAATCACAACGTGATAAGAACGAAATGTGAACAGTTCTAACACATGCCAAAATGATGGTTCTGTCTAAACAGTGAAAGCTTAATGAATCAGCCTGTTTTTTTTAATAATATTTATTCATGCACAAGAAAATATAACAAGGAAATCCAGATGATACACATGATGTTCTGAGATGTCTTAAGAGAAGTTAGAAGATGAAGACAACATTAGGAGACATAATAAAACCAACACACAACAAACATATAGACACTGATGTGATGAGCTTTACCACTTTATTATCTCACCAGCTGATTCGCTATGAGTTACTGTGAAGACATTATGTCTGTCATCTTTGTCTTCATTTGCAATTGACAACATCATCTTCTCTGAAACAACTGGTCATATTCATTTGTAATTATATATATATATATATATATATATATATATATATATATATATATATATATATATATATATATATATTTCCTTGACAGCTTTGAGAAATTAGAATTTTTCAATTAAAATTTTTTGGTACATTTTCTCAATATAATACATTTGCTTTGACTTATAATGATCCATATTTTGATGGCTTTTAATATGGGAATGGTTAGAAATATAAATATATGTATTACTATTGCACAATGATAGGAAGTCTTACTGGAGGATTGATCTTCAGCTGTAAGACCACACACTGACAGAACCTAACATCCTTGAAAATTCAAATAACTGATTTTTGATAGAACATGGTGGTGAGATACATGGACATTTGTCCTGTTTTTTTTCTTTCAAAAAATAACAAATGGAACTGATGCGGGGGGGCATAATTTTTTGGGATTTGTGGTTTTAAACCCTTCTTTCTGAACTTGACAGAATGGATGGTTTGAATAGTGTGTAATGAAATAGATTGCAATAATTCTTGTTATTGTATTATTGCCAAGGAAATCCAGCTGGCTGTTTTTTCATGAATGCTCCCATCCTCTCCTCTCCTCTCCCCTCCCCAGTACCCAGCCCCCGCCTGCCTATTCCCACCCCTCCACAGCCAGCTACAGTGTCCAGCAGGCTCCAGCTGTGGCCCACGCCGTCACCGCCTCCTACTCTCCAGCTCCTGTCCAGGCGGCACGGCCTGTAGCCTCTGCCCCCTACCCCACTTACCAAAGCCACCAGGCCCCCCCGGACTACACGTACAGGCAGCCGGACCCCCCAGCCCCACCGCAGCCCACCACCACCCCGCAGACGTACCAGGTATACTCCGACACGGTCAGTCTCTTCCTTCCTTCATGGTTTCTGCTCTAGTGTGTGTGTTGTGGATTCTACAGTTTGACATTAATAACAACGTAAAGCATGTTTGAAGATGATGCACTTAAACGTAACCTTGTGATCGTGAAAAATAAGATTTTACTGCCTGAATAATGTGACTGTACTTTTCTCAACTGCATTATACATAACGTCTTTAAGGCCCCATAGTGATATTTTTGATGCATTGTTCTTAACTCACAACAGGACAATTACAACTATGGGCGTGCTGCTGCTGTGACGTCCTATGACAATAAACAGTACTACCAGACGAGTATCGCCACCGCTCAGAGAACAGTCACAGAAAACTACTACCAGTCTGGTGAGAAACTGGCATGTGTGATGTCACCTTTTATCCTTGGTTTCATAATGACAGTAGTTTGGAAATGTAGTATTCTTAAGTGTCTTTACAATAGTACAATAAAAACTGAATTTTCGGTCAAAAAGGGGTCTATCTTGTTTGCAGGGTTCCAGCACAACCTTGAAAAGTCTTAAAGGGCATTGAAGTCACTGTTCTAAATATAAGGCCTTCATTGGCATTGGAATGTCTTAAATCGAATTTTCAAAAGACTTAAACATTTTGGACACATTAGTAACATTTATGTTAGTTTGAAATAAAAAGTATTTGGTAACATTTAGGCTGTTTATATTACAAAAATAATTTAGGGTGAGAAGAAAAGGACACATCATTCTGTGGGTGTAGTATTCCTTTAGCGACACTACACAAGTGTGTGTTTATATGGTGTGTGTGTGTGTGTTATATATTCAAAATGTCAAAGTTATGCTTCTTGATGCAAAAGGTTCATGAACGTAGCAGCAACTGGACCAAACAGTCATGTTCTATTTAACATAAACAGTTGGTAAAACTGCCCTCAGGTAATTCATATGGTGTTTTTTTTTCTGTTTTCAATTTTAGTTCATTGTTGGCTTGGTCTTAAATTTAATTTCAAACGACATTAAAAAAAGTGTTAAAAAGTGTTGAATTTAATTTGCCCTGAGCTGTAGGAACCCTGTGTTTGGTTTCAGTTCAATGTTACCAATGGTCGTGTACGTGATCATTATTTTTGTGTGAGTTGGGTGATCCCATACACGACCCAATTTGTTGCACTCAGAGCCCTGTTATTATAGAGTAGAATGGGAAGTGACATGCGCGGTTACAGGCCAACCCCCCCCCCTTTATCATTATCTATCATTACCATTTATCATGATATAGATTTGAGGTCATATCAAAAGTATTCAAAAGCAGCTAAATATATTATAGATAAAAATTTTTTTTTACGTTTTTCTGTGTACACTGTGTCACCCTGGGGGTTCGGTGAGTCGGTCTCAGGGGTTCGGTGGAGCCTCCGTCGCAGAGGTCCACCCCTCAGTCTAGTCTGCAGTTAGTGGGCACAGTCATTGAAAGCGTCCTGCTGTGAGACTCCTTACCGGTCCGCTTTGAGAGCGCTGGATAAGCAGCAGAGTGAGACCTCCTTCTCAGTCGGGACCACACACCAAAATTAGCCCGTTATCTGCCAAGCACCGATCCAGACAAATAAGCTCCTGCGGCTGGCGATGGTGGGGTTCTGTGCCTCCAACAAGGTTAAGAACCACTGCATTAGACATTTTGGCACTACATTTTGTGCTAACAGCCCCTCTGACCACTATACCAAACATTCATACCCATCTATACACCAGTGTGAGGAGGTGAGTTGTATCCAAGGACACAACAGCACAGTAATGCAGTGGTTCTTAACCTTGTTGGAGGCACCGAACCCCACCAGTTTCATATGCTCATTCACCCAACCCTTCTTTTGTAAAAAATCAACTATGATTTTTTTTACTGGTGCATGAAATGAATTGTGCATGAAAGAAGGTGTTGTTAAACAGGAAGTGATACGCTGCCAGCGTGTCCACTCTTTTACAGCCGTTTTACAACGTGTCATCACCATGGGTAAAAGTACCAGTTCCCCGCCGCCACGTCATGT
This sequence comes from Siphamia tubifer, assembly GCA_020466265.1. NCBI lineage: Eukaryota > Metazoa > Chordata > Actinopteri > Kurtiformes > Apogonidae > Siphamia > Siphamia tubifer. Next base: position 43,783,910 of record CM035786.1, on the reverse strand, counting down.
GTCCGTACGGCGATCGACCCTTTAGATCGCCGGCCGCAAGAGCTTATTTGCCTGGATCGGCACTCGGCAGATAACGGGCAAATTCTGGTGTGTGGTCCCGACTGAGAAGGAGGTCTCACTCTGCTGCTTATCCAGCGCTCTCAAAGCGGACCGGTAGGGAGTCTCACAGCAGGACACTTTCAATGACTGTGCCCACTAACTGCAGATTAGACTGAGGGGTGGACCTCTGTGGCGGAGGCTCGACCGAACCTCTGAGACCGATTCACCGAACCCCTAGGGTTCAATCAAACCCAGGTTAAGAACCACTGATCTAATATAAATGATGCCTGAAGCTATTTATATTTTTCAAATTAAAGATGGTTCAGAACTTCAAAACGTTTTGCAGCTTTGCATTTAACATAACCGTAACCCATTTGTCATATTGAAAAAGAAAAAAAATCAGTTAACGGAAATTCAGAGATTTGGTTCTTAACACATTATGCATTTTAAAAAAAGGAGTGTTAGAAACCCAATATCCATGAAAGTGTGGGCCTTTTCTAAACTGAAGTAGAAATTAAAACCTGTGATTTCTTAAATTGATTCGGCACTTATTGAATTGACCAAAGGACAAAGACATTTTTCAGTGTCTTCATTGATCAACTTGATTGGATTTTGTAAAGTGGTATAAAAAAAAATTTGGTTTCACCATTTGCTCGACATTTCTGAACAGAATCTGGGAGAATGTTTAGTGTGTAAAGACCAAGGCTGTATTGTATCATTGAATGTGTGAGACCTTGAGCCCTCAGGTGGTGTCACATGAGAAACCATCATGTTACCGCCGAGTACCAATGAATTCTTGTCTTTCATGTTGGTGTAGTCAGAAAGGTCTAAAACATTATATGAACAGAAGATGGCAGGTTACGGGTCTAAAGAAAATAATCATATTATTTATTAATTATAGCAGTTTACTAAAACATCATGCACTGCATCCTGAAACAAAGCCTGAAACTATGGAACATGTGCATTGACTGAATGTCTGTAAACATATGAAGTGGACGTTTCCCTGAAATCTGTGCTCATTTCAGAAGGACAATACCAAACATAATTCTGGCTTCAGTCACAGAACCTGTACTGCACTGTCCACATCTGTTATTCACTGATGCTGTTTGGAAAATGAACTTCAAGTCTGGTAAACCATTAGAACCAATATTCCACTTTAGTGATTTAGCCATATGGATTTTTTGGGGCCGACACCAATTTATCTATTTATTTTTTTAAACATTGGCCTTGGCGGGTAACTGATACATATTCCTAACCAATATTTGGGGCTGATACAGATTTTTTTCCTCAAATGATAAATGGTACTGTAAGAAAATTTATTTTTTTTTAAAAAAGGAAACTTTAATTGAACTAAAAATAATAAAGTCCTGGTAAAAAAGGAGAAAGGTTTAAGGTAGAACAGGTAACATTAACATTCCACATAATCAAACTTAACATTCAGATAAAAACAAAAGAAGAGTTCAGTCACTTAACTAAACAGTAATGAAGCATAAATAAGTTTGTCACTATAAAAACTACCTTACACCAGTAAAACCAACTTTTAAAAGAATTGTGCAAAATATGTCCATTAATGTAGTTCAATGAACAAAAACTGCCATTAATAATCATCACGTTTATTTAAAGTTGTCATTCCATGGTTATTTCATTAATATTACTGTGTTCCCCGTTGTTATTGAATACATTGTGTGTTGGTTCTATATAAAAAAAAAACGTTTGGATTGTTTTGTTTCCAGCTGTTTTTTCACGGTAGAAAAAAGACTTGAGGTTGAACACCAGAGTTTACCAGTACTTCCTCATACATGTCCATGATGCAGTGACGAGGCGTCTCTGATTGGCTCAGAATGCGTGAAGGAACACTCCCCCCTCCCCTCTCGCTCTCTGTGTGTGTTTACGTTTACCAGAGTAGCATCCAGCTTGGTTTTCTGCCGTCGTTTGTTCTGAAAACGTGCAGGGAAAAAACAGGGCTTTATTTCCACAGAGAGCACATGAAGCAGTTTGATCCGCCATATTTTTCCAGGTTTGTGCAGCAGCTACTGTGGCGCCATCTTCTTTTGTAGATGCTAATGCTAATGCTACTTCAGATTCGCTGCCAGGGATGGGTTTAACCCCACGTGGGTGACGCTAAAGTCCATCTGACATTAGATGGACGGCTTTTTTCTGGGTCCCTCGTTCCTCTTGTTGTTTTCTGTGAATGCACTGTCAAAGGCAGCATGCGTCGGTAACTCAGGGTGACCCATGAGATTCCAAAAGGAGCGAGGAAAAGTGTTTTTCAGCAGAATGACACCTTTAAGACATTCTCTCTGTCATAATGATTGACGGCTGTTTTCAGTCATGAAGCAGTGAGTACGTTTACATGCACTTAGAAATTTGAATTATTGTTTTACTCCTATTAAGCCCCCCCCCCCCCAGTGCACGTGCGTATCGTTCAGAGCCGCATGCACACACAGTTCAGGTGGGGGTACACGCTCAGGCATGTGTCAGTTTCCTTTCTACTTTAAAGACCACATTGAACTGAATATAGGACGAAGGTTTATTATTAATGACAATAATATGAAAAAGTGGGGTGGTCTTATAATTGGAGTCATCCTATATCTGAGTCCACGTTGAGCCGCATTTTGTAATAACGGTGCAGTTTGTAATAATCGTTGAAAATGTAATAACTTTTTCATTTTGTAACAAAGTGCTGCATTTTGAAGTTATTATTATTGTTATTATGTAATGCACCATGTTATTAAATTTTTTGGGGAATAAAAAAGTTACAAGTGTATTTTGTAATAATCTTCTCAAAATGTAATAACTTATTACATAATGCGCCAACATCTATTACACAATGCGTTGGGGCAGTTTATTAAAAAAATGTGACAGTTTTTTATAAAATGAAATGGAAAAAGTTAATACATTTTGGACATTTATTACAAAATGTGGCTCAACAGTCCATATGGTACTGTGACGTGCACACACAGAACACACATGCACATTAGAGGTGAGGCGAGTGTGTGGAAATGTGTGCAGAGTGACACAGGCTTTTCCTTCGAGCTGATAAGAAACGGATGTAAAGCAGATCAGTGGTGAACGCTGCTCTGAAAAACACTATGTTACGCCATAAAAACAGAGTTTCGTGTGAATGTGCACCATATTTTGTTTGGTGGTTTGGAAGCTGTTTTTGTTTTTGTTTTTTTGTTTTTTTACTGCACTTTAAAGACATGTTGGGAGAGTTATTCTAAGACAAAATACAACAGAACATATTGAAGAACTATGGCATTAATTATTCTGTTCTTGTGGTTAATGTTCCAAATAACTCTACATAACCGTCAGGCTCTGACTCCAATAACAGGAATGCACTGGGTATTATGGTTTTCTATTCTAACTCGTATATATGTCTACATTAATGTGGCTTTTTTTCTCCCAATTTCAAGGTTCGCAACATTTCAGCAAAGCTCAGCAGCTTTTCTGCACTGTGCTTCTGATACTGAGAGACAAAGCATGGCCTTTACGTGGACAGCACCTGCCTTAAACTTTGCCTGTCAGTAAATGATGACAGGGAAGAAAACAGCAAATTTGCCAACACAACAAACTGATGCATGAAAAAAAAAAAGTTAATATCAGCCCGATTGAATCCACTTGTAACAGTTGAGTTTACGAATGATTTGAAAAATGTAAAAACAGGATCAGTTTCTAAAGTTTTAAACATGCTTCTTTTTTAAGGTTGCTACAGGTATCAAATCTCAATTTGTTTTTATTTAGTTAGTCTATTTGTAGTTGGTTAATGAATTTGAGAAGCAAAACGTTGTGCTGCTGTCAGTTAAAAAGGTTCAAACAAACTGAGGAATCACTGTTTTTAGTGTACTTGAGAAAATGTCCCAGCTCCTCTGGAAATGAGGATTGTATTTACTAGTTTTTCAATGATTAAACTTTGTCTTGTTTGTATTGTACAGTAAAACTTTCTTTGATGTGACACATTTATTTCCTCTTTAAATGGACTTAAAGGTCATATTAACTCAACACGGACTGTGTCATTTTCAGTATCTTTATGAGATGCTTTACGAATGGTTTAGATGCCACTTTTGACTTGCTGCAGGATTTGTCGGTCATTCCAGTGTCCATTTTATTTGCGTTGCTCTTTTGAAGGGTAAAGTGATCAGTGTGGAATGTGTGTGCAGCACATTTACCAGTGAAATAAGATCCTGCTGCTTTGCCAAAACCTCTGCCAGGCTCCCACAGGAGATGGAAGAGATCTCCTCTTTGCTCCGCAGCCTTTATTTATTCGCCTTTTTCTTTTTTCAGTTGGAGTAAAGAGCGCCTACAGCCCAGCCCCCTCCACCGTGTACAGTCAGCCCCCCCCTCCCCAGAGGCAGGTTACAGCTCTGAAACCCATTGCCCCCTCCAGCTCTGTGTCAACCAGCTACAACATTTACCCAGTGTCCACCAGCATCCAGCAGCCGCCCACACCCATTTCATCGTACACCTTAGGCTCCTCCTTCAGCTCCACGGTTTCAGCCTCATCCTACTCAGGTAAGAGAAACAGGAAGTGACTGGTTATGATAACGACACATTGATTAGAGGAAGGATGAAACTCTTGAATTTAGTCCACCTTGGTCACAAAAGCAGGAAAGTAAAATGATATATTAAAATATCTCTATAGAAATAACAGTATAATATTATATAGAGCATACCTGCAAACTAGTCACCTTTCGGCGAAATTCGCCGTTTTGATCCCGAAATAGGTCACTTACGTGAATCGTGTAGATCCGAAGAGTTTTTTTTGGGGGGGGGGGGGCAGGCAGGCAGGCCAGGCCAGGCAGAGACAGACTACAGAGCTATATTCTATAATGTTGGTCTGTCTCACTCTGCCTGTCGTTCCCACTGAGATAGCCTACAGTACATACATCATACACTCTCAATGGTCATTCCATGACTGCCAGTTACAAAGTTAAAACCAAGTCGCGTGCGAGATCTCGTAACGTTAACGCGCGAGTATGAAACTTTCACATTCCATACCAACGAAACTGTCACGTTCACTGTCGCGGCCTCGGATTTGGAGTACCTGAACAACTGCGCTGTGAAGATTTTTTTTTTTTTTGCTGTGCTGACTGCAACGTGTGCTGAGGTAAGTCCAGAAACATTTTTGTTGGTTTTATGTCATAACTGAGTGCGATAGATTGCATATGCTGCCGACCTTTACGCATTTTGACACCAAACTACGCTGCTACGATTAATCACTGCAAAATACGCATAAAGCTTTTTATTATTTTTTTTATTTATTTATTTAATCCGTCAAAAATGAAATTTCTGTTCCGTCAAATCTATCCGCTGACCGAATTTTTTTTCAAGCTTTATTTTGGTCGAAAACCACCACAAAACCTTTTCCTTTTTCTGGTTTTTATTTATTTGGACCTGAAGAAGACCTATTTAGGTCGAAACGTCATCCACTTTTTTATTTTTATTTGACTTTCACAGGAGTTTTCCGCCCGGCTTCGGCGGAGATTTCCGTGTTAGCTAGCTTCTTTTTCTTTTCTTTTTGTTTCTCTTTTCTTTGTTAAAATTAAAATACGCACGCGCACACACACTACAGAACACACACACAACACGGGACACACAGACACATACATATATAAAATAAAATGCAGAATTTTACGGACAGAGAGGGCTGGACGGTGGTCCGCAGGGGACGCCGGCCAGGTCGCTTCGCGCCCGGGGAGTGGGAAGCGGGACGCCGCGGTGGGGATGATTTTCTCCGGGGGACGGACAGTGCATTTAGGGCTCCGGGGTTTCACAACGCCGGGGTCCGCAACCACTATAACCCCAACCTTGAGCCAGTGCCACCCCGGAGGATTATCCCCACCGGTCGCCCCCAACCCCTCATCCGGATTTATGCACAGGCGGTGCGGGGCACACGGGGAGGATTTCGCCGTGCGCCCGGGCTGCAACGGGGGGAGATGCGGGGTCCAAAAAACATGGCGGACTACATTAAACCTACGGCCCGGTTTAAACAAATTACACATACCTTTCATGATTTAATTAGAGCTGTTCACCACGACGCCAATGTGAGGGTTTCTGAGGATGAAAAAAGACCTAGAACAATCAATGAATTTATGTGCAGTTTTGTTCATAGTTTGAGTAATGAAAGTAATTCTCTCAAAATTGCAAAAATAAAAAGTGCGTGATTTATTAACTGAAATATTGTCTTTTGTTTGGTAGCACCCGCGGGGGGGGGGGGGGGGGGGCAACGATTAGTTTGTCACCTTTTTTAACCCTCATGAGTTTGCAGGTATGATAGAGATATAAACAACAAACAAGTCAAATGACACAATATGTGCACTACACTGCCCGACAAAGTAAAAAGGCAATAACTGCATTTTTTTTGTTGCAAAAATTAGTTATTGTGCTTTTGGCAACATTTAAATCATTCTTTGTCATGTAACAAAATATCTTATTTCAAATGTCTGTCGTTTTGGAGAAAATTGGTGGGTGTTTGTTCAGTAACTGCAAAAAGTACTACTAAAACAAAGTAAAAAGACAGTGAAGACCATTACTGTGTTCTTACCAATGTCCATTTAGGACCCTGCCCAAATAGTTTACAGTGATTCGCTGTATTAGACCGAAACAGATGATATAATTACTGTATTTTCCGCACTATAAGGTGCACTGTCATTGATTGGTTTTTATGATGGTTTTTCAAATGTAAGGCACATTAAGAGAAGTCAAAATTATGAGATTAAGAAGTCAAAAGCATGAGATAAAAAAGTTAAAATCATCAGATAAAAAGTCAACTTCAGGAGATAAAAAGACAAAATTATGAGATAAAAATGCAAAATTAAGAGATAGAAAGTCAAAATCCTGAGATAAAAGGTCAAAATTATGAGATAAAAAGTCTAAAGTATGAGATAAAAAGTCTAAAGTATGAGATAAAAAGCCAAAATTACGTCACTAAATTAGAATGAATCCATATATAAGGCGTTTTTGGAGAACTGGGTTCTCATGTCCAATAATCTACCTACAACTACTGGGGCTGAACAACAAGAGAACTTTAAGGTAATTTTCCTCAGTTTGGCGTCTGCAGTTACTACCTTTTTACTTTGTAGGACAACAGTACGGTCTACAACAGATTTGTATCCAAATTACTAACTTATTAACAACTTAAAGAGGGTGGGAGATCCTGGAAAAATACACCGTTCAAAAGTTCAAACATTCAGGATGGGAGGTGGGGTGGGAGGAAGCGACAAATGACAGTTGGGTTTGATTTGACATATCGCCACTCAGTCATTTTGATGGACTGGTTAAAATAATTGGATTGTGTTTTTTTCACTCCCATTTGTTCCACAGGTGACTACATTTTAACATTTTTGGATAGAGCATTTAATTAACTGGTTGCAATTGGTGTCGGATGGAGATTTTAACTAACCGTCATCATAAGAGTCTGTGTAAAAGGACTCTAAACACTCCTATCTAAAGAACCTTGGCAGACAGTTGACTCTTTGGGTGTAAAAAAAAATAATTAAAAAAATCAGTTAAATGTTATGGTTTTATGTTTTGCAATATATCAATATGCATAAGTTTTGTATAATGCGAGGGGGGCGGTAATTTTACAGAGAACATTCTTTTTGCTCCACGAGCAACTTTATAATAATTCTGTCATCATGCTTGTGTTCATGTTTTTTGATGCTGTAAAGTTTTAATGCCAGACATAAATCTAGTTCAGGTTGCGTTCAGCTGCTATCTGACTGATATCTGACCATGTGGGATGTCTCCATCCCCAGTAGATGTGCCAGAGTAACCCAGTTTGTTTGTCAACCAATTATGGACATTAACAAACTGCAATGTGCATTTTGCTGTGCTAAATATACTTTGGTTCAGTTACTTGGACATCACACTGAAATAAAGTCTATCTATAGGAAATGCTGTCAGTGCAGACAAACAGCTTTTATAGCTTTTATTTTAATTAATCATTTATGTTGGCTTCAAGTTGTGGTAGTTACACTTGTATTTTTTTATGTCAGTTTAGAAAAGTGCAGATAAGCTGAGAAATGCAATAATTTCTTTTTCCTAAACTGTAAAATAGTTTTTGAAAAAGTGCTATTTTAGAACTAGTATCAAAGCCAACATGTCAGTATTAGAACCAGTACCATGAAAAGTTGGTCTGTTCCTTGGTTAACTTTAAGTGCTTCTTACTTATCATCAGTATGACCGCTGGCACTTCATGTTTGACCTGTTTTTTTTTATATGATTTTAACTTGTTTGTGTCCTCACTCTGTTTCTCTTACTGTCCCTCAGGCATCAATTACTCCAGTTATGACTCAGCCGGCTACACCTCCACTTCCACCCCCTCTTATTACCAGCCAGCACAGCAGACTCTTGCCCAGCCTCCACAGCAGCAGCCCCAGCAGCCCCAGCCCCCCCTCCAGCCTCCACCGAAGCAGCTCACAAGTTCCTCCTGGAGCAACTCGGGCAGCAACATGGTGGCGGCCCCAGCGGGGAACACGTACAAAAAGCCCACGTTTCACCAGAACAAGCTCCAAAAGCCCAAAGGGCCTCCCAAACAGCCACAGCTCCATTACTGTGACATTTGCAAGATCAGCTGTGCAGGCCCTCAGGTAGGAGTTTTTTTTAATGGCAATTAATCATAAGAATTTCAAAGATGAAGAGGTTTTAACTGAGTAGCATCATTGTATTACACTGATAAAAATATATCAAAGTTAATCATATTAAAGTATTAACTATGATAGGCCAGAATGGAATCTGTCAAACTACTGAAGATTAAACTGTGTCTTGAATGTTGATATTTTTCAGATTGGATGTAATTTGTATTGCTGTAGTTTGCTGTAATATTACATAATGCTTTTCCTCCGTGAAACCATGCACACTTTGCATTTTGGTGTAAAGGTATAATACAAAAAAAAAAAAGAGAAAAAAAAAGCGGTGTTTGTTGTTTAAATTGAAGATGGCTCCTGTTTTGATGAGTGTGTTTTTGTGGATCAGACGTACCGGGAACACCTGGAGGGCCAGAAGCATAAGAAGAAAGAGGCGGCCCTGAAGTCCGGGGGCCAAACGGGTGCCAGCAATGGACCTAGAGGAGTCCAGACCCAGTTACGTTGTGAGTTATGTGACGTTTCGTGTACCGGCGTGGACGCCTATGCTGCTCACATCCGTGGAGCCAAACACCAGAAGGTTAGTACAGCTGTGACATCCTGTACACATTATTATTTCAGAGCACGCTGTATAGACAGCTGTAAATAATATTGATGCAGCACAGTTTCATTAGCGGCCATCGCTGCGGTGTATTCATGTGATGTTCCATCTGAGCTGCCAAGTCCTGGACTCAAACCTCCCCCAGGGATTTTGGATCGGATTAAGTATCAGCTGCTCTAAAAGGTTGTGTCTTCTTCTGTCTCTCTTTGTCGACCCTGTAAAGGTGGTGAAACTTCACACCAAGCTTGGCAAGCCGATACCATCCACTGAGCCGGTGTTGGTGAATTCTTCTCCTGTTGTTACAACATCAACTGCTGGAAAACTTCCAGTGTCCACATCTGCTCCCTCTTCAGCCTCAACCACTTCAACTTCTACAGTGATGTCCAAACAGGTGGCTGCAAATGCCACTGTCAAAACAATAGCACCTGTCAAGAAACCAGCTCCTTCCAAAATAACTGTCATTTGTAAGTTTGTGATTTTTTTTAATTCTACCACTGAAATACAGTCTGTTATCTCATTAAAGACAATAGTAAAGTAATACTGCATCTCAGGATTATAATGGGAGCATATAGGACATTTTTGCCTTTTTGTCTTTGTGAGGAAGTAGGGCTGAATTAATTAAAAATAATAATATTTGCGATTTTTATTCTGTCAGATACTTACATTTCATTCATGATTTTCTTTGAATGAAGTTTCAGCAGTAAATATCACAGAAACTTAACATAATACCATTTAAACAATAAATGCCATAAGTCTACTGCAAGGATGGAAACTAACTAGGAAAGGAAAGAAACTAGTCCTATTTGTTAACAAGAAAACATGCTGAACATAGAGGCTGCATTTCGTGCTTGATCAATGGCAGTTATTAAAACTGAAGAACTAAAAAAAGCCAATTATGTCTTAACTTGGGTTCAAACTCCCTGACTGCTTTTCGTCTCACTGAAGCCTTTTATGAAATTGATGACCAGCTTTTACACTGATTGGACTCCACAACATGTGACTTGGACAGGATGGTAGGGAGGCAACATACATGTGTAAAATAGTTGACAAAACAAAACCTGGGTCATAACTGTAGAATGTTCATTATGTCTTACTGTTAAATTAAGTTAGCCTTTCATTTATCTCAGACATGTGTAGAAATTTCTCACCTGACATATTTCGGCGTGTTACTTCCGACTTCGTCACAACATAATCAATTTCTTATCTCATAGTTCTGACTTTTTTCTCATAAATTTGACTTTATCTTATAATTTTGAATTTTTATCTCTTAATTCTGATTTTTTTTCCTCACAATTTTGACTTTTTATCTGATAATTTAGATTTTTTTAATGTCCTATTTATGACTTTTGAATTTTTCCTAAATTTCCTAAAGTACTATGACCAAATAAAACACATCACCTACACAGTCATTTGCTTTTAAAGGATTCCTTTTTGGATATTTTTGAAAATTTTCTGCAAGTCTGAGGCCAAGGTCCTCAGCCGGAAAAGGCTAGAGTGCCCTCTCTGTGGTCCTGCCTCAGGTAGAGTAGACAAAACAGTGGAAATAGCAGAGTTGATATGGACACTCGAATACCAAACGCACGCAGCTGTTGTTGTGTATCTGAAAAGACTACACTGCCGTCGCTTCTGCTTAACGTCACACCAAGCACAGCGCTTCCGGGTAGTCCCACCCTCAAACACTGATCGACTCCTTTGTTTGGAAATAGATTTGATCCCTGTACTGTTCAGATGGTTTTGTGAGCATAGCGTAACACAGCCAGATGATGTAAGTCAGGTTAGGAAATTCTGATTTTGGTCCTAAATTGAGACTGGGCAATACGACGTCAAATCAATAACACAATAAGTTGGGCTGTTTTAATAAACATCGGGGGGCATTTTGTAACCACATACATCTTGTAAAAATATGATGGTGTAACAGGCAGTGCAGTCTGCCACAATCCTGCAGAAGTGAACAACTTTATGGTCATTTATCATTAACACCATCAGTCATTTCCTCATCGTCTGTTTCCCTTCTGTTCAGACTGGGTGAGTGGAGTCACGTGACTACACGCTCCCCACAGGCTTAAAGAGGAATAAACATAGTGTACCAGGACACAGTCAAAGTAAAAAAAAAACCCAAACTTTTATTTTCTCTTTTATTAAAATACTGAATTTCCTGACATGGACAAAATGACGTCAGTTTTCATAAATAAATGTCAATACCAGTGCATTTTTATTTTATCATCAGGCCTAGTCCAAACAATGGATTGTTCAGCTCTGCAAGGAAGACATGTCAATATCAATGTAAAAAATATAACGCATGCATCGGTGAAAAGTAAATCAGCCACTGACATATGACACTTGACCTTTCATACTATTGGCCAAGTGCTTTTTGTAAAATGCTTAAAACTTATTGCACTTCATTATCGGGCAGACAGCAACAAATGGACTCTAGAAATGCAATGTGTTGTTTCAGTATCTTTGCATATTACATGAAAATATACTTGCTTCAACCCTGTTTCATCCAAATTGTTTCCAGAGTGTCTAGAAACCTTCTATGACAGTTCTTGTCTCTGCTCCATGTTGTTTGTGTTGACCCTGGTGCTGTGCGTGTCACAATAAGGATCCCTGTGTAACACCACAGTGGAACCAATGTTTAGCGGCAGTAAAATGAACCCTTTAACCCCTGACACATTCTAAATGGATTGTTTAGTTTAAATATTAAAAAACATTTTATAAAAAAAAAAATTACTGACTTTTGTTCATGGAAGTGAGCTATGGAAATAAACAGATGTCAAAAAGTAACTGATTTAGAAAAAAGAAAAAACTAAAACTATTGGAACCGAATGACTATATAAGTTCTTTAAAAAAAATTTTTTAACTTAATTGTTCTTCAAATTGTTTCATACTATTTGTCATTTTGTAAATATGTATTATTATTTTTTGTTCATTTTGTTGCTTATTTTATTTTTCTACATTTTGTTTTTTATTTTAGTTATTTGTTTTATCTTCAACTTTATTCCGTTTGTGTCTTGCGTTGTTCATGTTGCTTATTATTTTTTTGGTTTACTCATTTTTTGTTAATTTTTATTGATCACTTTGGCTGTTTTTGTTAATTTTGTTGCTTATTTTATTCTTTTTTTTTACTGTGGAACTGCTAAAGTCACAGGAGTTAAAGGGTTAATGAAACAAAGCTTTGATGCAGGAAAATTGTAATAGAATCATTTTTAAACAGATTGAAGTCAAATAATTGTTTGCTCTATTATAAACACTGGTTTTAATGTTAATTTAATATTTTGGTTCTACAATTGTATAAATTAAATTTTTAAAGTGTAAAATCTCTTTCCCCTTTCAGCCAGTAAACCCATCAGCACTCCAGCTGCAGTGACAACAGCCACCACAGCAGCTGTAGTGGTTTCAACTGCCAAAGTGGATGAGCCGATGCAACAGTCACTGAAGATGGACCCTCAGAGTGAGGATGAGGATGGTGACAGAAGCGGTAGTCAGGGCGACATCCAGCCAGTAGGACACGATTATGTAGAGGAGGTGGGTTACATTGATTGATTGATTGATTGAATTTATTAAAGTGTCCAGATGGGCTTACAAGACACTTGAAAATCTGTACCTAGTTTTCTACATACCACCATACATTCAAACATGATAAAGAATACTTTGTCTCCTCTCCCATGACAAACCCAGAAAATTTGCAAACGCAAATCCATGTTTTGTAAACAAAAACATCTGCATCATTTACACGATCAAATAAATGTTTTCTTTAATTTGAATAACATGGACAATATGAACAATATAAAGCAAAATGCAACTCGTCCTATACAACATTCAGGTCACACAAAGAACAGAGTCGCTCTTCTTCAGGGAGACCTTTAAGCACAAATGAGAAAATTAGAAAAAAAAAAAAACAGGGACTGAAGTCATGGATGTATATCAGGAAAAAAAGTTTTAAATATTTTATATATTCATCATGTTTGCCTCCAAAAGTAGAGCATGAACGATTCCTGCTACAAGTTCATCTCAGAGCTGACATAGAAATGAACAACCAGTCACTTTCACATTCACACCCTATTAGTGTATGCTTTGGGATGGTAGGAGGAAGGTAGATACCTGGAGACGACCCACAGAAACACAGGGAGAACATGAACACTCACCACACAAAGGTCCCTGGTGTTGGAATCAAACCCAGGACAAAGTGATAAGACAATGTGCTGCAGCACCATGTCATTTACACCAGAAGATCCTGAGACGACCCTGTAAACACATAAATAACTCCCTTCTCATTTGAAAACAATGTGTCAGAAGAGGGTTTTTTTTTTTTTTTAAAGATTGGGAAACTCGTATTGCATTATATTCCTTATGAGCAAGAATTACATTAGATCATTAGTGATTATGGCATGAAATGTGTCAATAAGTTTAAGCTCCTAAATCTACGGAAGGAAATGTAAAACATGCTGAGGATGAAAACAGGTGTTACAGTCCCAGTAATAGGGGCCAGTAAAACTACTTGGTTTTAAAACCAGAGGAAAAGACAACTGAACAAAATAAAGCAGAAAACTGATACGTCAGTAAATGAACTACTGCCTGTTCAACATGGTCATCATCACCTGCTAACAGGAGGCATATACATTACTCAAGTCTGTTCTGATATTTCTCAATAAATGCCAACGTATTTAATTTCTTTTTGATTTGTGGTCATGTTTAACATTGTGTAATATTAAATAGAAAGAAAATAAGTTTTGATTTAATCTGAATGTCAGGATAAATAAATGACAAGGTAAAATGTTGACATTAATATTGCTTCAAATCATTTCACCCAAGGTTGTTGTGAAAAATAGTTCCTCCATTTTTTTTTACAGCATTGAGCATACATTTCTTCATAACTTTCAAGTATATTGGGATTCAAGCAGTCTGGGGCGAATAAAAAATGATAGTTCTGTGGTTCCTAGTCTAACTTAAAAGAAAGTTCACTGATGGTCAAATACTAAAATGAAATGTTAATTTTAAATCCCTTTACTTTCAGGTCCGTAATGATGATGGTAAAGTGATTCGATTCCACTGTAAACTGTGTGAGTGCAGCTTCAATGACCCCAATGCTAAAGACATGCACCTGAAGGGAAGAAGACACCGGCTGCAGTACAAGGTAAGAAAATGATCTGCTTCTCCACATAAACTGCACAATCACAATACAATAATAATAATAATTAGGGATTAGATGTCTATAGCGCTTTTCAAGGCACTCAAAGCACTTTTCATTAGTGAACCATTATTCATTCACTCTCACATGCTCTCTCTGGTGGTGGTAAACTACATACGTAGTCACAGTTGCCCTGGTGCAGACTGACAGAAGCGTGGCTGCCGTTTCGCCCCTCTGACCACCACTGAACATTCATACACCAGTGTGAGTGACACTGGAGGCAAGGAGGGTGAAGCGTCTTCCCCAAGGACACAATAGACTATGAGAGAGGGGGAATCGAACTGCCAACCCTTCAGTTAATGGACGACCCGCTCTACCAACTGAGCCATGGCCGCCCCATAAAAGATATGGTAACCATCCAAGTTTACTTGACCATCATATCTGTAAATGTAGTTTATGATATAATTGGCCTTGCTGTGGATACTGCATGTCTATTAAGAGTTAACCCTACAGTAATGCTGAAGATACTTAGTTTGCTGTTAGGTGTCCAAGATAATTATTAATTCTTTACATTTGAGAAACTTAAGTACATAAAATATTTTGGGGCACTTTAACTTCGAATGGTTGCCATACATTTACGCAATTATACACTAAATATACACCTAATAAAGAAGAGACATTTACATGCATTGAACAGCAGCCATGGCTCAGTTGATAGAGCAGGTCGTCCATTGGCAGTTCGATTCCCGCTCTGTCCTAGTCAGTCTGTTGTGTCCTTGGGTAAGGCACTTCACCCTCCTTGCCTCCAGTGGTGTATGAATGTATGAATGTGCGGTGGTGGTCAGAGGGGCTGTAGGCGCGAAATGGCAGCCACACTTCTGTCAGTCTGCCCCAGGGCAACTGTGACTACATATGTAGTTTACCACCACCAGAGGGAGCATGTGAGAGTGAATGAATAATGGAACACTAATGTGAAGCGCTTTGGATGCCTTGAAAAGCACTATATAATTCTAATCTATTATTATTATTATTATAACAGGACATGAATTCATATTACACTTGTGATTAAATGTTGTTTTTGCTCTAGCCGCCAAATCATTGTTTCCAAAGACCTAAGACAATTATATAATACTGTGCCAGAACTACTTATTATAGCTGTATCATAAGGGTTTTTATTCAGTCACACATTTGGAAAGATCAAATAGTAAACCAGATGCTTTTAAAAATATGCTCATTTACTCTGACCGCAAGACTACACTGAACAAAAATGCATGGCATTGTGACTACTGCAGGATCACACATTCACTGCCACAAACAAAGGGGAGACATTCACCAACATTTAATAAGATGATCTATTCCCAACCACCTCACATCTTTCTTGAAAATTTCATGGAAATTGGTCCAGAAATTTTCATGTGAAGTTGCTGACAAACACAGAAATAGAACCACAAACAGTACCATTGCCTCCTCTTTGGGGGGGCGGGGGATAATGCAACTAAGGGTGTTTACATATCAGTAAATCACAGTGGATGCATGTGTGTGTATGAGTGCACAAAAGAATAAGAAAACATAAGTGCAGCCGTTTGGGAAGGGAACCGGAGGCTGAACAAAGAGAAATGGAGCAGAGTGAGGTTTACTTTACTTAAAGTATACCTGTACTGGTCAGGCTTATGACACTAATTGTGTTCTGTGTATTACTTGAGGCAAGAGAGGTGTAAATTCAGTAAAACAAAACAAAACAAAACAAAAGAACATCACACTGGACCTTTTTATTACATGAATTACAGATGGAAGCAGAACTCATAGGGAGTAGCCATTCCTCGCTGTTAGTGACATAACCCTTGTGGTTTCCCAGTGATGAGTGTGAGTAAATACGTAGCAGCGAGTGAGATTAGGTGTTTGTGCTTGTTATTTGTATATTTATTTGTTTGTGGTTTGTAGTTCGTTATTGCCCAAGGGACATGATCCAGCACTGTCGGATGATGTTATCTTAGACTGGTGTCTGGTGCTGTAGGGTGTTGGTGACCAGTCCACTGCAGCCCAGCTAATTGGATAATACATCGTAACTTTGTCACTACTGATGATGGAGCAGCCTGTGAAGGAAGCAACATGGCGCTGATCATGCCTAACGGACAGAGCAATTACTTACTACTCGCGTGTAGTTGACAACAGGGTCCGATGTAAGCGCTTGTATTATACATGATCCTTTGAAATAGCTAGCAATGAAAATTCACTACAGGTAACCTTTAAATAGAGTAATAGACCCCCATGATGTGTGGGCTGGACTCGCCACTAGGGGGCGCTGGACACCAATGACTGCTGAAAGAGGGAGAGAGAGGGGGTAGCCAGGACCAAACAACTAGTCTTCCTATTCTGTTTTACATGAGACCTGTCCTCTTTCCACTCACTTTGTAGAAAAAAGTGAACCCTGAGCTTCCAGTGGAAATCAAACCAAGTAACCGGGCCCGCAAACTGCAGGAGAGCAAACTGAAGAAACAGAAGCAGAAGGCAGTGCTGAAGCGACAGAGAGATGATGAGCAGCGCTGGCACATGGAGATGAGGTCAGGTATCATCACTCTTAAATAGTTTTGCCTATCATCTGCACTTTCTGTATTTTATTGCTTTAAATACTCCAATTTCCCCACCGTGAGATCAATAGTCATATCTTATCATCAACATCATCTTAGTCAATGGCCTGAACTTATTCATTCACAAATTTCAAGTCTGTTATATGATGTCCTTTCCCTGTCTCTATCACGGCAGCTCTGATCTTCTATGGTAATAAATATTTAGAATTTTAAAGACATTCTGCTGCTGACTTTTGGTTGCTCCTTCAGGCGGTATGAAGAGGACCTATACTGGAGGAGGATGGAGGAGGAGCAGATGTATTGGGGAGAGCAGCGCCGTAGGATGGCCCCTCCACCTCTGATGAGTCGTCCAGGGATGCCAGTACCCCCTCTACTGGTGAGCTTTGGAAACACTGACATTCAAAAAACCTCTCATAATCCTTTTAGGGCTTTTTTCTTAATCTCCTCACCAGTATATAAAAGCAGTTTGTACAGATCATGTAGATCTATTGTAAAGACAGTCACAGACCTCATACCCTTCATGCCAGATAATTCTACTATGCAGTTAATTCTATGGGCAATGGGGTAGGACAGGCTGGTGCTCCTTTTGGAATCTGATGGGTCACCCCGAGTTACCAACACATGCTGCCTTTGAAAGTGGTTTGTCACCTCCACTGGCTGCATACTGCATTCACAGAAAACAACAAGAAGAAAAAGCCGGTCCATCTGACATCAGATGGACTTTAGTGTCACCCATGTGGTGTTAAACCCGTCCCCCATTGCAGCAAATCCGAAGTAGCATTAGCATCTACAAGAGAAGACGGCCCCACAGTAGCTGCTGCACAAATTTGAAAAAAATGGCGGATCAAAGTGGTTCATGTGCTCTCTGTGGAAATAAAGCCTTGTTTTTTTTTCCCTGCACGTTTTCAGGAGAAGCAATGGCACAAAACCTAGCTGGGTGATACTTTGGTAAAGGTAAACACACAGAGAGAGCCAGAGGGGAGGGGTAGTGTTCCTTCACGCATTATAAGCGAATCAGAGACGCCTCGTCGCCGCATCATGGACATGTATGAGGTTGTACCAGGGAACTGTTGTTCAACCTCAAGTCATTTTTCTACCGTGCAAAAACAGCTTGAAACAAAGCAATCTGGACATTTTTCAATTCACATATCTATCAGGATTTTTTTTGTTTTACGATTTTTTAATCAATTTTTTTGATTATCGCTTGTAAAAACTGTAGACGACTGAATGAGTCACTCAGATGTACTGAAGTACACTGTACTTTTGACAGCCTTGACGGAGGATCACCAACTTCACACCACACATGCCTCTCATGAAGGCCTTGCTGGAGTTTGATGGTGACTCGTACTTTTTGACACATGTTTTTTGTCATTTGTGTGAAGGTAGACACCAGGCCTTCAGGCCAACAGCAGGGTATTTTCTGTCTTCGAAAAAGGTTCAGGAGTTGGAGCCCCTAAGGCAGTTCGTTGTTGTACTCAACCCATTGTGGCAGGTCTTGCAATGGCACTGGCCCCAAACTGTAGTGATCCTGTTGTTCCTTTGACCTCATTAGTGAGAGGGAGTTAGAGGAGGCACGCCACATGAGCAACAGCCTGTCCTCCATATCACATCACCCAGGTTTGCATCGGATCACACCACATCAAAGAACTTGTGGCTCAGTTGGTAGAGATGGTTGTCCAATGACTGAAGGGTCGGCGGTTCACGTCCCAGCTCTGGCTGTCCACATGTCGAATTGTCCTTGGGCAAGACACTGAATCCTGACTTAGCCTCCTAGTATGTCTGGCAGAACCTTAGAAACCTACTGGTGTATGAGTGTGTGTGTGAATGTGAGGCTAATGTAAAGCACTTAGAGCAATGGTCCCCAAACTACCGCCTGCGGGCCGGATACGGCCCGCCTTCACATTTGGTCCGGCCCCCTGAATAATACCAGTACCAATAAAATGCTCCTTAGTTATGAACTATTTTCATGATTAACTATTAGTTAGTAACTAGTTTAGCACAAGAACTTTGAGAGACTGCTCATATGAGTCATTTAAGTCAGAGATTCTGCTCTGACAACTAAGCTGACTTTTGTTTTGTGAAGAATCCAGAAAGGGTTATTTGATTGTGGCTTTCTGGAAAACAATATTTTTTTACATTTAGGCACTCCTGCAATCATCACACTGATCCTGGCCCCTCATCAGAGAAGGGAAAAGTTATGTGGCCCTCAGAGGAAAAAGTTTGGGGACCCCTTGCTTAGAGCATCATGAAGGTGGAAAAGCACTATATAAGTGCCATCCATTTTCCATTTACCACACCTGGAGAGGACACTCGAGCTTCATCCTTAGCATTGACACAACATGGGGAATGGTAGTTGTCGGTTATAAGCTACCGCGCAATTGGTGTAGAGCGGAGTGACGGGGTAATTCTTGTCAGTGGGATAGATTTTGAAATCTACACTGGACAGCTACCACTTGCCTCAAGCTGGGAAATGTCTAGCCAGTAAGGTGTTGTCCTGCCACAGTGTGCCTTCTTCATTGGGTGCATGAGGATTATGAGGCATTCAACAAGCAGACCACAACTTTCCCACCAGGCAAAAACAAGTGGGGAGGAGCTCTGACCAAACACCTCAAATGAGGGGAGGAGAAGCTGACACAAGCCACCACAGAGAGGCGGGCCTACAGAAAACAAAGCAGCAGCCCTGACAGACCACAGGCAAAACACAAATGCAGCCTCTCAGGCTTCAGCCAAGCAGACAACTAGGATGCCAACGATGGTGAACCCTGACTGACGGACCCTGGCCTACAGTTAATACCATCAAAGAGATCTTTATGCCGTATGTCAAGAATGCCCTTTAATTATGACCATGTTCAAGGATGACTGGGATATGACTAGGCATTGTGTGTGCATTGTGGGTAAAATGCAGAGATTGAATTTCCCCTCAGAGTTAATAAAATGACTCTAACCTGTGTCAAAGTCAGAATGTACTGTATATATGTACTGTATGTCAGACATATACTGCATACATATTGAAAGTTCCAGGGTTTGACTAAAATAAGTCGTGGAAATCTAACATCCATAACTTGACTCGCATCACCTGGCTGCGTTTCACCAAACTACACGCTAGGCTCATGCAACCATCTGAGTATTGTGTAGTTCGGGCTTTCTGAAAACTGAAGGAGCCAATCAGTATCAGCGGGTGCGACTTCCCATGACTGGGCAGCGTTGTGGCTGCCTGTGCCACTGTTGATGTCTCTGTTGTCTGTTCGGCACTCGGTTCCTCTTCCAACTTTTTGCCATTCCCTTATAGTGACCAGAGTACTCCGGTGTCTCCCTACCAAGCGAAGGCATTTCAGACATTTTCCAGAGGATTTTTCTGGAACATCTGACACGTTTACAAGTTCTGCAAGCCACTGGGCTACCCATTTTCCATAGGGAAGTTCAAGGAATATCCGCTGGCTGTTGCCAGTGTTGCCTTTTATCCTCAGATTTTCCCTGCACATACCACAATGGTCATTTACAGACAACGCAGCGGCCTGTATAGGTACAGCCATACTGTGGCCTTTGTTTTGATGGTCTGTTTGCAGTAGGCAAGGAAAATTTATTTGTATAGCACATTTCATGTACAGGACAATTCAAGGTGCTTCTTCCTGCTGTCGCTCTGAGTCACAGTTTGATTGTCTGAAGCGGCACATCAGTCAAGATAACGGAAAGATTAATCTAATTACATGCAAAGATTTTAGACCAAGGCCCCTCCTTTGAAAACGGATTGGTTGTGGAAGGGTCCCAGATGGTATCGTGATACCATCTGACGACAGTCGGGTTAAAACATCCACACCACTATAATAGAATATATGTGGTCTAATACCCTTTAGTGGTTTTTGTATTCATATTTAGGCTTCAACATATTGTAATTCGTGGGCTCTTCCAAAAAATAAGAATGTTTTCAGTCTTTGGTAAAGTGAGACATGGACATTGAGTTGAATTTTCTAAAGAGAAATTATGGTCTGAAAAATTTGGTGAAAAAATTATAAATCTGTACCTGGTCCCTGCTTATCTTCACTATCTTTAACCATTGTCTTTAAGACCTGTGTACGTCGACCGGACTCTCCCGATGACCGCCACATCATGGCTAAACACTCAACCATCTACCCGGTGGAAGATGAGCTGCAGGCTGTTCAGAGGATAGTCTCTCACTCAGAGAGAGCCCTCAAACTGGTGTCGGACACCTTACTGGAGAAGGAGGCTCCAACTCCACCCCCCACTGCCACTGAAGAAGGAGACGAGAAGAGGTAAACATGACTTTTGATACACTGGACTCATGCATGGAGGCAAACAATCGCTACGTTTACTGAAGCCTCAAAGAACATTTTCATGATTTTGATCCTGTGCGAAAATGAGTGAAAATTTTATACAGTGGTTTAATTAACTTTTAAAGTATTACCCAAACTTTATATTAATGGAAAAAACCACTGTGACCCACTGGGCTTTATCTGAATATAACTGAGGAGGTTGAATTGGGAAAAAAATGAATCGGCCAAGTTCTGAAGGTATTATAATAATTTTGTTATCTGTCTGTCCATTCAGTGACATAATTTCATTATCTGAAGAATACATTGTGATATCTGCACTAAATGTATACTGTGGATGCATTTTGGCATGGAGCAGAAGCCTATTGAAAATAGGTCACCTTGACTTACTTTTTCAAGGTCTAATGGCCTTGTGCAGTTATCTGAGTCCTTTCAAATATAAATATGTATGTAACAAGTTTTACACAAAGACAATGTAATCTAAATTATAGGGCAACTAGAAAAGCACTCCGAGAGCGGAGACCTCCGCCAAGGTAGACACATCCCGGATCATCACCAAAATCTAATCATTTTCAGATATCCCCATTACCAACCTACCCTGAAAATTTCATCGAAATCCGTCCATACGTTTTTGAGTTATCTTGTACGCAAACAAACCAACCAACACCAGTAAAAACATAACCCCCTTGGTGGAGGTTATGTCAACAGAATCTTACACTGCTTGACCGAAAGTTTTTTTTAAAGTTTGCAGTTTGTTATGTTGGACTGTTGAGCTCACCTGTTTGAAGACTGCCCGGTTGTACTGCTTTGTTAATTTTGTCATGAATTGTAACAAAAAGCAGAGTTTTAGCTGTCATGTGATTTTCACTGACTGTATTGTACTGTTGCATTTTTTGTGTATTTCAGTGACACATTTAGAGTAGATATAGTTTAAATTAGCTATAGCTGCATTTCCATTACAGTTTTTTGCAAAACAATATCAATATTCCTAAAATTTTGACAAAGTATATTTGAGCTTTGAATGTGTTTCCATTGACGGTTGTTCTAGGCAGGAGCATCGTAACTCTTGTGAAATATTATCCCACAAGATATCACTGCTGTCGCCGTGGGAGCTTCAGATTGGCCATCACCCTGATAGTGTTAGAATGAATGAATCGGCTCAAAAAAATGAGCTGGATCACATTATAAGGGTCTGTACATGTGGTCCCTACATTGTCAGTTCGGAATATTAAATGTAAATATGCTCAGCACTTAAAACCAACAACAAATTATAAATGTATGTAGTGCTTTTTACACAGTGCTTGCACTTAACACTTTACAGAACAGAGAATATATTTCTCTGTAAAAAACAAAACAAAAAACTTAAATATTCAAAGACTTACAGATAATAAAATGAAACCTTCACTGTGCCTACTGTAGTAATCACCCTGATCATCACTCCCAAGACGGCGGCCATAATTCTCGTGTCCCTGCAGCCAATGGTTGTTATGGTTACAGTGACGGTGTCTGCTATTTTCATTCCAAAGTGATCGTGCGACCATGTACGTCACATCCTGTGACATATAATTGTGGAAAAAGTGTTTCCATTGCGCTTTTGCAGTATATTAGAATATCGAAATGTCTGAAAAACAACCTCACGAACTTTGCATCGATATTTGAGTGTTTTTGGCAGTTCAGGTATTTCCATTACCAGTTTTTTAGAGCGATATTTACATTTTGCAAATTTCCAAGGGTAATAGAAATGCAGCTAGTGCCTCTGTAGAAGAGACTAACGTCACGCTTCAGTAATTTTTTCTATGATCACTCTATGACAAACTTCCCCAACTGAAAGATTCACTAACGGGTATCATGGAGGTGTGGCCATTATTTATGTACAGCTAAATCGTCTTTGATCACAGAACGTGGAGTACATTGAATATATAACCTTTTCCCCTAAGGTTCGAGTCCAGTTAGATGCTTCTGAATATTTTTATATTTTGAAAGTGCATGAAAAAAATTACTTGAAAGAAAATTTTAGAAACATACTGAACTTCAAAACCATGAATTTTACGAGCTGATGCGATTGAATGATCAAAATGCAAGTTTATCTTGTAACCCCAAAAAGAAAATCTCATTTACCAAGTCTACCAAAGAGGGTATATTGACCTGCTGCTGTATGGACATGTAAGATCTGTGTCACACCACCCATTTTTGTGTTACAGTACAGAGAACGCAGCACGGCTGCTTAAAGGAGTGATGAGGGTGGGCATCCTGGCCAAAGGCTTGCTGCTGCGCGGTGACCGAAATGTGGAGCTCATCCTGCTCACAGCTAAGAAACCAACTATATCCCTATTGAAGAGCATTGCTAAACAGCTGCCTAAAGAACTAGCGGTAAGAAAACCTCACTGAGACACACTGATGTCAACAATTTGGACATCAAGGCTGAGGGAGGAAACTATGTGGTTTTATCTTGAGTAATATTAGCCTGAACTTTAAATACAGTCTTAAAAAGATGATGTAATGTTTTGCCAAATTTCTTCACAACGATGTCTTTTAACAGCTGAATATGGACAGGATTTTATATTTATAATAAATAAGGATGGATTACAAGGATGTGACTCCTGGAGAGCAAGTCAACTATAGCTTCAGTCAACCCAGTGTCTCAGAAATAATTTAATATTTAACTAAATTGCATTTCCATTTATGTTGTATTATACATGGAATCAATGCTTTGATTTTGTTGAAACAAAATGCAATTTTTAAGTGAAGGATTCACTACTTTTTTCCAGCAAAATTCACGACTTTGAAACACTTAGATTAGATTTAGGAAAAGATCACATCTTTTAGACCTTTTTTCACCCAGTTAGTTCATATAGTGATCTGGCGTCTGTTTCTACAGGTTTTGAGGTAAATCGTTCTAATCAAGGCTGCAGTATTAGTAGAGGGCAGTGCACAATATGCAACAGACCATAATATTAGAATATTTTAGTTAACCCAGTTTCACTTTTTGGCAACTTTTTTCCAGTCTGGATAATCGTTCCTTCTCCTATCGTCCTTCAAATTAACGCTGAATCACCTCTCAGCTTTGGATTTTATCAGTTATTGCACATTGTTTATTTGACTTCTTCCTTTGTCTCCATCTTCAATGTCCTACTTGTAGAATATTACAGTTCACACTTCAGGTTGAAGTAAGACTTGGCTTCAAATACTGAAAACAGTTTAAAACTTGCTTTGCAAAACAGAAATGGAGCAAAAAGATTGTGAGTGACTTTTCCTAAACCTACCCAAGTATTTTCAGTGCTTTAATTTAAGCATAAATAATTAAAAGTATAATCTCAAACACAAGACAAATGGATTTTGTTCTTTTAAGCCAAAATATAACCAAATATTTTTAGATTTATTATATTTTTCATCATTTCATCTGTTTCACTAAAGTTATTTGCATTTGCAGTTTAGTTTCCATATAGATAATTTCTGAGACACATGGTGATTTATCCTCTGTAGTAATCTGAGTACATCCATAGGTTTTACAAGTCAAGACAAAACATGACAGAATCCACTGCAAATATTTAGTTCATCCTAATGGATTCTTCTATTTGCTCTGGATCAGTTCTTTATTCACTGGTGAACATGTTTACCTGCCTGACAAAGTGTCGGCTATGTATGGATTTATTTATTTATTTCTATGGGAGCACAATGTACATGACCCTGCTTCAAAATGAACAGCTCTGTAAAAAGGAGCTGATGTGTTTTACTCTGATCCGTTTTAATTTTCCTTTTGTAAAACTGTATGGCTTTAAGCTTTTATTTTCATGTTCACCAATGAAGTAAACTGTCCTCCAATGAAGTAAACTGTCCTAAACCAAAGAGAAAAATCCATTTGAATTTTCAGATTAACTTGCATTTTCATTTAAGGCCCACAAGACAGAGCAGAGGATTGGTACCAAACACAAGTAAACTGAAGACCTGTCAGTTGTGATGTTTTGGAAATGACTCAGTCTTCCTCCCTCCTGCTTTAGTTGGATTAGTGTTTCATTAAAGGTGCTTTTCACTGATCTTTAGATTTACTGCCTGGTTATGACACCTGAATCCTACAGAGTGAGGTGGGGCCGTCTTTATAAACAACCCCCCCTGTGTTTTCCTATATATATCATTCTTTCAAATATACTGTTGAACTATTTTAAGTCAATGAAAGTGTTTAAATGAGGGATGCCTCATCCTTTTAGCCTTGACCAAAATAAATTGTAATGGCCTGATGAGGCTGTATTTTTGCCCACCCCCACATATACCCCCTCCTCCTCTGTAGTGAGTAATCCCAAGTGTCCTTTTAACCGGCAGACATTTTCTGAAGATCAGTATGAGGTGCAGGCTCACCCCGAGGAGGCGAACATCGTGATATTTTCAAGCAAGGAGCCCAAAATGCAGGTGACCATTTCTCTCACCTCGCCGCTGATGAGGGAGGACCCTGCTGCTGAGAAGGACAAGCAGGCAGGAGGAAAAGCGGCTGAGAAAGGTTAGAGAAGCCAAAGCTTTCAGTACCAGACAAACCAAATGTTAGCACTGTGTTTAATACACTATATACCCCCTCCCCTGCTTCACCCATTCACCCTTAAGCAGCCTGCATTTTAGGCTAAAAAAAAAAAAAAAATTACACAGATTGAGAAGTGGGACTTTTAACAAAGCCTGCATTCAATAATAAAAAAAAAAGTTTTCTGCTATTTCTTTTTTCCTTTAACCCCTTTAAATAAGAACAAACTCACATTTATTTGTCCCACTCCTTTTTTTTTCCCCATTTTTTTTTGCAGTTACACAATTCCCTCTTTATTTCTGTTTTTTCCACAACATGGGAATTAAAAAGCCGGGCTCTCCGACCTTTCTGTGCCACTAGGGTGTGTGTTTATCTCATGAACACATGCTCAGATAATGCCACCGTTTGGGGAAATGATCACAGAAGCAGACTGATGACTGAAGTGATGATCAGTGTTGAGATGATGCCCAGGGATGACCAACTATTTCAAAGTAAATCATTCATTTAAAAGTGACATTTTGTTTTGCATTTTAATGATACACACTAGGGGATTCTGAGGTCCAACGACTTCCCCTTCCCTTAACCGTCATCCCTGCTTCATAACAAGGCATTATCCATAACAAGGTGCGGGAGTGTCATTTTATCGCCTCACAATGATCACTTTAAAAATGAAACCAAGATGACACTAGTGAATCCATTGTCATTATTTGTCCCATTCAACAGCGCAGGGGGATTTTTAAGGTCATTGTGTCGCAAACACTCCTCCACCTCCTCAAATAACTGTCAGCATTTGAATGTGTTTTTTTCCCATTTTGAAAACATGATAGTAATGTTTTCTGTGGCCGCTGTCTTTTCTTTTTTTGAACTTTTGTTTGGGTTTGTTGATCAGTGCCCCCGATTCTGTATCAGCAGACCTAGGCAAGCAGATGGCTAATAACCTGAAGACCACACTTGTATACATACCACTAAGAACAGTGAAACCAAAGTGACAACACAGCCCATGTTTATGAAGCGTTTTAGAGTAGGACAAACCCTTTGTTATACATGATCATCAGAGGGATTCAGCTGCTGCTAAATATACAAAAATGCCAACTCTAAAATGCAGGATAAATATGGGTCTTTGATTCTAAGTGGTATGGTAGTGTAGACTTCAAAACGTGGCTTTGTTTTTGTTCTGTATTTCCCTTGTAAGAAAGCTAACGTCCTCTGTTGTTGCTACAGTTCTAGTGAACATGGAAGTGTGGAAAGCCCCGGGACTGGTCTTGTGAAATATTCCATCATTGTAGTCATGTAACCACAATGAATGCTTGGGAAAGCTTGTCATTTATCCTTTGTAGGTGCCCTCAAATGGTTTTATAAAGTTTAAAATTCAACACAAACATTTCTAACCTATCTAAGTTTCCATACTATAGTTCCATTGATTACATTCATGTTTCGCTTGTCACATTGTACTTAACAGATTTTGGTTTTCTTTAATGGTTTTCTTGTGGATGTTAATTTTCTTTTTTTGTTTGTTTGTTTTTTTGTGTTGTGTGATGAAGGGTTCCCTAGTTTGTGTGACTTTCCTGGTTGGGTGGATCATTTTAGAGAACACGGGGACTATTTCTATCCATGTTAAGTTAGTGTTCTGTTAAAAATCTTTAAGAGTATATGTTTTCCAAAACCCAAATTCTGTGAGCATTCTCCAGCTTTATGGGTGTTTTTAAAGGTTCCTTGTGGAGTTACTCAGCTGCACTTTTCAAGAAAGCATATTTTTTTTAGATTTGCTTAATCTGCTTCACTAAAATGTTTTAAAAACCTTACAAATGTTTTGTATACATGCAAAAAGGATGCATTCAGAAACTGATTGCATCAAAACTAAGCATCAAGATGTGTCCGCTATCCTTGCATCATAATCTGTTCATACACATTTATACATTTGCTTGTAACCTTGAATTAGTGAATTTAAAACCAAGTGTATAGGCAAGGCAAATTTATTTATTTCATGAACAGGACAATTCAAGGTGCTTTACATAAAAAATATAAGACAATTAAAATGGTCAAAACGCATTAAAAGACAAAATAAGAGACAATACAGTAAAATATTTAAAAACAATTGAGAATCTAAGTAAAAGCTCCAGTGAACAGTAATGTTTTCAGACCTGATTTAAATGAACTGACAGTTTGAGTAGACCTCAGGTATTCAGCAAAATAACTGAATGGTGCTTCACTTTGTTTTTTTCTGATTTTGGGAACACACAGTAAACCTGTTCCTTGTGACCTTTGACCTCAGGGCACTGGATGCTTCATATGGAACCAGCAGGTCTATATTAGTGGTGACCTTTTCCTACAAAAATATTTCCAGTTCATACTTGAGTCCAAGTGAAAGTTGGCATCAAATCAGTTAAAGAAATCCAGAAGTAGACATTCCACCCCCACCGGTGTAATCCATGCCACCCTTAAATCATTTATATATAACATGTCTGTCAATTTACATAAGAAATTGATGAGTTAAAGTAGCAGTTGTCTGTTGAGAATGTGTATAAAGTATTACAAAAGTGAAAAACACTCCATCTCTCTTAGGTCATGTTGAAGCTACATAAATATCTCCAGCAGCTTCTTTAGAGACAGGATGATATGATTTGGACTTTTCACAGTCTAATGCTTTTCTCCTAAAACTTTTTTTTAATTTATTTTGAACAAAAAAAACAAATGCAAAATGACACAAAATAAAAACGGCAATAATATGTTCAAAAAGGAGTGAGAAGAAGTCAAAAGTGATCTAATCCCACCCCTTCTCCTGTACTAGTTTTTAAACATTCACTTCCCCAAGTTGCTACTAGTACTGCTACTACAAAACAATATTAATAATATTAATAATAATGCATATTCAAAAATGAACATACTGGTCAGAAAAGGACCAGCTGAATCACAAAAATAAAAAAGGAAAAGTAAATATGAAATAAACACATCATTACACCTTGTGTCTTTTCTTCTACATTTCATCCCTGTATCCAATGAAAACATATTCTTTATATTTGGTTTTAAATTGCATTATGTTTGGACATTGCTTTAGTTCCTCACCCATACTATTCCACAGTCTCACCCTACAAAATGAAATGCAAAATCTTTTCTTGTTTGTACGGATTTTAAAGACTTTGAAAGTGTCTGAAAAGAACAGCAGTAAAAGAAAAGGCTTAGGCTTGTTGTAAATATAGCATGGACTGACCAAAGGGCTGACGTGGTAACTTCTAGAAATTTGCAAACACATCTCAGAACTCCACAGGGGACCATTAAATGCTCAGTTTGTCAGTTGGGCCCTCATTCAAAATCGATGGTCAGCACAAAAACTAGGAAATCCAAAACACTTAAAAGGAATTTGAAAAAGTCGTAGCGGGGAAGTAAGAATTCTAGTATTTGATTCATAATGTAAAAAGGTAGAATTACTGCATAAAGGGTATAATGGGCAGTTGTATGAGGGGAAATAGTCACGTTTATTGACTTCGATTACATTTTATTATAATGAGAAGTAAACATGCAGTAAAAAGGGGAACAGGGGCTGACATTTTTACATGACACAGGCATAGTGGAAAACACACAGTTATAAATAATATACATGATTCCAGTTACATCGCAGACACACTAAAATGTCATTGCCATCTGTGTGGTCTGTCAAAAGGTTTTATTGCTAAAACATCAAGGAAAACGTAAATAGAACGCAGAAGGATTTGACCTGTGTCATAATCAGTCATTAAAATGTCAGTGAATCACTGTAAACCACTCCTGTCTCTGAGTGTCTTGGATTGCCTTATTTTTGTGTTTGTCTGACCATAGCTTCACTTCCACAAAATGGTAGTCATCCTCATGTCCAGCACTGAGAGTCTTTTCTCACATCTTGTCCAATATTTACAAAGAGAAAAACATGTATGGATATAGATAGACTTCATCAGTCTGTGGGGGGGGGGGGGGATTCAGCAGTGAGATAATGTCTAAGTAAGTGTATTGTTGCAGTGTTTTTATAAAGCTATTCCTGGTCAGCTAGTGTACCTCTACTGTAAAGCTGTGTTTATTTTATATTATTAAAATGTTGACTCTTAAGTGTGTTCAGCACTAAGCCTTGAGGCATCTCTCTTAGGTATGGATGAAAAGGATCCTCCTGATCTGCTGAATAAGAGGAAATGTTTGGAATACCTCGCTGCTCTCCGTCATGCCAAATGGTTCCAGGTAAATACATCATACTGCGGTTATTGCAAACAGTCATGCATTCGCTCAACTTTTCATTTATGATTACCAGCAGCCTCAAAAGTTACAATAAATACAAAGAAGAAGCCAAACATTGTCACACAGGATCATCGTTACCATGGGACCTCTTTGTTTTTCATCATCACTGGTTAAAACTTGACTTTACAAATGACAAATATGGTAGATTTACATGTCGTTAAAATTAGAATTGGCGTCCACAATTATAAATGTCCTTTGGTAACCAGGTCATTTTATGATATCAGGAGTAAATAGTAAATCCGTAAATAGTTATAAATGTCATTGTCCTAAATTAGGGCCTTATTTATCCTTAAAAGTCGTCATTAATCTTTACATGTGGGGCTCAAAGGTCATTAAGAATTCTCCAGGTGTCATAAATGATGTCACTATTTATTACTTTGCAGAGAAATGCTCAGAAATTGGAATGAATTAAGGCTCCAATAGTCATCCATGGCTAAAGGGGTTCAGGTTTGACCTTTAGCAGCTTGAACATCAGTAGCAGATGCATAATATGACCAAACTATTCACTCACATACTTTGACTCTCATATGATCTTGACATCCCATTCTTAATCCATAGGGTTTAATATGATGTCAGTTCACCCTTTGCTGCTATAATAGCTCCTGCTGTTCTGGGAAGGTTTACCACAAGGTTTAGGAATGTGTTTGTGGGAATTTTTTTTTTACCGTTCCCGCATTGGTAAGATCACACACTGAAGATGGATGCAAAGGCCTGGCTCTTAGTCTGCGCTGTAATTCATCCCAAAAGTGTTCTATGGGGTTAAAGGTCAAGACTGTGTTCAGGCCAGTCATCCACCAGAAACCCTCTCATCCATGTCTTTATGGACCTTCCTTTGTGCACTGATGCACAGTCATGTTGGAACAAGAAGGGGCCATCCCCAAACTGTTTCCACAAACTTGTGAGCATGGAAATGTCCCAAGTCTCTTTGTCCAAAATGTCTTGGTGCTGAATGCAGCCTCTCCACTGGTACGGTTTAGCTGTGGTGCTGTGCCACATCATACAATTCATACAAAAAAATTGTCATCACCATTTTGCGTCCACACACACACACACAGTTGCAGAACACTGCAAAGTGATATTAAACTATGGATGAATAATGATATGTCACTTAAGTATATCTCACTGCATTTGTGTGAATACTTTTGCCATTATAGTGTACATTAGTCAACAGACGACGGTGCCTCAATCTCTGCAGTTACTCCAAATTGCTAGAGTTCCATGGGTAACACTAGTCCCATGTGATTACAGATAATGTGGTCTTAATAATAATAATAATAATAATAATAATACATTACTTTACATTAGTGCAAGAATCATAAAAGCAGTACATTTGTCATTTTCTAAGGGGAAGTGCCACTAATAAATCTCATCTGCGATAACATAATGTTCACTGTTGGAGTGTAGAGGCAGATGTACGAGACACTTAAGTGAACTGATTTAATTTCAATTTTAAGCCAAAATAAATTAATGTTGATTTCCATAATAGATGTTATTAATCGTAAATGAACATCAAGTGCAATTGTTTCAATGAGACTAATTGTCCTTGACTGTATTTATTTCCCCTTTATTGATCCTTTTAGACCTAATATTAATGGTAAAATAACTGCTGGGGCTGATGAAGTTCAGTTTGTATTCTTGAAAATTAAATCTGTGCCTTTGAGGTTTTTTTTTTTTTTTCCAGAGGAAAATAGAATACTAAATTTTGTGCAGGTGTCAGCAGTAGTAGTTGTGCACTTCCTTGGTTGACTGGTGTTTTTCTTGTCCTTCTTTTTCAAAGGCTCGGGCGAATGGGCTTCAGTCCTGTGTGATCATCATACGGGTGCTGAGAGATTTATGTCAGCGGGTGCCCACCTGGGGGAAGATGCCAGCCTGGGTGAGTGCTCACATTTCACATTTTAATCGTTTTATATCAAGTGAATCTATTCTTGATACAGTTGTAAAATACTTGTATGCGTACAGTATTGCAGATGCGTTGTGTATTTCCTGCACCTTCTTTTCCTCCATGTCTGTTTACTCTATGTAATTCTACCAAAGTGGGTCTTGCTGTATCAGTATTTCTCACACTGAGTTGAAATCACACAGGGGTTGAAAGGTCACATGATTTTAATCTGACAAACAAAGGGCCCATATTAGAAGCAAGTTGGTGTTTTGTTCCTTTGACAATCACTGGGTGTGAATTTTTCAAGAACCAAAATGACATCGACCTCCAGAAAGGCACATTAAGGTTAAATATATTGACCCCCTCCCCATTTCACTCCCCTCCTGTTAATGATGGTGCCATAGTTCTCTCCACAGATTAGTTTGATTTGATTTGATTTGATTTGATTTGAATGATTTATTTCGAACATGTGCAGAGTGCAACAATAATCAATACAACAATAATAATAATAATAATAATAATAATACACAATGACATGTCCAAAAAGGAGTAGGATGAAGCATGAGATTATTTAATCCTACCCCTTCTTCACTTCCCCAATAACCTGAATTCATCTTATAGCAATATAGTGCATAGTACAAAAATGATGATAATAATAAAAAATAATAATAATAATACGAATAATAAATAATTGAACTACTAAACATATACATATATACAAAAAACAAAACGGAACACAGATCCACTTTGGTCTCTCGCCAAACATAGGTTCTTATATTTTTAAAAATCACTTACAATAAAACATCAGTTTGGTGGCAGCAGAATGATACAGCTGTCAGTTAAGCTCTGTCTACCATCATTTAATTTTAGATCAGTACAACAACAGTGTATTCACATGAGTGCATTCCCAAAAACTGCCAACAAGAGTAATTTTCAATAGACTTATTCCAGTTTCAGTTATGTGCACTCATCCTCAACATAAGCCTTTTGCCATTAGCCTGTCATCCATCTGTCGTTGTCTGTTCCTATATATTTTACTGACGTATACAGGATACATTTATGGTCATTTTCGGAAATGTCTTGACTCAATAATTCTCACTGGACTCTAAAGTGACCATCAGATTTGCTGCTCTGGGGCATTTTTGGAAATTTGTCGAAACATGCATTGTGGGAAGTGGAGCTCCAGCTGTGCGTTTCCTGTCATGCAGCTGTGTGAACTTCCCCTTCCCACAATACAAAAATTCAGAAGATGTCCGAGTGACTAACCAGCTCTTTTTGTAAACAAATGGATTGTTTTTGGCAGAGTACACTTCAAAATTGCTTACTATGACGGAAAAGATTCAAGTGAGTAATCATGGAAAGACTTAAAGAAGTTTTGTCTTTATAATTTGGACCTAATTTCAGTGATAAAACACCATTTACTCACCTGTTTCAGTTTGGTGCAGTTTGGAGCATGTTCAAAGATATTGCATTTGCTGATATTCATATAACAGCAGTGGTCGGGGGATCGACATGCAGCCAATAAATGCATTTGTTTAAAAAAAGTTTGCTTAAGGAGCGCTACCTGGACTCAAAATAAGTAATAAAAAAAAAATTAGAGGTGCTCTATTGGATAGGAGAAAACAGCATAAAACAAAGAAAAATTCCAAGGCACTCTCTTAAAAGTGAAGAATAAAAAGCCTTTATTAAACTGGCTTGGTTAAAAAAAAAACCTATAAAAACATATAAAAACCCCATCGCTTTTCGGCATAAATGGCCTTCATCAGGGAGTAAGACCATTTGTTTATCAGAAGTACAGTGTTATATCCATCCACAGTCTGTGTATTGACAAAGTTGAGCCTTACTTCGAGCCCTGAAGTGATGATGTCATCACTTGATGCCGCTCACATTCATTCATTTGGCTTGTTGCTCTGTTATGCAACGTGACAGAAGAGTCAGAGTATGAAGACAACTTTAAATACGATGGTCATCTCTATTGTTTTGTTCCTGAGTATACAGATGAGGAGGTGTTGGAAAGGAGGATGTGGAGACAGGCGGAGGTGTGTTGAGCCACATTTTGTAATAAATGTCCAAAATGTAATAACTTTTTCATTTCATTTTGCAATAAACTGCCGCATTATGTAATAATTGATCACATTTTGCAGCAGCAGGTGCTTTGGTGGTGTGGTATTAAAAGTCAAGGAGCTGTTTGTGAAACATGTTGAATTCAAGCTTTCATATAAATAATAAGTGCAAGTTATTCAGATGTAAATTACCATTAAACTATAATCTGACATACTTTTCTTTTGTTTTGTTTTTTAAATGTTCATTAATATGTGCGGTTTCTCCTTTTTTCTTCAAGAAATCATGATTTTAGCTTTAATCCACTACTATGTTTTGCCATTCATTTGACAAACTAAAGATCCTTGTTGAGCCACATTTTGTAATAAACATACAAAATGTAATAACTTTTTCATTTAATTTTGTAATAAACTGCCCCAACACATTTAGTAATAATGTATTTCATGTTGCATCAGCAGGTGCTTTGTTGGTGTGGTATTAAAACTGAATGAGCAGTTTGGGAAACATTCCAAGTATTTTATGTCTTGGCTGGTAATTAGACATATTAGACATATGGATAATTTGAAATTCCGGATATATTTTGGAAATAGAAATGTTGTTGTTTGTTTAACCTTTTGAGGCAATTTCATATTTGTTTGAAATTAATCTTAGTGGATAAATTATCTGGTCACAGCAGCTCTGTAAAAAAGCAGAAGACACTTACGTTGTTTAACCTTTTCAGCTCTAAGGAGGTTTTCTGGCAAGTCTTGCCTAAAATGCATGTCCAAATTAAAGTAAAATACAATTAACAAACAAATAAACTATGCTTTAGAATTATTACGTAGTACACCATGTTATTACATTTTCTAGAGAAGAGCATTTTGTAATAATGTTCTCAAAATGTAATAACTTATTACATAATGGGGCAAAATTCATTACAAAATGCAGCAGTTTATTACAAAATGAAAATAAAAAGTTATTAAATTTTGTACATTTCTTACAAAATGCAGCTGAACAAGGTGCCTCGACCACTCCTGTTATGGATATCTGCAAATGCAATATCTTCAGAAGATACTCTAAATTACATTAAACTGAAACAGGCGAATAAATGGCGCTGTTTTATCACTGAAATAAAGTTCAAATGGTAAAAAACAGAACTTCTCCTTTAAGGGTTGATGACACTTAGGCTACGACTCAGGTTTTACTGATTTGATGAAAAATTGGTGATGAAAGTCTTTAAACTCTGCAGCATGTTTCTCATCAGCCTTTTATCGTTTATTTCCTCATCACTACTTGTGCATGTTAAGATACACCTCATGCATTCTGGATGTTTTGATAAAAGTTGCAAACCAGAAATGCTGTGATGTTATACTGTATTTAGTAATTTAACACTCCAGAGTGTCTGAACTGTGTCTGAACCCTGATTGTCTGCTCGTAGGTGAAAAAGTGTGAAACCTTAAACTCTCTTTGAACTCTGTACTTGACCTCTCATTGTGTTACTTGAGGGCTTTACATTCCAATCACATGTAGCTTCCCTTGAAGGATTAGAATCAATGGACATGTTGTACATTACACATTTCCAGATTGTATCCCTTTGTTCAATCGTCATGAGCTTGTGATGTATATTCTGTTAATGAAGATGGATAAGGGACCCTTTCTTCTCTATGCTTTGAGTCATGTAAGATCAGGGGCGTCACAGCCATTTAAAATGTGGGGGTGTTCTAGGTTGTGGCACATATTCTGAATCTATTATCGGAAAATTAACGAACAATTATCCATTAATGGTTATATTTTTATATTAAAAAAGTAATATATGTCTGAAAATAATTTTTAAA
The DNA here is from genome assembly GCA_020466265.1 of Siphamia tubifer. Lineage (NCBI taxonomy): Eukaryota > Metazoa > Chordata > Actinopteri > Kurtiformes > Apogonidae > Siphamia > Siphamia tubifer. Next base: position 43,748,159 of record CM035786.1, on the reverse strand, counting down.
AATGTGTTTTTTCTCAATTAAATATTTATTCAATTCATAAGTCAAAATTATGAGATAAAAAGTAAAAAAAAATATGAGATAAAAAAACTGATAAAAATTTGGATTTACAAAATCAGACACTGATTTTACAGACACTGTTCCTCTTTTTTCTTACAAAAATGTTTTGTCCATGTCATGGGGTACTGGACTAAAAATATGTTCCTCAGGGGGAACATCAGTGAAAAAAGTTCTAGAACCACTGTCTTAGGGTAAATGTCACAGAACAAGACATAGTTTATTTAACTTAGTTTAACAACAGTAACATTTCTCATTACTTACTGGTTAATGACTGTTTGTTAACACCATGAAGAAGAACTGTTTACATTACTGGTGAACTGAGGTGCGCTTCATTTACATATGCTGTTGTGCCGCCCGGGCGGGTAAACAGTTTAAACCATAGATATTGTAACAGCCCCGAAATGTTATTGTTGTTTGTTTGGTGTGATTGTGACCGACAGTAACTGTTTATCCTGAAATAAAAAAGTAGGTGAGACCAACTCTGTGTCTGTTTCCTGGATCCAGTAACGATACAATATATAAACTCAGGAAAAAGTGGAGGGTATGAAATCATCTGGGTGGAGAAGTGGGGGTGTCGCAACACCCCCATCCCCCACGGGTGCGATGCCCATGTGTAAGATCACTACTCTTCACCAGTTTTTCTTATGCAATTGGTTTTGGTGTTCCTGTGTACAAAACGTTTTCCACACAAAAGGCAAGTTTTTGATTTCATTCACAGTTCCCTTTTTTCATGTTTGTCATTCTTCTGGAAAAGATTGGATATTTTCAATCCTTTAATTTCTCTTTTTCTCAGTGCAAATGCACTATCATTGTCTTTATCCATACTTAAACATTATAGTCTGCTGAAAAGACTTCAAGCTAAATATAAATAAATATATAAATAAATAAAATAAAGTGGTTATTACTAAATGATCTTAAAGTTCTCTTGTTGTTCAGTCCCAGTAGTTGTAGGTAGATTATTGGACATGAGGCAGTTATTGTTACTGCATATTATCTAGTTCTGCAAAAACCACAGTGCGCCTTATATATGGATTAATTCCGGTAGTGCTTAGTGACTGGGAATTTAGACTATTTATCTCATTTGGCTTTTTATCTCATAATTTTGGCTTATCTCATAATTTTGGCTTTTTATCTCATAATTTTGGCTTTTTATCTCATAATTTTGGCTTTTTATCTCATAATTTTGACTTTTTATCTCATAATTTTGTCATTTTTTCTCGTGATTTTGACTTCACTTAATGTGCCTTATACAGTATATGAAAAACCTTCATAAAAAAACTAAAACAAAAAAACATTCAATGCACCTTATAGTGTGAAAAATGGGGCAATTCCATAATTCTGTTTCAGTCTAATACAGGGATTCACTGTAAACTATTGGGGCAGGGTCCTAAATGGACATTGGTAAGAACACAGTAATGGTCTTTACTGTCTTACTTTTTCTTTAGTAGTACTTTTTACAAATACCCACCACTTTTCTCCAAAATGACAAACATTTGAGATGAGATATTTAATTACATGACAAAGAATGATTTGAATCTTACAAAAAACACAATAACTCATTTTTGCAAAAAAAGAAAAAGAAAGTTACTGCCTTTTTACTTTGTAGGGCAGTACAAATAATCTTCCAATGAATCTTGGGTATTTTAAGTCTTCAGTCTTTACACACAACACCTTTGAAACCATACGTCTTTGTCACATTTGTCTCTTTCTGTCCAGGCGATGGAGCTGTTGGTGGAGAAGGTCATCAGCAGTGCTACAGGCCCACTGAGTCCAGGGGAGGCCATGAGGAGGGTCCTGGAATGCATTTCCACTGGCATTCTGCTACCAGGTCAGACCACTCTACAAACTAAGAACAAACTAAAGGATGATTGGGTCATTCCAGGTCAATTCACAAATATCCCTCAAACCTCCCCAGTGACACCTCTTCAATTTGGCTGATTTTTATTCTATTGGTGTCATATGGTGTCAAATGAAATCTGAATTTTGAGCCCCCTAGCTCAAATGGTTTTCAACATATGGCCTTTCAAAGTTTGGGGTGCCATGCCCACTTTTGGGATCTGGGAATTGCACACAAAATTTTGGACCATATTTGGAGGCCCTCATCTTTAGTGTTAAGGTAGGTACAGACCCGCAAATTGCTATATCTATGTATTTTTTGGTACTGTCTATCAGAGTCTGTACTTAAAAATAACATAGGTGTACTATTTTTAGAGATATTAACCCTTTAAAAGTGGATTTTTTTAATGATGTGGACTTTCAACTGTTCAACTGTTGATGGGGTAAAAAGCTGATTCCTATCATCACATGCCAACTAGTGGCTTGAAGTAGGGGGTCTGATACGGTAATTTTGTTCCATAGACATATTTGAAGCCCTTCTGTACCCCCAGCAAATACCCAAGTGCTGTGGATCCCTCTACATGCATAGTAGAATTCCAAAATATGATGGTAAATCAGTTTTGGAACCGCACAAACATAAAACATTTCCAACATATGGACCCTCAAATTGTTCAAAAAGTGTATTGTATTATTTAAAACATCAACTGTTAAAGGATTAATATCTCAAAAAAATACTACACTTATGTTATTTGTAAGTGCAGATTCTCACAGACATGGCCAGAATGCACATATATATAAAAAATAAAACCAAATGTTCCCCTCGCCCCACGTGGGCGGTGTCTCCTTCAGACTCGGGTCCTCTACCAGAGGCCTGGGAGCCTGAGGGTTCTGCGCAGGATCTTAGCTGTTCCTAGCAATGCGCTCTTTTGTACAGAGATCTCTGATGTTGTTCCTGGTATCTGCTGGAGCCATTCTCCCAGCTTGGGGGTCACTGCCCCTAGTGCTCCGATCACTACTGGTACCACTGTTGCCTTCACACTCCACATTTTCTCTAACTCCTCTTTCAGCCCTTGGTATTTCTCAAGCTTCTCATGTTCTTTCTTTCTGATGTTGCTATCACTGGGGACTGCTACATCTATCACCACCACTGTCTTCTCATGTTTATCCACCTGGTTCCTCGACCTTACTGGGCTTTTGTTGCCTGAGGCATTCACTTAGCAGTTGGTCATTGGGGGCCATTTTCTTGATGTATTCCTGGAGGTTCGCTGTTTCCTCCTGGACAGTAGTTCTGACACTTACTAGTCCTCGGCCCCCTTCCTTTCGCTTAGTGTACAGCCTCAGGACACTGGACTTGGGGTGGAACCCTCCATGCATGGTAAGGAGTTTCCTTGTCTTGATATCAGTGGCTTGTATCTCTTCCAGTGGCCAGGATATTATCCCGGCTGGGTATCTGATTACTGGCAGGGCATAGGTGTTAATGGCCTGGATCTTATTTTTGCCGTTCAGCTGACTTTTCAGGACCTGTCTTACCCTCTGTAGGTATTTGGCTGTGGCTGACTTCCGAGCTGCCTCCTCATGATTACCATTTGTCTGTGGGATCCCTAGGTATTTGTAACTTTCCTGCACATCTGTGATATTCCCTTCAGGTAGGTCAACCCCTTCAGTTGTGATCACCTTTCCTCTTCTAGATATCATCCGCCCACATTTATCTAGTCCGAATGACATCCCAATGTCTTTGCTGTAGATCCGGGTAAGGTGAATTAGGGAGTCAATGTCACGCTCATTCTTGGCATACAGCTTGATGTCATCCATGTAGAGGAGGTGGTTGATGGATGTTCCACTTCGGAACTGGTATCCGAAGCCACTCTTTGAGATGATCTGGCTGAGGGGGTTTAGGCCTATGCAGAACAGCAGGGGGGACAGAGCATCTCCTTGGTAAATGCCACATCTGATGCTCACTTGTGCAATTGGCTTTGAGTTGGCCTCCAGAGTCGTCTTCCACAGCCTCATTGAGTTCTGGATGAACTCTCTTAGTGTCCTGTTGATGTTGTACAATTTTAAGCATTCCAGTATCCATGTATGTGGCATTGAGTCATAGGCTTTCTATATATATATATATATATATATATATATATATATATATATATATATATATATATATATATAAAATTTACAGGTCTGTACCTACCTTAAAACAAAAGATGAGGGCCTCAATATATGGTCCAAAATTTAGTGTGCAATTCAGGGATCCCAAAAGTGGGCGTGGCATCCAAACTTCAAGGGTCATCACTTGAAAACCGTTTGAGCTAGGTGGCTCAAACTTCAGATTATTTAATTTGACATTTTGACACACTAATAGAATAAAAATAAGGCAAATTTGAAGAAGTGTGACTGGGGATGGAATGACTTAAATGACTTCTTAATAACCCTGTTGTTTCTCTTCATCTTGGTGACTTGTCTCAGAAGGACCAGGTTTGTTGGACCCATGTGAGAAGGAAACAACAGATGCTTTGGAAAATATGACGCTTCAGGCCAGAGAAGACATTACTGCAAGTGCACAGGTATCTCACTACATTACCCATAATCCCAGGAAAAAAAATCCTCTCTGAATTTACTCTTTTATTATTAACTATTTTTTTATTGGAAATACTCTAAAGCTGTAAACCTCTGTTACTTCCAGCATGCACTGCGGCTGCTCGCTTTTCGGCAGATCCACAAGGTGCTCGGCATGGAGTCTCTGCCAGCGTCGAAGGCTAGCGCTCGCAACCGCAAACGCCGACGGGACATCAGCGACACAGGCGAAGGGGAGGGGGAGGGCAAAAAAGACAAGAAAGAGGAAACAGCCAATGCTTGACCTCTGCACATTTGCTAGTTTTAGAGACTAGTAGAATGTTACAAATGTAAAACTTTCTTATCTTGAAAACAATCTTAACACACAGCTATACACATGAACATAACTGACTTCACTTATTACATGACGACTTTTGAACTGAGGAATAATGTGTTGGAGGTGGAGGACTGACATTTGGAAAGCTACTGCAATTTTACCAAATTGTCCTTTTCCTCCAGTGTTCCTGTAGTGTACCGAGTGCAAAAGAAAACTGGTTCAGTAAAGATTGGTGACTTTTACTGATCGCATCATTCCATTTCAGTTTAATTGCACACTAACTACGGACCATCCTGCTTATTCACAACAGTTTCAATGTAAGGTAGTATTTTTTTCTGTATTCAAGGTTCTCTGATATGGAAGCCAGTACATTTTAAGTATCAGTTCCTTCAGCTTTGTTTTAAGCTTTTTCTCAAAAGACGTCGGAACCGTACTTATCTCCCGGCCAGTTGAAATTTACTAGCAACAACTCGAGTCGAACAAGGGTCCTGCTGTTCCCTGGCATCTTTAGAATGGGGGTGGGGGTGGGGGTGGGGGGTATTTTTAGTCTGCTAAAAAAAACAAAAACATGGGGCTTTAAAGTCGTTGAAAGCTTTCAAACTGTGAGAGATGGGAGATGACTGAGACCTTTTCCACCAAATGAGTTCTGCTTCTTCAATTGGTTCATTGATTCTACAGAATTCTTAGAATAGAACTGTGCTAATTAGCGCCTGACTGATTAATCCGTATCGGCCAACATGTAGGCGATTTATTAACTTCCTTTGCTCTGGAGATTTTTCAGCCCGCTGCTCCTGTGCGTGTACGCCGAGTTAGAAGAATAGTAAAGTGTCATATTTACTTTCACCTTTGCTTTGACAATCTCCCCCTCCACACACACACAGATATTTAGGCACACACACACACACACACACACACACACACACCCACTAACCGTACCATTATCAAATATAAGATTATTATATCCTGGTAGATCAATGTTCTTATTTCATACGTCGGCCAATATCAGATATCGGCCGATATATCGGATATTGGCATTTTTTTTAGCCCCACAATATCTGAATCGGCCCCAAAAATGTCTTTCGGGCTTTAGTGCCATCAATAGTGGACAGTACACGATGCACATTTTACTGTCATGCTATTACATATTAGCCCTTCAACTCCAGACAACTGTCTTCTAACCTTAGTTATCCTTAAAGTGCAACTTGCAGGTTACTGTTAGAGAACAGCAAGTGTGTAGGGAAAGTGGACTCAACTGGATTTCAGAGATTTTTATCTCTATAAAAACTAGAGTAACTTTTGCATGTTTCTCTTAAAAATGTCAGTTTGCAGGCTAACATTTAACAATAAGAAATGTATGGACATTGTTAAATATATACATGTATATATCGTATTTTCCACACTATAAGGTGCACTGTCAATGAATGGTTGATTTTATATTTGTTTTCATATACAGGGCACACTAAACTATAAGGTGCATTAAAGGTGTCATTCCACTAAAAAACACTTTTCCACGCTCCTTAAATGCTGCCTTTGAAAATGGGTTGTCACCTCCACTGGCTGCATACTGCATTCACAGAAAACGACAAGAGGAACGAGGGACCCAGAAAAAGCTGGTCCATCTGACGTCAGATGGACTTTAGCGTCACCCACGTGGGGTTAAGCCCGTCCTGATTGCAGAGAATCTGAAGTAGCATTAGCCTTAGCATCTACAAAAGAAAATGGCGCCACTGCTGCACAAACTTGAAAAAAAATGGTGGAGTAAACTGGTTCATGTGCTCTCTGTGGAAATAAAGTCTAGTTTTTTCCCTGCACGTTTTCAGAACGAGCAACAGCATTAAACATAGCTGGATGCTACTCTGGTAAAGGTAAACACACACAGAGTGAGAGGGGAGGGGGGAGTGTTCCTTCATGCATTCTGAGCCAATCAGAGACGCCTCATCACCGGTCATGGACATGTATGAGGGAGTACCGGTAAAGTCTGTTCTTCGACCTCAAGTCATTTTTCTACTGTGTAAAAACAGCTGGAAACAAAACAATCTGGATTAAAAAAATAAATAAAAATAGAACCAACACAATGTATTCAATAGCACTGGAGAACACAGCAATATTAATGACATAACAATGGAATGATACCTTTAAGTGAAATTAACAAAAAAAAGTTATTCAAACTTTATTAAACACCTTCACAATAACTCACCTTTGTTTAAACATTGACTGTATTCACAATAACAAAACACACTCTTACTAAATCAAACGTTAACCATTAACTGTCAAAATTGTTAAGGTACAAATCGTAAAATAAAACTCAATGCACTGACTTTTTCAGTTCAGTCCTTATCCACACACTATAATATTATTTTATGTACAGTATTCTGCTGTTAGCTCGGCAGATCAATAAGTTTACCAAGAAAAGCCGGACACCAAAACTTCGTTCCACACTTTACTTGAGTCACTGTAAAACTGCAAACATACAGAATATGTCTGTTACATTTGTTGCTTTAGCACCTTTACATGCTATTAAACATTGAAATGAAAATAAATACATCGCTAGCTCAATGCCAAATTGAATTGCAAATTCCATAGACATGCTAACAATTAGCATTTTCCAGTTAACTTGTGAATTCTATTGTGTTTTTATCAAACAACAAAGGTTCATTTTTACTGTTAATTCTCACAATAACTGAACAAAAAATACGTATTTTCTGGCCATACATGTCTGGTCGGTTCCTTCTACTACAGGAACCGCGGAAGTACAAAAACAACACGTTACTGCACTTAATGTGACCACTAGTGGGCGCCCTTTACCTGCTTTTTAACAACATAATATCACTAAACACAACCAGAATTAATCCACACATAAGGCGCACTGAATTATAAAACACACACACACATTTTTGTTTGAAAATTAAAGGCCTTTAAGTGCACTTTATAGTCTGGAAAATACTGTATGTATTATTAATAATACATGTTTGAGCCTGCTTTAGTAAATGACAAGGATAAGGATAAATAACTGTAAATAGTCCATCAGTAATATACTTACTAATGTAATAAAGTACTTCCCCCTGGAGAACATTTAAGTCGACACTGTGTCTGTTCACTGGAAGACATGGATATGATCTGTGATGGTCTGTGTCTGAAATGGACCTTGAAATGGGATGAAAATGACAGTTAATGTGTTTTATACCTTATATCTGAATTGAGCTAATGTTCACCAGATAAACATTAGCTCCGTCTGTCTGATCTGATTTTAACCCTGCTGAGAATTAGTCCAACTTCAGCAACAATGTGATTTTTCTTAGAGCAGTTGTATTTTTTCCCTTTGGTCACATTATAAGCTGAGGTATTAACATGAGAGTACTGTGTTTCAGCTACAGGAGGTGGATTTTTCCTGGAGTTTTAAGTAAAATTCTGAATTGTATAGCAGAAAATTTAAACATAAGATGCAGTTTTCCAGAATAAAAAAAAAATCCAAATGAGGGCGAGTTTATAAAATTCTGAGTTGTTGATAAAAGCCCTGGTAATTTATTTTAGAGTTTCTATTGACAAAATGTATTTTCGTCTTTGTAAATAATGGTTTGTTTGAAGACAATTTTAGTAAATATTATATATTTGTTTTTCTTCAATAAGAGTAACAAATCCAGAAATACAGTTGAACCTGCAAGTTGCGCTTTATTTGTTTATATATCCATGCGAAACCAGTCAGATTTCTTTTACTATTGTCATTTGAACTGAATCATTACTAAAACACTACCATGTGTTTTAATAATGTTAATTTGCAGTTGTTGCACAGTTTTGTTTTTTTGTGTGTGTTTGTTTTTGGGTTGGTGTTTTTTGTTTTGTTAATTTTTTCACTGACTGAAGGAAAACTCAAGATTTGGGACCGTGTTTTTGGATTGAAAAGTTGCAATTGGTCAAAAATTAAGTTTGTGAAATTGGAACGGCAGTGGTTCAATGTTGGTGGAAAAGGATCTAGACAAAGTACTGTGATGTTCACTGTGCCTAAGACGACGCATAAGTAATAAAACTGTGTGACCCTGGAGTGCAAACCTTAGATTTCCTTCCTCAAACCTTCATGCATCTCACACCATCTCCTGTGTAGCTATAGACACTTACCTCCAGTGTGTTTTTAGAAACTGATGGGGTTTTGATCACACCTTACAAACAAAGCTTCACTTCAATGGCTTCCTCTTTTAACTCTGTCATGGTTTGTCAGACGTCCCCATGAGGCTTTAGGTGGAGGATCAATCTCTTATGTTGCACAGTCTGTAGCATGCTGAGAGAATGAAGCACTTAAGAAATGACATTGTAACTGTATGCAGCCATAACATTATCAGTTAAATATGCCTAGTAATCATATTTTCTTCCACAGTATGTTTAGCTGATGAGAGAAGCTTCAGTCAGAAAAAAAAAAGTGTAAGACTGAAAATCTATTGTAATGATTCAAGTGGTTAAATACTTTTTGACTTTTCTTCCTTGTGCCTGCATCATGTCGTGTGTTACCAGAAGACTGAGGAAAAGGGGGACATTTAATGTGGGGTTTTTTTTTTTGTCCGTTAATATTGGAACGATTCTCACCAAGGTCACGGACAGAGAAGGGACAAATGCAACTCTATGGCTTGAAAGTTCACACGAAAAGAATATTATTGTGCAGTTTGTTTGTTTTAGTTTGACTTCATTTTCAGAGGAGAGCATCATGTAAGTATTGCTTATTTTATTTCTGAAGGATGTTGAAATTGATTTTTTTTTTTTGTATTGTTCAATGGAAAGTGTGAACGGTGCTGTCCTATAATTTGATTGTCTTTGTAGTGTTACCCAAAAAGTAAGGGGAGATAATTAAACACTTTTAAGCCATTGTTTCGTTTTGTTTTTTGTCACTTATAGTTTAATCCTTTTAATAATGGTGCTGAATCAAGAAAAGATAAGAGAACTCTTACGGAATTATAACAGGTTTTTTATCATTATATTTTATTATTATATATATATATATATATATATATATATATATATATATATATATATATATATATATATATATATATATATATATATATATATATATATATATATATATATATATATATATATATATATATATATATATATATATGGGGTGTCACAATTAATTGAATTTTTTAATCCCGATTATTTTTATTAATCGTGATGAGAGTTCCTATTTTACAAATGCATTATTTTACACCACAATATCACTTCATGTTAAAAAAGGTATAAAAAAATCTTTAGTATCAGCCTATTTTCAGGGGCTGCTTTTGAGCCTTCATCATTATTATTTTTTTTGGCTTGATTTCCCTCTGTTTGTAATATCTGATTATGGCAAATGTTAGTGTCTGTAACACTACTGGTTTGTTTTTAATAAAAAAAAGAGTTAACTCTTGCATTTATGCAATTATTCACGATTAAATATTTTAATTGATTGATTTATATAAATGTAAAGCAACTGAAATTCCTGGGTCTCAAGATGTTATAGCTGATTAATTTTCATATTTTATCTGACTAAATGAAACTAAACTAACGAAACAGAAACTAATGAAAAAGTAAGATATGCCAGTCAAAGGTAGAATAATGTGGCAGTTGATTAGAGTAGCATAAAATTAAAGTGAAAGGCCATATCTGTATTTTTGCTAAAGTACACATTTGATGTATTGGACTTTTATTGATGTAAATCAATGAAGAACTGGTTTGGTTTTAACACCAGTATTGAGCAATGGGAGAGAAGTCAGATCATTTCATATTTTCCCACTTCCTCTGCGATTCCACATTGTTGTGGGGAAAAAAAGAGGAAAAGAAAGAAGGGGGGAAAAACAAATGGTTAAAATAAGTACTTTTTTGCACAATACATATTTTGTGTTTTGGTACTTGCAAGAGTCATGTGACCGATATAGAATTGTAAAATGTTGGCCTTAATGGAACAGCATTGTGTTTGATACAACAGTTTATTTTCATATATTTAAAATTTTTTAATTTATTTTAAAAAATTTTATTCTTAATGTAATTTAATTTTTTTTATTTAGATGTTTGCTTAAATTTGTATTTATTCAATTTAATTTTCAAATTTGTTTTAAAATCTTTGTTTTTTTTTTACATTTTATAAAAAAAAAGAAAATGTGTTTACAATGGCTACTTGATTACAAACTTGGTCCTCATGAGACAGAAACGAGTGTGTGTGTGTGTGTGTGTGTGCGTGCGTGCGCGCGCGTGTGTGTTAATAATTCGGTACTTGATGTTTCAGAAATGTTGGCACTGAAGTAGATAGTTTTTCAACTATATGACTGATTCCTGGGTTTTTCTGTGTAAATGCTGTAAAAACAAAAACTTCCATCTTCTAAAATAATCCAGAGACGCGTCGTAAAGTCAGTGACGTCACTTGTTACATCATCTCATTAAAAATGAATGACATGTTTCTATATATTGAGGAAGTGAGTCGACAAAGGAATAATAGCAGCACTCAGACCAGCCTGAGAGCACTTTTCCATCCGTCTGTCCGTCTGTCTTATGACCCCCCCCCCCCCCTTCCCAGTGCTGATGTCAGATCGGGAGACTGTCAGTTGCTCAGGATGCGTTCAAGTACTGCTGTTTTCCTGTTCAGCTGATTAGAGGATCCATCCAGAGAAGAAGAAAAAAAAACAGAACGAACAACTTTGTGGACGTTTGGGTTGTTTTTTAAAGTTTTTTTCTGACATATTATTTTCACAACAAAGATGATTTCATATTAACTGGAGTTCTACGTCCTGCTCAACTCATATAGAATTGTCTTTTGGAAGGTGTTCATCAATAAGACGTAACCATCTGACCCTCCAGCTCTGCAGATGGCAAAGGTGGGTGTGAACAATAACAGCAAAGTACTTTTTTTTAAAAAACTTTATTTATTTTTACTACTTTTCTACAAAATGTAAAAATGGTTGATGTACTTTACTATAAAAAAAGCACATTAAAGTTTAGGCATCTGGTAGATTTAAACATTGGACAAACCATGTATAGGGCAAATAATAAAATGTTTCCAGGTAACAGAGGAAAAACAGAAGGTAATTATTATTTAACCCTTTGTTGGTCAGCTCAACCGTTTAGTAGAGGTAACTTTGAACCCTGATATCTAATCTAAATTGAAGTCCTTTGACACCAAACTTCTTGGGCAGTCAATGATATATTCAGCTCATGCTAGTATATATACCACCAACGAAGAAGATCATAACCATGACAACACCTCTACTATGATCTTTTCTTTTGGACGCAAAATTGTAGGTAAGTTCGATTTTTTTTTTCATTTTATTACATGAATAATCCTCATCATGTTTCAGAAGTACTTAGGTATCCATGTAATTTATTTTAAAAACGTGCTCCACCAAAGGGTAGAGATAATAGTAAAGGGACGTGAAATGCTAATGCTAATGCTAATCGAGTTAATACATATAATTTGAAGTCACAAATTATGATGGTAAGGTTGGTAAAGGAATAATGTTTGAGTTTTAATTCTTTAGTTCAATTTGGGGTCAGTAAAAAGAATAACTAAATCTATGTTTTATGTGATAATAGTCCCTGTGAGGTGGAAAATGCAAAAAAATATATATATTTAAATTTTTGTATTGTGACCAACAAAGGGTTAAGAAGAGAATTGAAAGGTAAACATTATGTTTGTACTGCATGGAGAGCTAAAAGTGCCAACATTAAATAAATATATCATTAAATAATTAATGAAATATCTCATTAATTGATTACAATTGGAATTGAATACATGAATGTGTTATTAAATTAATTCAGTAAAATACCAATTCATTTGATTTGACTAGACTTGATGCACAGGGGACCTAACAGAGGTGGAAAGTAACTAAGTAAAAGTACTTCATTACTGTAGTAAGTAGTTTTTTTTAGGTATCTGTACTTTACTTGAGTATTTATTTTTTACTTTTACTCCCTACATTTTTGCATAAATATCTGTACTTTATACTCCTTACATTCTCAGAATAGATCTGACAGTCACTGCAGATGGAACAATCAATGGAAGAGAGAAACTGTGACTTTATTTATTATAGTTATATGACTTTAATTTAATGGTGACTTTTTATCTCTCAGTTTTGACTTTTAATTTCACATTTTTAACATTTTAACACAGAAACTCACTTTTAAAGGGTTTAATTTTGATACTGATGAAACTTTTCAGATTTTTTTCTGGTTAAGTATTATTGCGTTCATACTTTTGTACTTTATTAAAATTGAGAAGTTGTACTTTTTTTACTTAAGTAGAAATGTTGAATCAGTACTTATACTTTTACCAGAGTAATTTTTTACATAAGTAGCTGTACTTCTAATTAAGTACAGAATGTGAGTACTTTTACCACCTCTGGGAACCAATCAGGTGTTAACCCTTTAACCCCTGCTGCATCAGCGCTGACATCTTCTGAATGGGTAGTTTAGTTTAAAAATTCAGAAAAATTAAAGTTATTTTTAGTGTTCTTTTACTGACAATTTTGTTGATGGAACTGATGTACAGGTGTCGAAAAGAAACTGATTCACAAATAAAGAAAAATCACAAACTAAAACTACTGAAACCAAATTACAACATTAGTAATTTATTCCTTTTTTTAAAACTTAATTTTGTTTTTTGTTTTTGTTTTTTTCATGTTATTTATTATTTTGTGAATATTTATTACTTTCTGTTGATGCCATTGTTTATTTTTGTTTAGTTTTTCCTACGTTTTGTTTATTTGTTTTATTATTTTTCTTCAATTGTGTTCTATTTGTGTCTTATTTTGTTCTTATTACATATTATTTTTGCTAGTTTATATCAATTACTTTACTTTGTTAGTTTACTGCAATGTCAAATTTCAAAGTGATCCAGAATCCAGGATCTATGATTATCCAGGAAGTATTATATTTTGTTGGTGATCCAGAAGAGACCCTGGATTCTGGATCACTTTGACATTTTACATTACGGTAAATGGAGAATAAATTTCAAAGTGATCCAGAATCCAGGATCTCTTCCGGATCACCACCAAATGTAATCATTTGTTCATTGTGACACTCCCAACACATCCTGAAAATGTAATGAATATCCATCCATAACCTTTTGAGTTATCTTGCTAACTAACAGACAAACAAACTCTGGCAAAAACATAACCTCCTTGTTGGAGGTAATTGTAGATATGGTATTAATCAATAAGAATCCTGAAATCAAGGGTCACATGTTGATTCAAATACAGGACTCAGTTGTAAAAGATGTGACAACAGAACAATGTAAGAGATATGCAACAAGACAAGAGAACATGTTGTGAAAGATAAAAAAAAAAAAAAAGGTGTGTCAAATAACTTACAATATGACGATAATGACTTAAGTAATAAAAACAACAAAGCACACGCACCAGACTGAAGATTAGGATTGTTGTAACTAACCTTAGTGTCATCGTCTGTCATCAGTTTATACAGAATGGCTGACGTCGGATGGAAACTGTCAAAACCAAACTTCCTTTTTGGTTATTGTGAACTAAAAGTATCTATCTCTGTGGTTATGTAGATGAGCTGGGCCACTGGTGTACAATGTGTTGCAAAGGGAGGTTACAGGAAGCCAAAACCTGGAGAATTGGCTTATCACAAAGGAGACATCATCACTATTATCGACACAAGCACAGTACGTACAGCTGATATTAACCCTCCTGTTATGGTACCGGCTAAAAATGACCCATTTTAAAGTTTGAACATCTTGGAAAAATACTTTAAAGCAGTGGCTCCCAACCCCCAGGCTGCGGACCGGTACCAGTCCGTGGATCACTTGGTACCAGGCCGCCGGCTGCCTAATAATTAATTAATTAATTCACTATTTCTTTTGTATTTATTATCTGAGTCTGAACAATCTTTTATTTTGAAAAATGACCAGATTCTCTCAGTTACGTCTCTGTCACTTGATTGCCAAAAATGTAACAAAATAATGTTCGCAAAATAAGTAAAAAAAGAGATTTCTTTGGAAAGATTCTTTTCGAAGAGGAAAAGGCCGACTGAAGAAAACTTCCAACAAAAGGAAAGCGTTTAACAGACAATACCAGGAGACGTACTTGAAATATGGGTTTATTGTGACAGGTGATTACCACAGACCAAGCCCACTCTGTATAATTTGTGGCGACTAATATAAACAATTTACGTAACCCCCCACCCCCTGGTCCGTGGAGAAATTGTCAAACGTTGACCGTAATAATAAGGTTGGAGACCACTGCTTTAAAGTAATTTTTCAGTATAAAACTTCTTCTGCTAGTCTTAACACTAAAATACCTACAGCTTCACCATTTGACTAATCTACCTGTAAGGCCCAGATGAGAGACAAACGTAAATGTGATTTTAAATTAACAACTCAAAAGCCAAGAGGCTGCTCGCTGAGTATTAGCATCATTTACTGTGTAAATATGGCCGTTAGAGTACTTGGCTAGCAACCTTGACTTTTGAGTTATTTATAAAAATTACATCATCTTCTGCTTGTTCTTTATATTAATCAACATATAAGAAAATATTTCATCTCACATATTTGTAATCACAGTTTACATCACATAGATACTGTTCAAGTCAATTTCTTTACAACTGTGAGACACACTATGCTATGCTATGGTATGGTATGTTACGCTACGTTATGTTACATTACGTTACGTAACGTTACATTACATAACGTTATGCTATGCTTTATATGTCGGTCTTTCAAAAGTAATAAAGTGGTGAAACATTAAAAAGAAAGTTTGAACATGTTTTTTTATGAAAATTTAGTGAATTATCCTAAATGAACCTGTTAGAGGTCAGGAACACTATTACAGTAACATATTGATAGAATAGTTAATAATGGAATTAGTAATGAAATATGAACCAGTGCTCATTTTTTGTTTGTTTTGTGACATCTTTTGGATAATTAAAACATGCACCAGGTCAAATTGACCCAGGAACATCACTGCTGTTTTTGACAAATGAACATAACAGGAGGGTTTAAAAGAAGACACATATTCACTTGGCACAAAGCAAATAATGTCCACTGTTTCACACATCTGATTTCATGCTGTTTCAGAAAAAAGGCTATTACAAAGCCCGACACAACGGCACAGGAGAGGAAGGTCTCATCAACTCCAGCAGTGTACGTGAACGAGAGGCACTGCGAGTCGACTCAAGTCTCAGTCTTATGCCGTAGGTTTCCTCTTTCTTCACAGTCAACACAAAAAGATGGATTTAGTGTCAGGAGGGAAGTCATGGAGAAGAAGGACTTAGCTCTGACGCAATCCAACAAATGGTCAACATTGTGACTGGGACACAGAGGTTTCTAATATTAGCTGCAGTATCTTGGCTGATCTTTAAAACATCATGTGACCACCACATGTGGGATGATGTTGGACATGCAACAAACATTGTCACAAGATTATTCTCTGGAACTTCCTTTTTGGTGCCTTAGCTTAACCTTCCTTGGCCTGTTAAACATTGAAATGTGATGCTTTCATACTGCAACTCAGATATTACCAAAAAGAAAAAACACAATTTCCCAACTGAACTTTTGAAATATAGATTTTCTTGCATTGATGTCTACTGACTACCTAAAGCTGACTACTACTATTTTTGTTTCTAAAAGCACCCAACAACACATTTAGTTACTCTTAAAAACTGTTTGAAAACTTTTAGCAACTTTTGAAAGGTGACTCGTTCACTAAAATGTGAATGTACAGTTCCTCTTCCCGGACCGTGCGGGCCTTTCTGTGTGGAGTTTGCATGTTTCTCTCCCCGTGTCTGGATGGGTTTCAACCGGGTGCTCCGTTTTCCCCCATCACCCAAAAACATGTTTGTTAGGATAAAAATCCTCCAGCCAGGTAACTGACCATGAGCCTCCACATCTGGAGATGGGTTCCCGGGCGCCGCCCATGGCTGCACACTGCTCCTTAGAAGAATGGGTTAAATGCAGAGGACACATTTTGTTGTACAATTGTATGATGATAATAAAGTACTATCTATCTACCTACCTACCTATGACGCACACGTTTTCCCTCTAAATGACATGAGATAATTTTCTCTATCACAGTCAGTACTAGAAAAACACTCAGAGAGCACAGACTCCACCAAGGCAGATTAGACACGCATGTGCAGCAGAGCGCAAGGTCACTCTGAGCTGTGGAAAGCTGAGCCTCACTGATTAAAATTTCTATGACATACTGCCAAACCTGTGTAACCTGTTCTGCTGGGGGAAGGTGGAGTCCACAGCTTGCATTCTGTGCCAGAAGAAAGGGACCCTGGAGCATATCTTAAGCTGCTGCTGCTTAAGCCTGAGTGAGGGGCGCAACCGCTGGCACCACGACCAGGTCCTGAAGGCAATAACAAACACCATCTGCTCCAGAATTGTCCACTGCAAACGCCTCCGTCCAGAGAAGAAGACCATCTCCTTCATCAGAGCTGGGGAAGAACCACCAACTGCTGCCAGAACTACTTCCTCTGATCTGCTAGCAATGGCACAAGACTGGGAGCTGAAGGTTGACCTGGAGAAACAGCTGAAGTTCCCAGAGGATGTGGCCACATCGCTAAGGCCAGATGTGGTGTTGACGTCAGCAACCTCCAAGCAGGTTGTGCTCCTGGAGCTCACGGTCCCTTGGGAAGACCACATCGAGGAGGCCAACAAGAGAAGAGGTCTAAGTACCAAGCTCTGGTGGAGGAGTGTTGGCTCAGTGAGTGGCGAGCAAGATGTGAGCCCATCGAGGTGGGATGCAGGGGGTTCGCAGGCCAATCCCCCTGCAGGGTCTACAGCACACTGGGCATCAGGGGGGACAGTAAACATAGGGCCACCAAGGAGGCCACGGAGGCAACAGAGGTTGCTTCACATTGGCTGTGGATCAGGAGATGAAATCCGTGGGTAGAGTTGCACTAAATGGACACAAGTCGGGGGATTGATCACCCCCAGCTGGGTCGCCTGGAGAAGAGTGTATGTTGGAATGACCTGAAACACTCAATGATCCCAGGTAACATCACTGATGATGTGTCCAGGTTGCATCACTAGTTGATATATGTTAGAAAGTGACTTTTTATGTCATGATTTTGACTTCATTTAATGCGCCTTATAGTGTGGAAAATACTGAAAAGATATAATGCAATATAGATAACGAATAAAAACAAGACGAAATGTAAAGAAATAAAAACATTGCAAAAATATCTTTTAGTTTTTGTTGTTAAACTAAATGAAAATACACGTTTTTTCATGTATTTTAGGTGCATTCTTTGTCTTTTTTTTTTTTTGGTGTCTCTCATGAGAATGTCCTCAAATTCCCCAATCAATGTCAACATCATTATTACACCCTTGCCAGAAACAGACTGGACCCAAATGCAGAGCACGAACACAGATGTACAGAGTTCCCGTCTTTATTAATGAATTTTATTAATGAGTTTGAATAAAGCTGCCTGCTCCTCTGTATGGTACGTCTGAATCTGGATTTCCCTGTAGCAAATGACAACTGGGACACAGTAAGTAGAAACGGGGTCAGGCAGACCGGTTCAAAACACAAACAGGCAGCAATCAGACAGAGAGAGAATCCAAGAGATGTTACCCTAGGAAAGCAGGAGGTCATACCAAGGGTCTGAGGTCCGAAGAGGCACCGAGAGGGGTCAAGCAGGAACAAAGTCAAATCCAGGCCAAAGGTCAAAAACATCGAGAGTGAAAAACAAGACAGAGACAGATACCAGAAACCAGGAAGCAAAACCAAGTAATCGAGACAAGAAGAAACGCCCATTTGTATCGCCAGGACAGATAACAGACTCACAAGGACAAGACAGACATGGCAGGATTATATAGGGCTGGACACAGGTGAAACACATTGGGATAAATGAACAGGGTGGAGACACACACCATGACCAGAAGACAAGTAGGTAAAAGGTGAAGACAAACCCACATGTCAAAGTAAAAGCTCAGAACTCCAACAAAGACAAAAACCACAGAGAGACAGAAATAAGACACTGGAGACTGAACTTATAACAAAAACAAACCATTGCACTGAATATAAAATGGTCCTATTGTCATTGACAGTTTTATTTATTGTCTCTTTTTGGTCCATTTAGATTACTAATGTAGACCGAAAATTAAAGGTTAGATTAGATATAACTTTATTGATATTTTGAACAGAGTCATCAAGAAATGAAGGGAAATTAAATTATGGAAAGTGAATTAAGAAAATTAAAAATGTTTTGATTAAAAATGTACTAACCTAACCCTAAGCAACGAAAGCAATATTAAGCTTAAAAACAAAATAAACAAACCTTAGTAACTCCTCTAGAGTTTCTCTTTTGGGTCATTTTAGCCGGGACATTATATAAACATGAATTGACAGAGTTCGTTATTTTGTAATTTTAAACATATTTAGGGTGTATTTATACTCTGTTTGTTTTGTCTCTCCCATAGTGTTATTCTCCTAGATAGTTTATTACAATTGTACGCACATTTACAGTTATGGCAATTTGGTGATGGTGTCATTTAGCAACTTCTATCAGATAATAGATAGTTTACTTAGTGAGGAGTTTGTTTGTCACTGAATCGATGTTTTCTCTCCTCAGCTGGTTTCATGGGAAAATTTCGGGTCCAGAGGCAGTTTATAAGTTGCAACCTCCTGAGGAAGGCCTGTTCCTGGTGCGGGAGTCCATCCGTCATCCTGGTGACTACGTCCTGTGTGTCAGTGTCTGTGGAGAGGTCATCCACTACCGAATCATTTACCAGGACAACAAACTGACCATTGACAACAAACAGTATTTCAATAACCTCATCGACATGATTGAGGTGAGAAACCAGGATGGAACTGAACACACTGATGGTGGAGAATAAATATGATTTGTGCTTGTTTGACAACTGTATGTTGCACGAACACACCTAGTAGAACAGAGACACATTATGAAAAGACAGAGATTGTTTTATGTGACGTTATCTATCTGTCTGTAAGTCCGTCCGTCCGTCCGTCCGGTTTTTGAGATATGTCCATTTCTATATTCGACCACGTATGGCGTTACTCTGACGTTATGCGACGTTGCACAAAGACCAAATGTTAAATATGAAGCACAAGATATTGTCGGATTTAACAAAATATGTCAATAACCCTGCTTTACGGTAAAAGTCATAAATTTTGCAAATATACCAAGTCTTTGTTTGTGCGACTCAAGTCCAAGTCTACAATAACGAACTTCAGAAAAACATGGGAAACATTGACAACTATTCAAAGACATTGAACAGAAGTAGTGTTGTCCAAAAGATAAACATAATCCAACACATAAAAAGCACTGTTTTATATTAGAGGAAAAACCCATTTTATTTCTATGCCTGGAAGTAAAGTGTAAATATAAGGAAAACACATCCTCTCTAGACTGTCAGTGTGATGCCACACCTAAATAGCTGCTGTTTGTCCCACATGACTTGTTCCCTGCTCTTTTTCAGACTGTAAACCCATCAGCTGTAGTCACATGTGCCAGATGTAAAATTGATGAGCAGCTTTCTTCTGCTTTATTTTTGTGTGACAGTGTGAAGATGCTTTGAAAGCTTGTAGTTGCCGTGAGCTTTGGAAATGTACCAGACCAGTTCCTACAGACACATCAGCGTCTTATCAGACCGACACACACATCCTCAGGCCTAAGTCACACCAGCTGACCCAATCCTGTGATGACACAGAATTCAAGTTATGGGGTATTTGGGCTGAGTCTCTGCATCAGAGTGACTCAGAGGCTGCAATTGAATTCAGATGAGATTCATTTGAAAATAGAACTGAAAGACAAGCCTTGTCTTTCAGTTTTATTTTCACTGAAAGACATCGTTACCTCCAGCCAGAGATGATAAAGATAAAGTCATTAATTTACTATCCTTAAGTATATATTTTTAGGTATCTATCTGTACTTTACTTGAGCATTTATTTTTCTGGCAACCTTTTACTTTTACTTCCTACATTTTTGTAAAAAACTTTATACTCTTTACATTCTCAGAATAGACTCATTACTTTTTCAAACTACAAAAATGTGACAGTGTGAAAAATAAATCAGTAAATCAGAAATTGTGACTTACTATATCATAATTGGGACTTTTTATCTCATAATTATCCATTTCTTATCTCATAATTCTGATTATTTTTCTCATAATTTTGACTTTTTCATCTCATAATTTTAATTTTTTTCTCATTTTATCTCACAATTTAGATAAAAAAAAAATCTTAGATATATTTTTAAATCTTGTATTTATTACTTTTGAAATTTTCTAAATGTCATGTCATGCCCACTAAACCCAGTATCATGACCCAATAAAACACCCACACATCAGAACGGTCAACACCCATGTTTTGACGTCACATGACACCGTATCAAGCCTTGGCGGAGGTCTGCTGTCTCTGACTGCCTTGTATTTGGATATTTTTGACATTTTTCAGTTTTCTATGTATATGTATTATTTAATCCATAGCAAATTTTTTTTAAAAAAACAAGTTTTACTTTATTACATTTGAGAAGTACTTTTTTTTTTTTAACTTTGACTTCAGTAAAGGAGTTGACCAGAGTATTTTTTCCACATAAGTAGCTGTACTTGTACTTAAGTACAGAATGTGAGTACTTTGACTGTGTGTCAAGTCTGAACTGAGAAGGAAGAACCCAAATGCAGAACACAGGCACCAGGAAATAAGTCAAAAGTTGTTGATTAGAAAACAGTGGTATTATCTCAAATAGCATCTAATGTGAAAATGTTCATTTCATCCATTTGAGACTTAACTTGGACTTGGAAAAAGTGACTTGTGAACATCTCTGCCTTGTGACACCCCCAACAGAAAATGTGAAGTCCACATTAAATATTCTATTTAAAATTCACAGATCTAAAAACAATTAACCTTCTTTCACTGAGCTCACGAAAAGCTGACATCTTCAGAGATAGACGGTTTTCACATCATATCATTGCTATAAATGTGTGATGATCGTAGAAATACGATGCATGGCAGGAGATGGACTTTAGCTCAACGCCAAATATAAACACAGCATACAATAATGTGTCAGTAAAAATCAAAAGTATATATCGTAGTAAAACAGTCACCTTATGTACAGGTTTGAACGTAGAGTGTCTCTTTATACTGAGTTATTTTCAGTCATTACTTATCTTGTAAAAGTAAAGGATATAAATAGTTCATAGATAGATAGATACATAGTTAAAAACAGACATTTTTCTTTTATAAACTACATATTCACCAAAACACAGAAGTACACGCAGAAATGAGTCTAGATAAACACAAATATAAATTAATGACTGTTGTTTTTTTACTGTACAAATATGCTTTGATGTTTTCATTTCCTTCTTTTGCAGTTTTACTCAAAACACAAAGGCTCTATTGCTACAAAACTATTGAAGCCAAAACCAAAACAAGGAACCAAGTCAGCAGAGGTAGAGCTGTCGAAAAGTAAGTGTGATGTTTCTACAGTTCAGTCTGGAGATGTCCTAACCATCCACAGTTGTTAATGACAACAAAAATAATACAAGTATCCATTTGTAAAGCAGTTAAAAATCTGTCCCAGGTTTACAAAAATGCATCTTAAACACACAATAAAATCACCAGTGTTAATATAACACTTAAAGAGTTAATTTTAACACCACCTCAGTGAACATATGGTCCCTATCTACAGAGTGTAAAGGTTATACTGAACCTGGAGTTACATTGCCAGAGTCAACTTTACACTATTTTACTCTAATTACTATCAATCAAATTTTACCCATAGTGTTATTCACATTCAACACTGAAGAGTTTACTGTTAAGAAATAACTAAACCTATTTAACATGACATGTTCATAAATAAATTGCTCAAAAGAGTGTTGATTTTTAACTCTTTGAAAACTTAAATTTATTCTTGCGCATTTAAATGTTTGTAGTTAGGAGGGCCCCTTTATGCCTGGGGCCCCATGGAGGTCAGATCCGGCACTGGTCTTGAGGCATCCATTGTCTTACTGATATAAACTTGTATTTATTAATTCATGTATGACAGTATTGTCATGTATTTTACTCCAGGAAAAAAATTAAGAATCTCTGTGACAAGCCCTTATTGAATGTTCCAGGTTTAAATAAATGTTTCTATCAAATAGTGACAATAATGTGTCATTTGTTTCTGGTTTTCAGCTGGATGGCTGCTGGACATAACAAAACTCACACTGGGAGAGAACATTGGAGAGGGCGAGTTTGGGGGTGAGGATACTTCTTTAGTTTTATCTTTTCCTATTTTTGTGAAATAACTTAGAGTTCATGAGACTGTAGTTAAATGTGTAGTTAGATATGTAGTTAAATATGTAGTTAAATGTGTAGTTAGATATGTAGTTAAATATGTAGTTAAATGTGTAGTTAAATATGTAATTAAATGTGTAGTTAAATGTGTAGTTATATGTGTAGTTAAATGTGTAGTTATATGTGTAGTTAAATATGTAGTTAAATGTGTAGTTAAATATGTAATTAAATGTGTAGTATTATATGTGTAGTTAAATGTGTAGTTAAATGTGTAGTTATATGTGTAGTTAAATGTGTAGTTATATGTGTAGTTAAATGTGTAGTATTAAATGTGTAGTTAAATGTGTAGCATTATATGTGTAGTTAAATGTGTAGTTATATGTATAGTTAAATGTGTAGTTATATGTGTAGTTAAATGTGTAGTATTAAATGTGTAGTTAAATGTGTAGCATTATATGTGTAGTTAAATGTGTAGTTATATGTGTAGTTAAATGTGTAGTTAAATGTGTAGTATTAAATGTGCAGTTAAATGTGTAGTTAAATGTGTAGCATTATATGTGTAGTTAAATGTGTAGTTATATGTGTAGTTAAATGTGTAGTTATATGTGTAGTTAAATGTGTAGTTAAATGTGTAGTATTAAATGTGTAGTTAAATGTGTAGTTATATGTGTAGTTAAATGTGTAGCATTATATGTGTAGTTAATAATACTCCATAATAATACTCTATAATAATACTCTATAATAATACTCCATAATAATACTCTATAATAATACTCCAAAATAATACTCTATAATAATACTCCATAATAATACTCCATAATAATACTCCATAATAATACTCCATTACTCCAGTGTTATATGTGTAGTTAAATGTGTAGTATTATATGTGTAGTTAAATGTGTAGTTATATGTGTAGTTATATGTGTAGTATTAAATGTGTAGTTATATGTGTAGTTAAATGTGTAGTATTAAATGTGTAGTTAAATGTGTAGTATTATATGTGACTCATAGATTAGATTATATGGATTTGACTCTGTTTTGTTTGTTTGCTCTTTTCATTTTGTCTCATTCTTTATTTTATTGTGTATTTTTTGTGTTGCGCTCAAGGACGTCTGTTTGTATGTTTGTATGTATTCATCTTTTACTTGGTTTGTATGTGCATGTGAAGATGATAATCGATGTGAATTGATCCAAGGAACTAGATTTTTCATATATTATGTTGATAGGATGCTAAACTATAAACTGTTTTATGGGATTAAATAGGTTGTACTTCCTTTTCAAATATGCAAATGAAACCATGTTCTTTTTTTATTTTTATTTTATTTTTTTTGTCTTGTATTTTTCACTAGCGGGGACAAAGTGGGGTTGTTTTGTTTGTGGCATATTGGAAATAAATTGAACTGAACTGAATTGAACTCTTGACCACAGCGGTTTATGAAGGGGAGTACATGGGCCAGCGGGTGGCAGTAAAGACCATTAAATGTGACGTCACAGCTCAGGCCTTCCTCCAGGAAACCACAGTCATGACGTGAGTCTGAACATTTGTCTTTACTTTGAATATTTTATAGAAACTGAACAGAACCACCGTGTGTTTACCCCACAAATGTAAGAACAATTTACAGCTTTTAACATAATACTCCATAATAATACTCCATAATAATACTCTATAATAATACTCCATAATAATACTCTATAATAATACTCCATAATAATACTCCATAATAATACTCCATAATAATACTCTATAATAATACTCCATAATAATACTCCATAATAATACTCTATAATAATACTCTATAATAATACTCTATAATAATACTCTATAATAATACTCCATAATAATGCTCTATAATAATGCTCTATAATAATACTCTATAATTCTCCATAATAATACTCTATAATAATACTCCATAATAATACTCTATAATAATACTCCATAATAATACTCCATAATAATACTCCATAATAATACTCTATAATAATACTCCATAATAATACTCCATAATAATACTCTATAATAATACTCCATAATAATACTCTATAATAATACTCCATAATAATACTCTATAATAATACTCCATAATAATACTCTATAATAATACTTCATAATAATACTCTATAATAATACTCCATAATAATACTCCATAATAATACTCCATAATAATACTCCATTACTCCAGTGTTGGTTTCCCTGCACTGGCTACCGCTAACCTACAGAATAGATTTTAAAATACTACTCCTCACTTATAAAGCCTTAAATGGAACAGGACCCAGATACATTTCAAACTCACTGATCAATTATGTACAAACACTGAGTATATTTAAAACCAAATTAAAAACATTTTTATTTTCATCAGCCTTTGAAGGGAGATAGTGACTCCCAGATATAGGACAAAGAAAATTAGGGATGCAGCCTTTGTTAACCAACACCAACGTAACGTTGGTGTTGGTTAACGCACCAACGTTACGGAATATAATTCCAAAAGACATATTTAAAACTAAATTAAAAACATTTTCATTTTCATCAGCCTTTGAAGGGAGATAAAAATGGGGTCACAATTCTTCTGACCCCATTCATTATATTTTGTGTGTAATCAAATCTTAATGTATTTCTCATTTATTTTATTGAAATTTTATAATGTATGTATAATCAGTTTGTAATTTTATAATTTTGTGCAATCAAATCTGAACGTATTTCTTATTTCACCCTTGTCTTAAAATTTTATTAAATGTTTTATTATTATTATTATTGTTATTTTTATTATTATTATTCCACAAATGTAGTAGCAGTATCCTACCAATTTATTACATTTGTGGTGTTATGTTCATTTGTAAAGTAATGATTTTTACCATCCCACAAATGTAACACATTGATAGAAGACTGCTATTACGTTTGTGGGAGACTTATTAGATTTGTGTGATTATTACATTAAAAACTGCACATTTTTAATACATTTGTGAGGTGAACACAGTGCAGTGTGTTTTTACAGCCTGTCAGTGGAGCTGGAGATGATTGTGTTTATTTTGGGTTCATTTGTTTCAGGAAACTCCAACACAAAAACCTGGTGCGTTTATTGGGCGTCATCCTTCACAAAGGGCTGCAAATTGTCACTGAGCTTATGACCAAGGTACAGTCAACACATCATTTATCAATCATTCACATTTAAAAGTACAAAACAAGGAGTAAATGAGTACAGAATAAATAATAAAGACAGATAAAAGCAGCATAAGATGTTTTTAAATGCTGATATATTTCAATTCTTTATTTTTTTTCAGACAGTGCAACAACTTACCTGTCCATATATGTAAAATAAAAATAAGAGTAAAAAAATATTGTCCATATATTTAAACTACAAATAAAAGAGTAAAAACAAGGGTAAAAAGATATTGTCCATATATGAAGAATAAAAATAAAACAGTAAAAATAAGGGTAAAAAAAAAGTATTGTACAAAATAGATATCACAAAATATCAGTATTATAATAGCTGTTTTTTTTCCACTTTAAATGTTGATACTGAATTATTGGTTGATATCACTGTCCCCTCGGGAAAAAAAATATTAGATTGTATTAAACATCAGCCAATGGTTAAATTGTACATTTAAATAATGAATGTCTAAATTATGAAATAATACAGAAATAAATATCTGTGAACTATAATGTTAGTGTCAGGATCGGGGTGAGGTGAAGGAGGACTCCATTGCACAGTACTGAAGGGAAAAATAATTTAATAACAAAACTAAGAAACAAAGACAAGACAGACAAAACCTGGGAACAAACGACCAGAGTCCGTGGTGATGATGAATGTCCGGGTTATGGTGATTGAGGAGATGGTGAAAGTTGTCCGGGTTATGGATGTGACATTACTGAATGGTCCCGCACTGGCAACTGCAAGCCTTACTGCTTTTATAGCCACAGATGAGGAACGTCTTGCAGCTGCGCAGTGCGGGACCAGGTGAGTGTGGATGAGCACTGGGGGAAAGGTCACCGGAGCGGAGGTCATGACAGTTAGGTTAAATAAATCTGACTGATTGTCAATACATCTAGACTTGAACATAAAATAAAACTTCAAACATTTTTTTTTTACTGAATTATTATTATTTTTCCCTTAGTTCATTGTTAAGCCTTGGTGTTTGCATTTTGTTAATAATGGTAATTGATCAAATATCTTGGCCTTCATGAGTTGACTGACACAAACTCTTTTATGCTTATAATATCTGAACACTTTCATATAAATATGTATGTAATAAGTTTTACACAAAGACAATCTAATCTAAACTATAGGGAAACAGAACCTTACACTATATTTGTCCAATGGGTATTAAAAGTCTGCAGCATTTTATGTTATGTTATATTTTCTGTAATAAGCAGAGGTGGAAAGTGACTAAATGAAAGTCCTTCATTACTGTATTTAAGTACATTTTTTAGGCATTGGTACTTTACTTGAGTATTTATTTTCGTGGCAACTTTTTACTATTAGTCCCTACATTTTTGTATAAATATCTGTACTTTATACTCTTTACATTCTGAGAATAGATGCGTTACTTTTATCCCTCTTTAAAAATAAATACATAAATTAACAAATAAGACATAAAATAAACAAAAATACTTATTTTTGTTCAAATGGCAAAAAAAATTATAAATAATTTTTTTCAATAAAAAAAAAAAGAAAAACATATATAAAAACAAAAAATGTGTCCCTCTTCCATCACACCTGGAAACCATTACATTATTATCAGGCTTCTGAAGAGCTGATCAATAATTGAACTTGGTGTGCTAGAAGAGGGATATATCTATAACATCCAGGACATTGGACCATGAGGACTGGATTTAAGCAGCACTGGTCTAATCCCACTATTCCTTAACTCCACTAACTGCTACTACTTCTCTCATGTTGGCAGCAAGTTTACAATCTAAGAATTTCCCTGCGTGGCATCAGGTGTGTGTGTTTGTTTTACCGTCTTGAATATTGACACTGGTTTCAACGGTCTGCTGCCACTGGAGGTCGCCAGGGTACAAAGATGCCGGTACAGATTTAAGGAGTCCAATTGTTCCTCTCACTTATCACTGATAATTAAATTAAGCCAAAATCCTGAGGCTTAATGTGCTGGCTCTGTGTCAAACAAGGTTAATTTAATACATAGTAAACAAGCAGGAGTTTTCAGTTACCCCTGATGTGTCAACTACTGTACAGAGGTGGAAAATAACGAAGTAAAAGTACTTCATTACTGTACTTTTTTTTTAGGTATCTGTACTTTACTTGAGTATTTGTTTTTCTGGCAACTTTTTACTTTTACTCCCTACGTTTTTGCATAAATATCTGTACTGATACTGATACTGATACTTTTTCAAACTAAACAGATGTGACAGTATGAAAAATAAATCACCACTGTATTATAGTTATATGACTATTATCTCACAATTTAAACATTTTATCTCACAATTTGGACTTTTTATTTCACAATTTAAACATTTTATTTCACAATTTAGACCTTTTCTCTTAGAATTTTGCATTTTTTAAATCTTATTTGTGATTTTTTTTTTTTAATCTGATGATGACTTTTTTTTTTTTTATCTCAATTGTGACTTTTTCCCCAATTTTTCCTAAATTCCCTGGCAATACTGACAAAACTGAGAACAGTGACAAACACATTATGTCCACAGTAACTCAATTTAAAAGGCTTTATTTTAGATACTTCTGAAATGTTTCAGATTTTTCCTGGTTAAATAAGTATTATTGCTTTCATGGCAAAAAATGCAGTTTTACTTTTGTACTTTATTACAATTATGAAATTGTACTTTTACTTAAGTAAAGGAGTTGAATCAGTACTATTACTTTTACCAGAGTAATTTGTCACACCAGTAGCTGTACTTCTACTGAAGTACACAATGTGAGTACTTTTACCACCTTTGGTCAACTGCACTTTTTCTCAGGACATTTAAACATCCTAAAGATCTTTACTCATTTTTTTTCTGTTTGCATTTGTCTGTGTTTGTTCCAGGGAAACCTTGTAAACTTTCTGAGGACCAGAGGTCGTTCAGTTATAAACTCAGTCCAGCTGCTACATTACGCACTGTGAGTTCACAAATGATGTTTTAATTTCAAAATAAAATACAAAATGCACATATTATTGCTGATTTAAAACATCACCTCCTGATGAGGAAAATGTAGAAAATGAAGATGTTTAATGACGAAGAAAATAAAATTAACAATATCATCAAGGAAATTTACCAACAAAACTGAACAAAATAATCAATATGTCTCTCCAGATTAAAATTTATTTTGACATATTTGGGTGTAAACCTGTTTTTTTTTTTTCTATATGAACGTGTTTTCACCTAAAAAATTTAAACGTGGGTTTTCACGTCAATATATGGAACATTGACACAAACGATCAAAATGTGGTCCTGTCCCAAACAAAGCAGACCTGGTTCCTATAGTTCACACCATTAAAAATATGAATGTGAGTTTGTAGTGAACCAGTTGACACATATGCTAATGTTTCTGAGTCCTGTGTGCAGGGATGTGTGCGAGGGGATGGAGTATCTGGAGTCCAAGAAACTTATCCACAGAGACTTGGCAGCTCGTAACATCCTGGTTTCTGATGAAAACGTGGCCAAGGTCAGTGACTTTGGACTGACCAAAGTGGACTCCAAAGTGTCTGACAATGCTAAGCTACCGGTCAAATGGACTGCCCCTGAAGCTTTGAAGAAAGAGGTCAGTCTGAGAACAGTTCATTCCATTTTATTTGTATTTATTTCGACCAAGTGATTAAGCAACATAAATAACTTGGATACAACAGTGTCTGAAAACACAAAGACTCCCAACAGAATACATGTAGGTCCAACAAATCAAATGAGTTTGGGAAGAAAAAAACACATTTATTCCCACACTGAGTTCTCACCAGCAATTTAAAGCTGTCATTCCATGGTTATTTCATTAATATTACTGTGTTCTCCATTGTTAAAGAATACATTGTTTGTTGGTTCTATTTTTTTTTTAAAAATGTCAGGATTGTTTTGTTTCCAGCTGTTTTTTCACGGTAGAAAAATGACTTGAGGTGGAACAACAGAGTTTACCGGTACTTCCTCATACATGTCCATGACGTGGTGACGAGGCGTCTCTGATTGGCTCAGAATGCGTGATAGAACACTCCCCCCCTCCCCTCTCACTCTGTGTGTGTTTACCTTTACCAGAGTAACATCCAGCTAGGTTTCGTGCCGTTGCTTGTTCTGAAAATGTGCAGGAAAAAAACGAGTCTTTATTTCCACAGAGAACCCACATGAACCAGTTTGATCCGCCATTTTTTTTCCAGTTTGTGCAGCAGATACTGTGGCACAGTCTTCTCTTGTAGATGCTAATGCTAATGCTAGTTCAGATTCGCTGCAATGGAAGACCGGTTTAACCCCACGTGGGTGATGCAAAAGTCCGTCTGACATCAGATGGACCGGCTTTTTCTGGGTCCCTCGTGGTTTGTTTCCTCTCTAATGCGGAAACAAACCACTTTCAAATGCAGCATGTGTTGGTAACTCATGGTGACCCATCAGATTCCGTAGAAAAATGTTTTTCAGTAGAATGACACCTTTAACGTAATGAAATCTCAACACTTTCCCCAATCTTCACACTTCATAATAGAACAATAGAAACATAGACCTACAGAGATTCTATAAACGGCAGCAAATCTAATGTGCTACCGTAGTAACAGGCGAATGTAACTAAGTGACGCTGCGGTGATTTGAAGAGAAACAACCGGAAACAAACATAGAACCAAAGAAGAACAACAACGATTGATGATTTCCTTTTATCAAAGATGAGTGAAAAATGTGAAAGAACGTCGGCAAACTTTCAATTCTTTTTACAGAAGCGACAACAGTCGTTAAGCTCCATAATCCACCATTTTGTTTAGTCATTCGTAACTTTCTCCGGACTCCTCCATGAACTTTCTGGCGTCTTAACTACGTCATCCTAAAGATTACACTGATCGGTTATAGTACCGTCCTATGGGGAGGGTACGTCATATCCTTCTACTTCCACGGGTGCTTCGCTCGCAAACAATTTGAATGAGACTGAACAGAGCGAGTCAAGCTAAATTCTGATCCCATTTGACAAGTGCTCTGAAATTCACATATACATTTCTTTCCTCGTAATTTGGATTTTTTATCTCACGATTTAGAGTTTTTTAATCTCATAATTATGCTTTTTTTTTTGAATCTCCTGTTAATGACATTTGAATTTTTCCTAATTTTCCCATGTCCATACCCAGTAAACTCAGCACCATGACCCAATAAAACACATCATCTATACAGTCACTCACTTTTAAAGGCTTTATTTTTTTGGGATATTTTTGACAATTTTCATTTTTTTCCTGCTTAAATAAGTATTTCATCCATAGCAACAATAAATAAATAATGCAATTTTACTTCTTACTTTATTACAATTGAGAAGTTGTACTTTTTTACTTTTACTTATGTAAATGAGTTAAATCAATACTTCTACTTTTACCACAGTATTTTTTTCACACCAGTAGCTGTACTTCTACTTCAGTACTTTGACCACCTTTACTTGGTATGGACTAAATGGATCAAACTAAAGAAAAGAAACTGTATAAACTGTAAATCACTGCATAAAAAGCCCTAAATATATAGTTATACAAAAAGGTTTAACTTCAAATGTTAAAAGAAATACTTCTAAATGAACCGTTCTTAGCTTTTAATAAAGACAGGATTAATAAGAAACCTTTATTTATGGATTTATTTCGAATATGAATGTCAAAAAAAGAAAGAAATAAAAAAAATAGAGAAATAAAAAATACAGCTGAAACAAATTTACAAAATCAAACACACTTAAAATACACTCACATAATACATATTGGAAAAGGAGTGAGAAGAAGTATAGCTTATGAACTCCCACCCCTTTTCCCTAGAAATTAATTACAATAACAATCTTCTAAGTCCATACATATGTAAACACACATTCATACATTTGCATACATATATACATACACACATACATACACACATGTACACATACATACACACATACATACACACATGTACACATATATACACACATATATACACACATACACTCATATACTGAACATACATGTACACATATATACACACACATATATACACACATGTACACATACATACACACATACATACACACATGTACACATATATACACACATATATACACACATACACACATATACTGAACATACATGTACACATATATACACACACATATATACACACATGTACACATATATACACACATATATACACACATGTACACATATATACACACATATATACACACGTACACATATATACACACATGTACACATATATACACACATATACTGAACATACATGTACACATATATACACACATGTACACATATATACACACATATACTGAACATACATGTACACATATATACACACATATACTGAACATACATGTACACATAAATACACACATATATACACACATGTACACATATATACACACATATACTGAACATACATGTACACATATATACACACATGTACACATATATACACACATATATACACACATGTACACATATATATACACACATATACTGAACATACATGTACACATATATACACACATATATACACACATGTACACATATATACACACATATACTGAACATACATGTACACATAAATACACACATATATACACACATGTACACATATATACACACATATACTGAACATACATATACATATATACACACATATATACACACATGTACACATATATACACACATGTACTGAACATACATATACATATATATATACACTTCCATATACACATACCTACAAACACACACAGATATACTTACACACATCTATACATACTTATACATATAAACACATACCCTATACTGTTTCATCTTTATAACACCCAGTGAAACCCAACACCTCCCTCATCCCTGTAACTCTGGAAAACTGTGTCTTTGTACATCCATTTAAATTGCTTCATGTTTGGACATTTCTTTAACTCTGTGTTGAATCTGTTCCACAGTCTCATCCCACTAACTGAAACACAAAACCCTTTCCTAGTTGTACGTACTACACAAATTTTAAAGTTAATTTTCCCTCTTAAATTATAACCTACTGAATAATCTCTCTATATTTGTTGGTAATAGATATTTTTTTATGTTTATACATAATTTGAGCTGTTTGATAGTCCACAATGTCTATAAATGTAAGTAGTTTGAATGTCTGATGTATATATTTTACTGTAAAGTTGTTTTAAATTTACAGAAATTCTCCACCAAGTCAGATGTTTGGAGTTATGGCATCCTTCTGTGGGAGATTTTCTCTTATGGTCGTCAGCCGTATCCTAAAATGGTATGTAATGTTACCCAGAACATACATTCATGTGTGAAATTTACTTACACTTATTTATTTTGTATGCTTTGTGGAAAAACTGCATTTAAATGTAATTTCGTCTGCAGATTTTGGGTATTTTTGTTGATGCTTACAATGAATAAACTTTAACTATGACTTCAAGTCTTTGTTAAGATCCTTCCAGTCATATGTGCCAACTTAATCATGTCATGTAATCATGTTACTGTGCCACCTTGACGTCATTGGTGACATTTGTAGCTCAGTGACATCATCTGTGGATCTGTTTTGAGCAGGAAAGAACTTGAGGCCACAGGTCACCGTAGTATGTCAGTAAGGTTAGATACGTAGGTGGCATTAAGAAGGAGCTTACTAAAACTGATGTATTGTTAGACTGTGACAGGATCATACACGGAATTAACTCTATTCTGTGCAGGTAAACCAGGGGTTTTAGATACTTCAGTCTTCCACATGATTCACTTTAACTCCTGAAACTTTAGCAGTTCCACAGTAAAAAAAAAAATAATTAAAATAAGCAACAAAATGAATTCTAAACTGACAAAATAATTAGTAACATAAACAAAATACTGTAAGACACAAAGTTTTTGTTCATTTTGTTGCTCATTGTTTATTTTTCTACATTTTACTTTTTATTTTATTATTTTTTCTTACTTTCTTCATGTTACTAATTATTTTGTCAGTTTATTATTCATTTTGTTGCTTTTTTTTTTACTGTGGAACTGCTAAAGAAAGTAAGACACAAATGGAGCAAAGCGAAAGAAAAAAAAAAAAATGTAGAAAAATAAACAATGAGCAACAAAATGAAGAAAACCTTTGTGTCTTACAGTACTTTGTTGACGTTACTAATTATTTTGTCACTTTATTATTCATTTTTGTTCATTTCATTGATGACTTTAGCCATTTTTGTCCATGTTGTTGCTTATTTTAATTCTTTTTACTGTAGAACTGCTAAAGTTTCAGGAGTCAAACGGTTAAACATGACTCACGTGGAAGATGGAAATAACTAAAACATGTAGGACACCGACCCTCGAGGACTGGATTTGGACACCCCTGATGTAAACTGATATACCTGCAATTGCTGCAGAATGAGGGGTTTCCTTTTCACCTGTGCAGTAAATAGCAGGCTGAAGCAGAAGTCAGTTTGAGATCAGGTGATATGACGTGTTAATGCTTGTGAACAGGAAGCGTAGGACAGGAAGTGGTGTTTAAATATGTCTCCCTTCGTCACAACGGCCACTGATAATCTCAGTGTCTTATCCCCTAAGGTGATTTACTCACTGGTCAATAGTCTACAGGTTTAGCAAGATCAGGCTACATTTGATACAACAACCCATCCTTACAGAAGGCGTCCTATTAAATAGACATAATGACCTGTTAATTTAACAAATGCACAGAGTGGTTATGTATGCCAAGTTGGTATTCCCTCTTTAACTGGGACATTCTGCCGTCTAGTCTCTGTCCGCTATAGGAGCTAACAGACAAGGAGATATAATATAGATAGAATACAAACAGGACAGTTTATGCACCAAAATCCACACATTATTGAATCATGCAATGTAGATTCTCCCAGAATTCCCTGCTTTTCCAACTTGTGTCATGGATTTTCTTAGAAGAAAAAAAAATCAGTGTGGAGAACAGATTATTGTTTTTTTTTTTTAATTAAAAATATGAATTAGTGGAGAGGTTTGTTTTCTAAAATAACAGATTTGTTATTTAATTGAAATAAACAGTGTCATCACCAGTGTTGGGAATAATAGCGTTAGAGTATAATAAGTATATTTCAAGTAACGGAGTAATTACTTTATCCATAACTGTATCACTGTTAACTCTGGAAATAATGTGACATGTTATAATTATATGAATTGGGGTGAAAGTGTGCCCTGGGTATAGACAGCTTGGAGATTTGGAAACACGTTGGTGCAGCATATATCTGCACCATGCTCACATTCAGCTCAGTGTACAACTACACTTTCATGACAACAAAATCAATCATTATGTGCTAAGAAGTTGGACACACACAAATACATACGCAGATGATGGCAGCACCAAGTCACAAGGTCACATTTTTGCTCCATTTGTTAAAAATAGAAATTGCACTTTTAGTATTTTATTTTCTCTTTGCTAATTTCTTTTCCAAGCAAGTTTCTGTGCCTTAATATAAAGGGTGTAAACACTTGAAATGATTGTAACATAAGTTGTTGTTCATGAGAATTCAGTAAATAAATGTATAATAGAAGAAGAATATACAGACATTATTATTTCATCATTACCTGTTCCCCTGTATACTTAAATACAACATTAAAGAAAATTAACATGTCGAACAAATTCAAGTAACTTTCAACAAATATTACATTTTCAGTATTTAAAATGTATTTCCTGTTTATAATCTATTGCAGGTTGAAATCTGTTCATTTTAAATAAATAAATGTTTGGTAAATCGGCATCACTGCTGTAGTTTGTGGAGATTTGAACTGGATTAACATGTAACATAGTAAAGCCATCACTAACCTAAAGTCAAGCAGCTTTAGTTCTATTATAAACTTCTATGTGTCTGCACACACTGCACACTAGTCCACACAGTTTACAGCATTGTAATAACATGGTTTATTTCTGTTAGTTTAACTTTTACCATTGATAATAGGTCATAACGATCTATGATAGTGTTTTTAAGGAAGCATCTTAAATCACATCCATCACAGAACAATGATGATGAATACCCTGTTCAACTGTTTTTTCCCCGTTTGACATTTTTAAGCAAAAAAAAAGTAACGCAAAAATACTTTTCCTGGTAAATAATTACTTTGTTAGCGGAGTAATGCAGTTAGTAACACAATTACTTTTTTGGGGAAGTAACAAGTAATTGTAATTATTTACTTTTTCAAA
The DNA here is from genome assembly GCA_020466265.1 of Siphamia tubifer. Taxonomy (NCBI): domain Eukaryota; kingdom Metazoa; phylum Chordata; class Actinopteri; order Kurtiformes; family Apogonidae; genus Siphamia; species Siphamia tubifer. Next base: position 43,711,863 of record CM035786.1, on the reverse strand, counting down.
GTAACTTACCCAGCACTGATCATCACTATATAATAATATCAGTATAATGCACAACTCTAACTGATGAACCCAGGTGTGTCTGACCTCAGTCAATGGTCAGACACACCTGGGTTCATCTGTTGGTCTAATAATGTAAGACAGGAAACATTAACCTTAGAAAGTAGTGGAGTTGTGCAAAGAGCCCATTGATTATAACTACCGGTATTTGTGCAACAGTTGTAGATAAGCACCATGTAGGATGTGCAATAACTACTTTGATTTCCAATTATAATAATAATAATAATCTTTATTTGTATAGCACCTTTCATACAAACACTGTAGCCCAAAATGCTTCACATTGATTAAAAATTAAAATACAATTTTAAGACAAGGGTGAAATAAAAAATACATTCAAATTTGATTGCACAAAAGTATACAAGACTTTCATTATAAAATGTCAATAAATAAGAATAAAATATGATCGCACGAAATTAAAACTACTTATACAAGCATCATAAAATGTATACAATTTCAATAGAGTAAATCAGAAATACATTAAGATTTAATTACACAATATAAAGAGTATAATGAATGTAAAGAACGGGGTCACAGAATAGTTTTTAATTTAGTTTTAAATATACTCAGTGAACTGGTTTACCTGATGTCTTTTGGAATTGTATTCCATAACTTTGGTGCATAGTTAACAAAGGCTGCATCCCCAATTTTCTTTGTAGTATATCTGGGAGTCACTAGTAAACCTGCGTTGGATGACCTGGTCCATAACTGGTCAGTGAGTCACCAATTAAATATGGTGTCACTGTTACCTTTAAGATATACTTCCATTGGATTTGATGGATAACAGAAGGCTTTGAATGACACCAACCCTGGTCCTAGAGGGCTGTTATTGTAAATATTTTAGATGTCGCCCTGTTCCAGCACAACTGATTCAAATGATCAGCCTCTCAGCAAACTCTGCAGAAGTCTGATAGTGAGTGTCAGCTGTGCTGGATGAGGGGAACATCTAAAACACAGGTGTCAAACTCCAGTCCTCGAGGGTCGGTGTCCTGCATGTTTTAGATATTTTCCCTCTTCCATGTGATTCAGTTTAACCCTTTAACTCCTGAGAACTAACAAAATAATTGGTAACATGAGCAAAGTAAGACACAAATGATAGAAAATCAAAGAACAATACTAACATAAAAAAAAAAAACTAAATGTAGAAAAATTAACAAAATGAGCAACAAAAACGAATAAATATTTACAAAATCACAAATAATGTGGAAAATTTTGACCAAAAAAATTACGAAAGAAGAAAACTAGTATTGACATTTGGTCCCAGCAATTTTAATTTTGCCTTTCAAAAATGTTTAAATAAAATAAAAATAAAAATCTTGCTTTTTGGCACCCTTTCCATGCACAAAACTAAAAGGAAAATAGTTGAATTTTTCTAAATATTTAAACTAAATCATTCATTCAGAATCAACGTTGACACTTAAAGAGTTAATAATCAGCTCGTCATCAGACTGATAATGATGCAGTGGCCTCCAGGTGTAATGGAAGAGGGAAACATCTAAAACATGCAGGACACCAGCCCTCGAGGACCATGTTTGTACAGCCCTGGTTTATCCTGTTAAAATTCTGTTATGAACTGTAGGTCAAAAACTCTTATTTACAACCAAAGGTAGACAACTAGAAATAATTAGTTTTCATTAACGTCTATTCCAAATGAATATGACATATTTCCGTCCTCTGTCACAGTCTCTGCAGGAGGTAAAGGACAGTGTGGAGGGGGGCTATCGCATGGGAGCCCCTGACGACTGCCCTTCTGGAGTTTTCACCGTCATGAAGTTCTGCTGGGAACATGAACCACGCAGAAGACCCACTTTCCACAAACTGAGGGAAAAACTGGAACAAGAAATGACTAAACACAGCCCACACCCTTGGTCTGAACATCGAGATGAAATCAGATCTGGATGCTGATCTTCCTTGTGAATTTAGAACTAACAAACAGCATATCTGCTCTTGGAAATATTCTGATGACCCTCCTGTGATGATGAAACCACAGGCTATTGGATTTTTTAATAAACTCCTGGCTAATAGAAAAAATAAACCCACTCCAGTGAAGGACTAATGGCTGGAATTAATTGAATTAACTCTGTGGTAAGATGACCAAACATTACACTATTTCCACTGTTTAGAACTTGAAATACAAATGCCAGATATTTTATAATAATTGTACGATGATAAAGGATTAATAAATTATTTATAATAACGAGGACATTAATTGGGTTGTAAATAAACACACTGAATCAGGTTCCCTATTTAGCAAGACTGGTACTATTAAACTCTTCTACCTTCTTACCTTAATTATCTTGTCCCTGAGGTCGTTAGTGTATTCAACCATTCATGTCGTTTACAACCAAAAGAGGTTCCTTTTTATTACTATTATTTAGGACAATAACACAGATTAGGTACCATAAACAATGTTGTGAGTTTACATTTTATCCATCATAATACTTAATACATTTGTGTGTATGAAGGAATTTTCCCCCAAAAATACAATCTGGTCTCATTTGTCATGTTTGGACCTTCTGAAGATGGATCACTTATTATTATATTCAATTATTGGTATTGTTAAAATGTCAGGTCAAATAAAAGCCTATTGTCAGGCTTTTACAGTTTTTGTTTTTTTTTTGCTAACTGTTAGCATGTGTAGCATGTGTTAGCACTGTTTATATGAGCACCTCTGTCATTTCTATATCTGTCATGTTTATCATTTGTGCTCAGTTGGAGTATACGACCAAAGGGTGAATGTGAGAGGGAATAAGGTAAAAGCCTTGATAAGTGCTATAGAAATCCAATCAATTATTATTATTATCTCGTCATCGGAACCCACTTTATCCTCACTAGGGTCATGGGGGTCACTGGGGGCCTAATCCAGCTACAGTGCGTGAAGGCGGGGTACACCCTGTATGAGTCTCCAGTTCATCTCAGGGCTGAACATATATAGACAAACAAAAATCACTCTCACATTCACACCTATGGGCACTTTAGATTAACTAATTAACCTATCAGTGCATGTCTGGAGTAGCTGGAGAAAACCCACCCAGACACAAGAAGAACTGGTGTGGGAATAGAACCAGGGACCTTCTGTCTGTGAGGCATGAGTGCTAACTATTATTATTATTATTATTATTATTATTATTATTATTATTATTATTATTATTATTATTATTATTATTATTATTATTATTATTATTATTATTATTATTATTATTATTGTTGTTGTTGTTGTTGTTGTTGTTGTTGTTGTTGTTAATATTATTATTGTTGTTGTTGTTGTTGTTGTTATTGTTATTATTATTATTGTTGTTGTTGTTGTTGTTGTTGTTATTGTTGTTATTGTTATTATTATCATTATTACTACTACACAGCACAAATCAATAATTCCTGGACTGAAGTTTTGAAGCCAATGGTTTAGGATTGTTTTTATGTCATATTGGCATTTTTGTAATTGGAAGTGACTGATTAAAGAGGTGAAGGTGCAGGAGTATGAGCGATAAGAACCATCTGTGACAGATCAGTGTTGAGCTAAAGCTAAACCCAACCTCCTGATCTGACCTAGTAAAACTGTTTAAACCATAATGGATAATCATAGCTCACTACATGGAAAAGTACAGGTCATAAATAACTGTTTTTTTTCTTGTTGTAATAGTTTATTCATGATACATAAAAGTTTTGCAGGTAACTTTACATGATTTTAAGCCCTTTATAAATCCCCTATAACTACTTTAAAGTGATAATGTGAGACTGTCATAGAAATAGTAAATTAATCTCACATAATAGACAACCACTAATTAATACATTAACAGCAGAAAACATACTGTTAATATAATACAAATGTACCATTATAGTAGAGAACTGCAAAAATGTATTGAACATACTTTACATTTAGCAGGTTTATTTTGTACAGCACTGTTTAAAAATAAGGAAAATGATTAAAGCCTGGTGTAAATATCAGGCAGCGTGATTGTAGTTAATACCAGGAAGAAGAAATGCATAGAAGGATGACAGCAATCAAATTGAAGAAAATGAAAAACAATATTTATCCCAGATTTAATCACAGATCATACAAATCGGCTTGTAACACAGCATTTAATATTCAACAACTCAAGGTTTAGACGTATTTAAGACTATAGCTGATATGAATTGCACTAATATTTTATACCATACAGTATTACTGTTCATTTGCTTATTAGAAATGTAGTTAATTATTATTTTTTTTACCAAATGTTTCCAGTTATTTTCCCAGAAATAATAAAAAATATTCCTTGTCCTTCACTCCTTTGGTACTTACAGCGGACACCGATTGAATTTGAAGTTTAATTTATATCTTGTAAATCTTTTGTAAATATTACATCTATTTTTTACTTTGTCATTTTATTGCATATGTTTTTGAAACCACATGATCCTGTGTTATCCATTATTCCCTCTGGATGTTTCACAGAATGATTTGTACCAACACAAACTTCAGATGCAAAAGACTGTAGATGTGTATTTTATATATACTGATATATATATATATATATATGATATATATATATATATCAGTATATATATATATATTGTTTTCATCAAAGTATATTTGTTCACTGTATTTTATATCATATATTAATACAAATACAAAGGTAGTTTTGTCTTTTCATATATTACATTAAAAGAACAAATTACAGATGTCACATTTAAGTCTGCGTAAGCTTGGTATTTGTCACTGTCCCAGGAGGTCGACACAAAAATTGAGGTCTTAGTTATTATCCTGAAATACAAGGGAGGGTCTGCCACAATTTGTTCAATCTGCTCTGTGATTTATGGAAGCACTTTAATGGTATGAGCTACAAAAGCATTTATAAAAGGGGAAAATAATAAATAAAATAATAATAGTAAAGATGCCTCACCTTTTATCATGGATAAGACAAATATTGTTATGTGTGCTGTTCATCATATAAAGCTGCTCATCATTTATAATATTAGAAAACTCCTGAGGATGTAAATGTGTCTAAAGGTTCAATCTGCTGAAGGACTGACCTGGATATGGGTCAGAGGTCACCTGATGCTTTGACCTTTGTTTCTAAAGTGTAGTTTATCAGAGGTGGTAAAAGTACTGACATTCTGTACTTAAGTAGAAGTACAGCTACTTGTGTGAAAAAAATACTCTGGGAAAAGTAGAAGTACTGATTCAACTCCTTTACTGAAGTAAAAATAAAAAAAAGTTAGAAGTTCTGAATTGTAATAAAGTACAAAAGTAAAAAGTTTAACTTTTTTTTTGGCATGAACGCAATAATACTTATTTATACTAGGAAAAAAGTATCTAAAATAAAGCCTTTAAAAGTGAGTTACTGTGTTTGATAGTTATGTAGTTATGAACAGGAACTTTAGGAAAAATGAAAAGAAAAAAGTCACAATTGAGATTAAAAAAAAAAGTAATCATGAATTTTTTTTTACATTATAAATATGAGATTTTAAAAAGCATAATTTTAAGATAAAATGTTACAATTGTGAGATAAACAGTCTCTTCTTTTCTCTCTTAAGTGACTTATTTTTCATACTGTCACATCTGTTTAGTTTGAAAAATTAATGAGTCTATTCTGAGAATGTAAAGAGTATAAAATACAGATATTTATATAAATGTAAAGAGTATAAAGTACAGATATTTATATAAATGTAAAGAGTATAAAGTACAGATATTTCTATAAATGTAAAGAGTATAAAGTACAGATATTTCTATAAATGTAAAGAGTATAAAGTACAGATATTTCTATAAATGTAAAGAGTATAAAATACAGATATTTCTATAAATGTAAAGAGTATAAAGTACAGATATTTATATAAATGTAAAGAGTATAAAATACAGATATTTCTATAAATGTAAAGAGTATAAAGTACAGATATTTATATAAATGTAAAGAGTATAAAGTACATATATTTCTATAAATGTAAAGAGTATAAAGTACAGATATTTCTATAAATGTAAAGAGTATAAAGTACAGATATTTCTATAAATGTAAAGAGTATAAAGTACAGATATTTATATAAATGTAAAGAGTATAAAGTACAGATATTTCTATAAATGTAAAGAGTATAAAGTACAGATATTTATATAAATGTAAAGAGTATAAAATACAGATATTTATATAAATGTAAAGAGTATAAAGTACAGATATTTCTATAAATGTAAAGAGTATAAAGTACAGATATTTCTATAAATGTAAAGAGTATAAAGTACAGATATTTATATAAATGTAAAGAGTATAAAGTACAGATATTTCTATAAATGTAAAGAGTAAAAAGTACATATATTTCTATAAATGTAAAGAGTATAAAGTACAGATATTTATACAAAAATGTAGGGAGTAAAAGTAAAAGGTTGCCAGAAAAATAAATACTCAAGTAAAGTACAGATACCTAAAAAAATCTACTTAAGTACAGTAATGAAGTACTTGTACTTAGTTACTTTCCACCTCTGGTTTCTACAGTGTAAAATTAACTTTACTTTGAAAATCTAAGGAAACCGATTGCCTTAGAATTTCAACTTTTAAGTGTGTAAAACTTTAATACTGGCACACACTTAAAACTTTATTTATATAATTTATTTATTTGATTTATTTAATTCTTTATTTTTCAGGACATTGCACGTTAATGAACAAACATACATATATGTAAATGTGTCAGATTATACTGTAGCACAATGGCTAATGTCCACCTGGTGTCTAAATAGACAAGCTAAAAGTTTACAAAGTGAAAAAATAAAAGCATAGATATTCCATTAGTAGAATGTACAAATACAGAAGCAATAATAATCCTGTTAGTAGAAAGAGAAAAAAAAAAGACCTAGAATAGGACTGTGTGTGTGTGTGTGTGTGTGTGTGTGTGTGTGTGTGTGTATGCGTGTGTGTGTGTGTGTGTGTGTGTGTGTGTGTGTATGCGTGTGTGTGTGTGTGTGTGTGTGTGTGTGTGTGTGTGTGTGTGTGTGTGTGTGTGTGTGAGTAAATTAGAGCTGCGTACATGGTTGATGAGCTCTGAGCTACATTTTAACCTGATACTTGAAAGTAGTTAAAGAAGGACGTTCCCTAATGTGCACTGGTGTTCAATAGTAAACTGACTTTAATGGACAGTATGTTATTGTTAAAATAAACCTCCACACCTTTATTAACTACTTGTCTGATGATATTTAAAATATTCTTTTAAACAAGGTGGTGCCAGACCATGTAGACTTTTATAAAATAATCAACTGTAAGAGAATGTGCAGAAATTGGTCAAAACTAAAAAAAAATTATTTATTCATTCAAGATGTTACAGTGATAGAATGAATGAATTTTGTTTTTTTATTTTTTACCCAGAGTTGTATCTAGAAATGTTAAGGCAATCAGTTTCCTGAGTTTTTCAAAGTAAAGTCAACTTATTAGACTTCACAGTGTATATGCTCATCATAAAATATCTATTTTTTTTAATAGTCTCTTGTGTGTTATTACTGTTTTTGTTGTAATTCATGATTGGTGGACGTACAGTGGTGTGTGTCCATTGTGTTTGGACTATTATCCTACCAAGTATGACTGTTACAAATTAAATAATGTTCTTTAAACCTCTTGCAAACAATGTATGGTATTAAATATTTTTGGTCAAATGTTTTTCAACCAACCATTGGATAAGCTTCTTGTTTCCAGTTCTTTGAAAAGCCAGTGTTAAATAGCTTTAAAAAAAATACAAGGGTAATGTTTAAGTAGATTATGGCAAGAACATCTGATGACAAGAGCAAAGAACCAGCAGACATTCTGAGCCAATGTAGGTCTTACACATAAGACACTTCCTGGAAAACTGTCCTTATAGCTGACGTACCCTCTGCTGACTTTGGCCGTGGCTTTTGACCTACATTCACCAACATTTAATGGGATCTAGTCTGGACCATCTGGCACCTGTCCTGAAAATGTCATGGAAATTGATCCTGTAATTTTTGGGTAAAGTTGCTAAAAACAAACAAACAAACAACAACAACAACACCCTCACTTACCACTTGGATAAATAAAAACTGACACACGCATCATTAAGACATTCAACTGGAACAATAGAATAGAATAGAATGGGATGAAATAGAATACAATACAATAGAATGAAATACAATACAACACAATAGAATAGAATAGAATAGAATAGAATAGAATAGAATAGAATAGAATAGAATAGAATAGAATAGAATAGAATAGAATAGAATGGGATGGGATGAAATAGAATACAATAGAATAGAATGAAATAGAATACAATACAATACAATAGAATGAAATACAATACAACACAATAGAATAGAATAGAATAGAATAGAATAGAATACAAAAGAATAGAATGAAATAGAATACAATACAATACAATACAACACAATAGAATAGAATAGAATAGAATAGAATAGAATAGAATAGAATAGAATAGAATAGAATAGAATGGGATGGAATAGAATAGAATAGAATGGAATAGAACAAAATACAATAGAATAGAAAGGGTGCTGCAATGACCAGGTGCTGCGGGTCATTGCAGAGACCATCAGCACAGGAATCTCCACCAGCAAATACCACCAACCAACAATGCCGACCATCGCCTTCGTTAGGGCTGGGGAGAGGCCGCAGCAGCGCCGGAGTCAACCAGGGGGGCTGTTGGCAACAGCTCGGGACTGGCAGCTGAAGGTCGACCTAGGGAGGCAGCTCAAATTCCCAGAAAACGTCGCAGTGACCACACTCAGGCCAGACATGGTCCTGGTGTCAGAAACAACGAGGCAAGTGGTCCTGCTGGAGTTGACTGTCCCCCGGGAAGATCGGATGGAGGAGGCATTCGAGAGGAAGTGGGCCAAGTATGAGGGATTGGCAGACGAATGCCGAAGCGGGGGCTGGAAGACCCGATGCGATCCCGTCGAGGTTGGATGCAGAGGATTCGTCGGGCAGTCACTCATCAGGGCACTCAAGATGCTGGGAGTGAAGGGACTGCACAATAGAAGAGCCATCAAGAACATCACTGATGCGGCAGAAAAAGCATCAAGATGGCTGTGGATCAAGCGGGGGGATTCGTGGGCCACACAAGCTACTTAGACACGAGCCGGGACTTGGTCACCATGGCTGGGTCGCCTGGATGAGGGTGTATGATGTTGGAAGACCCGAAACACCCGATGAAACCAGGTTACATCACTGATGACGTGTCTAAGTTGCACACAATGTGTATAATATAACGAATAGAATAGAATAGAATAGAATAGAATAGAATAGAATAGAATAGAATAGAATAGAATAGAATGGAATTAAATAGAATAGAATAGAATAGAATAGAATAGAATAGAATAGAATAGAATAGAATAGAATAGAATAAAATGGGATGGAATGGAATGGAATGGAATGGAATTAAATAGAATAGAATAGAATGGAATAGAATGAAATAGAATGAAATAGAATGAAATAGAATACAATACAATACAACACAATAGAATAGAATAGAATAGAATGGGATGTAATAGAATAGAATACAATGGAATACAACAAAATTCAATAGAATACAATGGAATAGAATAGAATAGAATAGAATAGAATAGAATAGAATAGAATAGAATAGAATAGAATAGAATAGAATAGAATGGGATGGAATGGAATGGAATGGAATGGAATGGAATGGAATGAAATAGAATAGAATAGAATGGAATAGAATGGAATGGAATGAAATAGAATGAAATAGAATGAAATAGAATGAAATAGAATGAAATAGAATGAAATAGAATAGAATAGAATAGAATGGAATAGAATGAAATAGAATAGAATGAAATAGAATAGAATAGAATAGAATGGAATAGAATGAAATAGAATGAAATAGAATGAAATAGAATAGAATAGAATAGAATGAAATAGAATAGAATGGAATGAAATAGAATAGAATAGAATGGAATAGAATAGAATGAAATAGAATAGAATAGAATAGAATGGAATAGAATGGAATAGAATGAAATTGAATAGAATGGGATAGAATGGAATGGAATAGAATAGAATGAAATAGAATAGAACAGAATAGAATGGAATAGAACGAAATAGAATAGAATATAATATAATGAAATAGAATAGAATAGAATAGAATAGAATAGAATAGAATAGAATAGAATAGAATAGAATAGAATAGAATAGAATGGAATAAACATTGTTGTCATTGTACCAGTTGTGTTATGAAATTACATGTGGTCTGTGTCAGCAAAAATGCACTTACATCTAAATAATAACAGAATAAAATACAAATATATAAGATGCTAAGTTGTGTGCAATCTAATGTGTACATTATAGATATAGGATCAGATCTACTGGTAGGTTTGTGTGTAATAAAATGTAGAGACTGATTTACTAACAGTGCACAGTAAGGTTTGTGTCTTCCTCCAGTTAGTACCTGTGCACAGTGAATATATGAGGTGTTTATACACTAGGGCATTAACGACTTCAGTTTTTTTCAAGTCGACTTATCCGTCAATAAAGTCGGAGTTGGGTTGTGATGATGTCATCACATTGTCAGCGGAGAAACAACACAGACATACGGCTAAAGAAAAAAAAAACAGGGACACATGTCTGTCCAATAATGTCCAACATGTCTGTCCAATAATGTCCAACATGTCTGTCCAATAATGTCCAACATGTCTGTCCAATAATGAGCAACTTGTATTAAAGTTCAGTGCAACGTAACAATGTCCACTGACACAAACTGCAACAAAACAAAGGCTAACGTTAGCAAAGAGGTTTCTGTTAAATGTAACTGAACATCAGTAGGTGAACATATGTCTGCATTTGGTCTGGACCCACAGCTCTAAAACTGGACTGTCCACACGTCTGTCACATGTCCTCATTATTTATATTACGTGTAAAAAGTTTAAGGCCAACAAGAGGAACACAACACTGTCCATATCATGTGTTTGGGAGGAAAGAGAGAGAGAGAGAGAGAGAGAGAGAGAGAGAGAGAGAGGCAGGGAGAGAAAGAATAACATGCGACTTGTCGACTCCTCCAAATTTAAGTCGACTTGTGCTACGGAAGTCAACGTGTCGACTAGTCGACATTTTACTTAATGCTCTATTACACACAATTATGCATTTTTTGGGAATAGAAAATCTAAATTATGGCCAAAACTAGGACTGCAATCACATCCAAAATACTGTAGTGTGTGGTATCCCCTCCACCTCTCACCAGACCAGGGGTTTTCCAGATCCAGTATGAGTATCTATAAACAACTACCATGGCAGCTGATGAGTTGTACAGCAATAATTATATCATCTGTTCAGTGGTGGCTGCTCATATTTTCAAACAGGGGAAACTCATTGATTTACATCATAAAATGTGTCCATTTATTTCTATGTAAATTCTGCTTCTGTTCCTTTTCCAGAGACATAGACAAGGAAATGTTGAAATTATGTTAAACTGAAAGAAGGACATGTTATAACTATGTTTTATTTACAGTGTAAGAAATGAAAAAGTCATTTTGCAGAGCTAATATCAACAGATTGTCAATGATGGGACTGAGCTGCGCTGTCGATCAGAGTGCATTGATAACTGTTCATGCTGGTGAATCCCAGAACAGTTAAACACACACAAAATCCTCATTTAAATAAGGTGGTCTCCGAAACCTTGCACCTGTTGACATTTGCACAAGCAATCATTGTAAATCAGCCACAAGCCTCATTTTAAGCCTGCGTGCAAACTAGTACACGCAATTTGGTATTTTAGTAGATCCAGTCCATACTGTATGAAAGGGTGGAGTTAAGAACATAAAGTAGTAACAAATATAACAGTGTAAACAATGTAAACATCCCTGTATTGCAACAGTGTAAACAATGCAAATGTAACAGTGTAAACAATGTAAACAGGCATGTGACAGACATAAGACAGGTCGCCATCCAATCACATGATCAGAAATCGGAGCCAATCACATGAATCCAGACTTGATTACAATTGGTTATTACATCCTGATCAATGATCGTAAAATCAATATATATATATTTTATTCACTGTCTGCCATTGATGTCTATAGAAGTCAATTATGTTTTTTAATGGGAGGGGCTGAGGGGCCAAGCAGGAAGTGTTGGTATGAGGGAGAAGATGGAGAAATGGTTGACAGTGGAACAGTTTAGAGCAGGGGTGTCAAACTGCGGTCCTCGAGGGCCGGTGTCCTGCATGTTTTAGATGTTTCCCTCTTCCATTACACCTGGAAGCCAGTGCATCATTATCAGTCTGATGAGGAGCTGATTATTAACTCTTTAAGTGTCAGCGCTGATGCATTCTGAATGGATGATTTAGTTTAAATAATCAGAAAAATTCAATAGTTTTACTTTATTTTGTGCATGGAAATGGTGCCAAAAAGCATTTTTATTTTATTTTATTTAAACATTTTTTAAAGGCAAAATTAAAATTGTTGGTCCCAAATGTCAATACTAGTTTTCTTCTTTAGTAATTTTTTTTTCTTCAAAAATTTCCACATTATTTGTCATTTTGTAAATATTTATTAGTTTTTGTTGCTCATTTTGTTTATTTTTCTACATTTTCTTTATTTTAGTATTTTTCTTTGATTTTCTGCCAATTGTGTCCATACTTTCCTCATGTTACCAATTATTTCATTAGTTTATTATTCATTTTTGTTTGTGTTGTTGTTCATTTTATTTTATTTATTTTTTATTTTGTAACTTTTTTACTGATTGCTAAAATCTCAGTAGTTAAAGGGTTAAACTATATCACACGGACAAGGGAAATATCTAAAACATGCAGGACACCGGCCCTCAAGGACTGGAGTTTGACACCTGTGGTTTAGACAGTTGATGGTGGAGGGTTTGTCAGCGCAGGTCCAAGAAAAACAGACAAAGACACAGATTAAAGGAGAAGCTTCAGAAAATCAGCCATAGAATCAAAGTGGGCGGAGCCTTACGGTGGTGAAACCTCAAAATGGATAAATAAGCAAGGGATATTTTTCGATAGTAACTCGTGTTCCATGTATTATCCCGCTTATTCTACGGCTTATTACAGTTTATTACTGTCTCTACTCTAACAGACTAGTGTTGTGAAATAGGCGGGGCAGACAGAAGGGGGTGCAGAGAGTTTTGGACTGAGAAAAGACAAAGACGGATGTACACAGTCAGGTCGGCGACCGGAGCAGGTGTTGTCCCATTCCTGCAAATAAATACTGAAAACGAAGCTCACTGAAACCTCTCCTTGTTTTATAAAAACCAGCATAGAGGAGTTAACTGAGGGGTAAAATACTTCAGGGGTTCTCAAACTTTTTTGGCCCAGGTCCCCCTTGGAGGGGTGAAATTTTTCCATGTCCCTCCTCATCCTCGCGATACTGAAAATGATAAAAAAAAAACACTTCAACAATGATTATTATGAAACAATGATAACCTTTTTTAATAGTGCTTTTGTGCAAACCAGCGAAATTTTCAGGTATTATAATATAAATGAGCACTTCAGAAACAAGAATTTTAAATAATTTTAAAATAATAAATGGAACAAAAGACACACAAAACCGTGTGTGTGTGTGTGTGTGTGTGTGTGTGTGTGTGTGTGTGTGTGTGTGTGTGTGTATGTGTGTGTGTGTGTGACAGACAGACATACAGACTTTTGGTGGAATTTTGGTCTCCCATCATTGTTCTCAATGAAGCCAAACTCAATATAACTATCAATGTACTTTCTCTGTTTAGGTTTAGGGCGTTTGTTTTTGTCATTTTCATTGTCATTTCTTTTACCACTTCTTGAGGAACTTGGCGGACTGAAAAAGCATCCATGTTCGCTGCAGGGTGGCTAAAAATAGCCACCCTCGCTCTTTCTTAATTTAGTCAAGTTGGCATCAAACAGCGCTGTTACTTCCGCCCGCTCGCTACAAAATAAAACTTACGCATTTCAAAATAAAACGGCAAAAAAAAAAAAACAAAAAAAACAAAACCGTGAATAATTTCGCGTACCCCCTGGACATGCGCCACGTCCCCTAGGGGTCCGCGGACCCCAGTTTGAGAACCATGGAAATACTTACTTCGACCCTACACATTCTGTACGAGATGAGGATGGATATTTCCCCTGATTTCCTGACTACGGTAAGGATAACATCAGCATAGGTTAACATTGGATAAGCTAGCAGTTACAACGAAGCTAACATTTACTCTAAAATTGGCCGAACTACCTGCGGAGTGATATGGTACAGTGAATCTGAAGTGACAAAGCCCGTTGCCATGGGCAGCGGGCGTTAACAGCGCAGCGGGCGGTTATCGAAAAAAATCCGCTCTCTGACGTCATTCAAAGTGAACAGGACATTCTAGAGGGCCGTAGGATAATAATAATAATAATAATAATAATAAAACAAATGGGCATCCTGGATCTGTTTGGTTTGTTTGTTTGTTTGCATTCCTTTTTTAACATATATAATTATTAGATGGAGGCTCAGATCAGCTGATCGATCAAAGCCCAGGGAAGAAAAGGTTTCGGTCTATGTTGTTCTGGAACTGGTTGTTGTTACGGACCTGGACTTCCTCTGTTATCTAGAGTTTCCTGTTTGGAAAAGTTTGGATATATTTGACTGCCATGACATTTTCTAAGCAGTTGTTTCTGTAGAAAAGCACATTCTCTGTGTATGTTTCCAGTTGTGTGTGTATAACTGGAGGAGGAACTGTTCCTACTGACTCTGTTGGTTTGACTACTTCTGTTTTGGTTTGTTAACAACATTATGCTCCAGAGAACACATCTATTATCTTTTCAAAATTCAACATTGACACCCGTGTTCTTTAGGAGAGGTACAGTCTACAGTTTAATGGTTGAATTAATTAAAAAAAAATGTTAAACACATTTTTTTAAACATATTTGAGAAGACTGAAAGTTTAGACTTGGGTATAATAACATTTATTTTTGTTTGATTTAATGCAAAAAGGACAGTTGTTTAGTTCAGTCTAGTGTATAATTATTTTTTATTTATAATTTCATGTTAATTCCCAGGTGTCAGTGAACAGGAGGGTAAAGTGCAGATGGTATTAGTTGTTAGTGTTCATCTTTCCTTCAGTGTGCTTCTCCCTAAGGTTTATTCTTTTTCCCACTGGGTTTTGGAGTTTTTTCTTGCCGCAAAGGAGGGTCTAAGGACAGGGGATGTTTGGGGAGTTTGTTTCTGTGATTGTAAAACTGTGAGACGATGTTGTGAGTTGATGCTCTATAAATACAATTTAATTTAATATAATTTAATAGTGAATACCAAATACTTTTTCAGTTGTATTATTGTTATTTCTTTAAAAAAAAAAAAAAAGATTACCCTTACAGCTGATGTTTTATTTTAATGGCCTTGATAGTTACCTCCACCAAAGAGGTTATGTTTTTGCCAGTTTGTTTGTTTGTTTGTCTGTTAGTTAACAACATAACTCAAAAAGTCATGGATGGATGTTCATGAAATTTTTAGGATGTGTTGGGGGTGTCACAAGGATCAAATGACAAAATTTTGGTGGCGATCTGGATTCTGGATCACTTTGAAATTTATTCTCCATTTACCGCAATGTAAAATGTCAAAGTGATCCAAAATCCAGGGTCTCTTCCAGATCAGCATCAAACTGTAATCATTTGTTCCTTCTGACACTCCCAACACACCCTGAACATGTCATCAAGATCTGTCCTTAACTATGTGAGTTATTTTGTTAAATAACAGAGAGACTGACAAACAAACTGGCAAAAATATAACCTCCTTTGGCGGAAGGGTCTTCATTCGAAGGCGGGGGGGGTTTGCCTTGGTGGAGGTTTATCTTATCTTATCTTATCTTATCTTATCTTATCTTATCTTATCTTATCTTATCTTAACTTAACTTAACTTAACTTAACTTAACTTATCTTATCTTAACTTATCTTATCTTATCTTAACTTAACTTAACTTAACTTAACTTAACTTAACTTAACTTAACTTAACTTAACTTAACTTATCTTAACTTAACTTATCTTATCTTATCTTAACTTATCTTAACTTAACTTAACTTAACTTAACTTAACTTAACTTAACTTAACTTAACTTAACTTAACTTAACTTATCTTATCTTATCTTAACTTATCTTATCTTAACTTATCTTAACTTATCTTAACTTAACTTAACTTATCTTATCTTAACTTAACTTAACTTAACTTAACTTAACTTATCTTAACTTATCTTATCTTATCTTATTTTATCTTATCTTAACTTAACTTAACTTAACTTAACTTAACTTAACTTAACTCAACTTATCTTAACTTATCTTATCTTTTTCAATTTAGTTGTATTTTCTCTAAACAATAGAACACATCATTTCCACATACAAATGTTAACATAATCTTCCTGTAAAAACTACAGTTATATTTAATTTAATCATTAGCAGAAAAATCTTCTGAACCCCCCCCCCCCCATAACTTTACATTGTATTTTGAATTTTAAAATTGTTCTACTACAGCCATTCTTTACAGATATAAGACACATTTGATCTCATTTATTTCCATCTCCTCATTACAGTTAAAATCATTAGATGGTTTTATTAATTGGATGTTGTTTATTAGGTCTTTGGGGTTTAATATTTCTCTTAAAATCCTTCCGGTAACGTTTTAATACAGTAAATAAATGCTGGTTAAATGACCCAAGAACTGTGTCAAGTATGTTTAGCTATGCTCATAATAATGACTTGTGTGTTTGTGTGTGTTTCTTTAAGCTGACATTAAGCAGTGAAACATTAGCTTCTTTCTGCTCTAATGGGATCACTGGGACTTACACTGGCATCTGATAAAACTAAGCAGCTTGACAAGTAGACGGCTCCTTCTTCACTAATTTATACTCAATTAGCAGAACAAGAAAGGCAAAAATGCTTTGAGAAAATGACAATAAACGATGACCTTAGAACATAATTAGCTTATTAATTACCACTTTGTCATCCAGGACACTTTGTTCAGTGCTTTTTCATCTGTTGTGTAAATGAGGACGAAGTTATTTATTTTCTTTTGCTTGTTTCCACTCTTACAACAATGGTTTATTAATTTAGTAGAGACACTTTGAATATGTTTTGTCAAGAAATCTTGTTCATTATTAGAATGAAACATATTTCAATCTGTATTATTTTGAATTTAAAGTGAGATATTTTGATATTGTTATCATAATATAACCTGATGCTTTAGCAAAAAAAAAAAAAAAAAAATTGGGGGATGCAGTAAATCTCTTTAGTGTCTTTAGAGTCACAGCTGATTTTGTTGATGTTAATCTATGTTCTAATACCATCAACACAAAGAACAACCAACTAGACTTTCAGCATCATCCATTTGTTAATTCCTTTCCCAGTTAGTTTCACAACCTGGAGGATTGAACACATTACATTTTCATCTTTTCTTTTCTTTTCTTTTCTTTTCTTTTCTTTTCTTTTCTTTTCTTTTCTTTTCTTTTCTTTTCTTTTCTTTTCTTTTCTTTTCTTTTCTTTTCTTTTCTTTTCTATCTTTTATTTCTTTTGTTTTCTTTTCTTTTATATCTTTAATTTCTTTGTTTTCTTTTAATTTCTTTTGTTTTCTTTTTTCTTTCTTTTCTTTTCTTTTCGTCTGTAATGGCATTACTACACTTTTTTTACTCACTAGGCAGAATGGGAAGCCATTGGCAAAATACGCTTCATTATTAACTGATTATCCTAATATATTAGAATTCTCAACTGATTGGATTTAAAATCACAAGTAAAACAGTATTATTATTACTGTTATTTTAAACTCATTGATAAATTATATGTGTACAAAAAAACGGTCTTCAAAAAGTGCAAATAGTGCATAAGGACGGTTAAGTAACAACAGATTTAATCTAAAATAACCATTTAATTTCTTTAGAATTAAGTCAGATATACTCAAATAATACATAAGGAACATTAGTAAGATGCAAGTGTATGGTACTGAATGAACAAAATCAACTATTAAGAAAAAAAATAAGTAACAAACATACAAATAGAATACAATTATTAAAAAAAGACATTTTAACAACATGTAGAGAACTGAGATATTAATTAATGATTGTCAAAGTGACAAGAAGAATTAATAAACACTTAATAATTATAACAACAATTAATGCTAATTAACTAATAAGTATATTAACTAAGGTTTGTACCATTTTTAACTTCAGTTAAATAAATATGAATTAATAGTAATGTAGTTAACCTCAACAACTTAGTAAATAATGATTAGATTTATGTTTAGTTTTATTTCTACATTCCTATTTGTGAAAATTAAGTAGAAATGGTTTAAATTAAGTATAAATATGAACACCATTAGTAAACATTCATTAGACATATTAATCAGTTATTATTGTTATTTGCATTTATGTTAAACTATTAATGTTAAATCTAATAATTGAAGTCCGTCTGTTCCATTTCTTTTGCATATATTTTTGTTTGTTTGTTTGTTTGTTTTTCACTATAATGAAGGCTGGGTTGCAGAGTTTAAAGTGTTGTTGGTTGTTTTGTCTTTAAAAAAAATAAATAAATAAAAAGATAAATTAACGAAATAAAGTTTTGTCGTTGTTTCATTAGTCAAGGCCTCCTCCTATGGCCATGAGTGAAAATGACATTTAAAACAATTACTTAAGCAGAAAACAGCTGCCAATCTGTCTTAAAGGGGAAGGATTCTAATTAATACCCGTCTCTTAATCTCCTGGTTTCACCTCCTCTGCTCCTCTGTTCCGTCTCTCCTTCACTCTCCTCTCTGAGCTGGGACTGTATGGACTGTCCTCAACAGCTGCTGAATGCATTTTTATTCACTTCTGGAGGATTTTTATTTTTTCTTCTTTTTTCTAGCTTTTCTATCCAGTTCTGTTTGACTCTAACAGAGATGATTTAAAAAAAAAAAAAAAAAAAAAAAAAAAGATGCATTGTGGGAAAAATCTGTCTGAGTGAGCAGTGCACACATAGTTGATCTGGGAAAAAGGTGAGGTTGGAGGCTAAGGAACAGGTGGAGCAACCGGCATCAGAAAGTTCAACACTTGAGCTTCTTTGACTGATTACAGGTAAGATCTGCTTCTCATTTTAACTGTTTTAATTTCACACAAGTATTTTTATTTTGTACTGAAACTCACTGAAAATTGGATTTGTGGATTTACTGATCTTGACAAACAAATAAAGTACAACTAGCACTGTGTTCTGATAATACACTTATTTAAGGTCATTTTCAGTTCAGCAGATATGCTTCAACTTACAATTATGCCTTTTTTTTGGAAGATCATAAAACGTGCTTGTCGTTGTTTCTGGATCTAGATTTTTAAAGTTAAATGTGAAATCTGGAGACATTACAGCTTTATAAACCTAACAAAAAAATACTCCATAAAGACTTTCCTAGTCCTAGTCATGAGTAGCAATCAGAAAAAAATGACCAGATATTTAAAAAAAAAAAAACCAAACTATTATATATTTTTCCACATCAAAATATATAAATATTTTTAAAATCATTGAAAACTCATCTGCTTTTAATAACTCTTTAAAAAAAAAAAAAAAGAAGGAAAATATTTTTGGATTAAAAACAAAATTTGTTTTAGAAAATTTTAAATAAACACTATAAATGTAACACCCAAATGTTTTCACCCAAGTTAAATAATAATCTAACTTCAAAGTGTGCGTTCAGGGGTAAGTGCATACAGTAGGTTTAGAGTCGTCAGTGCCAACGACTCGGCAGGGGATCAACGGTTTTAGTTGGATGAAAGAATGGATGGAGAGTCACCTAAGGTAATCTGCTGATAACTGACATCCCTGTGAAACTCTAAGGTCTTTTTCT
This sequence comes from Siphamia tubifer, assembly GCA_020466265.1. Lineage (NCBI taxonomy): Eukaryota > Metazoa > Chordata > Actinopteri > Kurtiformes > Apogonidae > Siphamia > Siphamia tubifer. The sequence goes on along the minus strand of CM035786.1, from coordinate 43,692,075 downwards.
CCCTCTCTGCACTCTAGGACTGGGACAGAGAACGGACGTCTGAATGCATTTATCACTGGATACCATGAGCATGGTGGACGACAGCTGCCTCTCACCCAGCAACTTCCACGAGATGGGAAAATCTGGGAGCACCACCGTAGGGGGACGTGTCCACAGCATTGATGTCATTTTAGGCTTCAGCAAAGACCATGACCCCCTGCTCAGTCCCCCTGGGGTCCTGGAAGCCCACCATAAAGTGCACATAGAGGGTCTGGATGAAGCAGGGAAACAGCAGCAGGAGCCCCTGTCACACCCGTCCCACAGCGGCCAACTGACAAATGGCAGCACAGAGCAACAGTACCACGGTCAGTGATGATAGGGATGGAGTACACAATATATAGAGCACAGGTGTCAAACTGCAGTCCTCGAGGGCCGGTGTCCTGCATGTTTTAGATATTTCCCTCTTCCATGTGATTCAGTTTAACCCTTTAAGTCATGAGAACTAACAAAATAATTGGTAACGTGAGCAAAGTAAGACACAAATGGTAGAAAATCAAAGAAAAATACTACAATTAAAAAAATCAAAAATAAACAAAATGAGCAACAAAAAAACGAATAAATATTTACAAAATGACAAATAATGTGGAAAATTTTGAAAAAAAAATTACTAAAGAAGAAAAGTACTATTGAAATTTGGTCCCAGCAATTTTAATTTTGCCTTTAAAAAAATGTTTAAATAAAATTAAATGTCCATGCACAAAACTAAAAGGAAAATGGTTGAATTTTTCAGAATATTTAAACTAAATCATCCATTCAGAACACATCAGCGCTGACACTTAAAGAGTTAATAATCAGTTCCTCATCAGACTGATAATGATGCACTGGCCTCCAGGTGTAATGGAAGAGAGAAACATCTAAAACATGCAGGACACCGGCCCTCGAGGACCACAGTTTGACACCAACAGGAATTGGATTGAATTTGTTAATCGGTCATAAATAGCTGCACTTTAAACAAGCAATCATCACTCACTAGGGTTTAGATTAAAACACATTATCTACGTCTAAAAATGCATCTGACTCCATTTAAAACCTGATATCTGCTGATGAACCATCAACTGAACCAAACACTGAACTTAGTAAGTAAGTAAAGTCATTAAAGTTTATTTATATAGCACCGTTTACAGACAAAGGACGTCACAAAGAGCCGATAAATACAAATAAATACAAATACACTAGAATACAGATAAAAAATAGTCATAAAAAGAAGAGATTAAAAATAACATAATGGTCATGAAACAGAAACGTACAGAAGAAGTGAAAGTTAAATGTGCATAAAATGGAACATTATTTATTTTTTGTGTTTAAACCCTTATAGTCTCACATTCACCTCAGTATTCCACTGTTTTATAATGAGATGCTGTTCAACTTTTCTTTTTGAATGTACATACAGTACGTTACCTGGTTATTTATGATCTCTGATGTTCAGTGGCCTGTTTCTATAAAAAAAAATATTTATTCATTTCATGGCATTCTACTGATTTTAACAGGAGGAATTGATCGTAAATAGTAGCATCAATAAAATGACCTACAGACCTAAAGTTAGAAAATCACTCCTGACAATTATGCCTCATGTAACTAATCTGCATCATAGTAATTGTATTTTCTGGACTATAAGGCACACCTGTATATAAGCCGCATCCGCTGTATTTCTTAAAAATGTAATAAAAAATATATATAAGCTACATATATGTTGAAAAATCTGATATTTACTGCATGTACAGAAGGATTTTGAACTGTAAATATAGTTACATGTTTGTACCAGTGCCTTTTAACACGACAGAACCAAGAGAAAAATAACCAATATTTACTGTATTTATCTTAATTTTAAATCACAAATCACTTTAATTATCTTCATTGAAACCCATGAAGCCATCTTCTTCTGTGTCACAGTTGAACAACCTTCGTCACATCTGTTTCCATAATGAAGTTATGAGGATTTGAAAAATAATTAACAGTTGCTAATTTGTCATCCGTGTTCTATCTGCAAAAGAAAACGTAAATATTCTACTTTGCATTGATTTTTCTTAGTAGTTTTGATTCTAATTCAGGTTATAGTGCCCCTAGTGGTGGAAGAAAAAGAAAAACCTTTGTATAAACCTCATGGTTCAAAATATATGAAAAAACTAGCGGCTTATAGTCCAGAAAATACGGTATTATATTCAATTTCAAAAATGTAATCTCTGCTTAATTTATCTGCTTTAATTTAATCTGCTTGATAGTAACAACACAAATGATTTATGTTTGATATAATTATTTTTAAAAAGCCAGTAAAGGGTTAACATGTGGCTGAAATGCAGCTTTAACTACATTAGTTTAACCCTCACCATGTAATTCACCAACAGCTTTAAACTATAATATGGTAATATATGATATTTATATATAACTTTGGTAACTTTAAGACATGACCTGGTTAAAGACACTGATAATACAGAAATAAATCTTAATTGGGACAGTTGAAAAGTAAATTACAATGTAAAGTTTATGTATAACTTTGGGAAAAAAACAACACATTTGAAAAGAATGAATAAATGAATGAAATAAAATAAAATAAAGAACCTAATGGATATGGTCATTGCCAGGATGACAAAACCTGCTTTCATCTGACACTGAATTGTTTTAGGTAGAGACAGAAGTGATTATTTATACAGTTAAATGTTTATTTCTGACATGCACATGTTCTCAGCATGAATATCTTTTAAGAGTATGGGCTGAAATAGTTCTGATGTTACATCGTGGTACAACAAACTATGTATGAGCAGCACTATAGACTGAAAACACATAGTTTTTTTTCTTAAATGTTGTATGTGAAGCCAGAATATTTCTGACAAATGAAACCGTTCAGACATTTACTTAATCATTAACACACAATTGAAAAAGCCAAACAATCCAAAACCTTCTTACAAAATAACAGTAATATTTGTTAATATTGTTTCATTATTTCAGCCTTTGGTTTGTGCTTATAATTACAACTGTGAGGTTTGTGTGCATGTATGATCCACAGGCAGATTCTTAAATGTTGAAGCATTAACTGTGATAAGTGCAGGATTACATTTAGAGGTAAATCACAAAACAAGATGGTGCAGGGGCTTTCTGTCCCAAAGCCCAATCCTATCCCCTTGTGGAATTCCCCTAATCTTCTCTTCAGTGCAGATTAGATTGTGCAGTCATCATTGTAGTGATATTGTTATTGCCATGTCTTAGCATCAAATTTGACACGTTTAATCTGAGTTTATTTTCACATACAGAGCAGGTGGTTGGTGATTTTAAAGGTTAAAAAATTAGAAAAGAGGTGGACACTGTATGTCATGTCCTCTAAAACTGCTTTGTAATATTATTATTAAGTTAGTGGATGCACTTTTAACATTCATTAACAGCAATAACATCAGTCTTTTGTGTATAACTAACCTATGAAGTCAACACACAACAACTTTTCTGTGTTTGGTATTGGTGACCCCCCCTCACCCCCTCACCCCCTTGCCGTCATCATCTTCATCTGTGCACTGAGATGTTCTGCTGATAAACCATGGGTCGCCTTCAGACGGCGGCAGTGATGAGCTGACAGGGCCAGAGCGCTGGTCACTGAACCAGACCTGACCTCTGCCTTTGTCAGACCACGGCCTTTGTCATAGCAGCTTAATGAGAGGTGGATAAATCACCCCCCCGAATCCTTCTTTTGCCTTCGCCGCTGCTCCCGTTTTGCTAGTTGAATGACCGCAATGATCTCTTCAACAAATCCCTTTCACCAAAAAAAACAAAAAAAAAAAAAACAAAAAAAACATATTCATATGTGACAAACATATGGCGTCACTTTTACTGAAGTCAACATGTTGACCACGTGGTTCCTCCTTGTTGTCGCCATCTTGAAGACAATCATTAAATTTCCAATATAGGTCTAGTCAGGAAGAATCAGAGATGTATAAAGTACTGGACTAGAGGAGTGGAGTAGAAGTACAAGTACTACATCAAAAAACTGACTTGAGTAAAAGTTGAAGTGTTCTTCAAGCATCATACTCAAGTGAAAGTACTAAAGTATCCAAAGAAAATTGTACTTAAGTATTGCAAGTAGAAGTATGTAAAAAAATTTCTACTCAAGTACTGAAAGTAAAAGTAGAAGTAAAATTACAAGTAGAAGTAATGAAAAAAATACTACTTAAGTACTGAAAGTAAAAGTAAAATGTAAAAGTACTGTGTAGGCCTATACTAAATGAAAGCAGTCACAAGTTTTAACACATTTATATATTTAATATGAAAGGTACAACTTCAGCTGAGGCAGCAGTAGTACAAGGACATACCAGTTCACTTACAAGTGTTCATGAAAAAACTACAACTTTCAAAGGCCAGAGTATTCCAAGAATATGACCAAGTGACAAACCCTTATTATGTAGTGTTTGATCGCTGACTCGTCCAATGATGAGAAACCATCATCAAACCAGGTGACAGAGCCATTTATTGCTCTGGTATTGATATGCTATGGGTTTGATATGCTTCTGAACTATTTTAATAAGAGTAACGAGTAACGGCACATAAAAAATGTATCGGAGTAAAAGTATTAATTTTTTTTTTTAAAATGTAGTGAAGTAGAAGTGGAAGTAGGCGAAAAAAATTATACTCCAAAAACTGCATTTCACTGTTTCGTGGGCGGCTGTGGCTCCGTTGGTAGAGCGGGTCGTCCGATGACCGAAGGGTTGGCGGTTCGCGTCCCGGCTCTGGCTGTCCACATGTCGAAGTGTCCTTGGGCAAGACACTGAACCCTAAGTTGCTCCCAGTAGGGTCAGGCAGCGCCTGTGTCTTGGCAGCAGCCGTCTACTGGTGTATGAGTGTGTGAATGGGTTTCTGTTAAGCTTTGTGACCCATGTCTGTGAAAAGCGCTATACAAATAAAGATTACTTACTTACTTAAGTACAGTACAAAAGCACCACAGACAGACTTCAGCTGATCCAGAATTCTGCAGCTAGGTTATTAACCAGAACCAAGAAGACAGAGCTAGCTTTTACCCACAGGCGGTGAAAAGCACAACACCTCCTTTTAATGGATTTTAACCTACATTGGCACTTTAGCACCTTTTAAGTATTATTGCACTTTTCTTTTACCAAACAGTAGCATTTTTAGATATTTATAAACAGTAAATATTTTAACAGGATGCATTTTATCTATGATGTGTGTGTATTTGCTTTTACCTCCTATTACTATATGTTGTTGTCTTTTATTTGGTGCTGATGTTGAGGGATGCCAAATGGAATTTCATTGTATTTACAATGACAATAAAGTCTATTCTATTCTATTCTATTCTATTCTATTCTATTATCCAGTGTTGGTTTCCCTGCACTGGTTACTGCTAACCTACAGAAGTGATTTTAAAATAGCTTGTAAATGTAAATATTCTTTAACATAATGTTAGTTTTTCCACTAAAACAAAGATAAACATTTTGAAGATATCATCCTTTATAGCCAGAGAAAAAAACTGAGATGAAAATATAGTCTTTTTTTGGGGGGGGGGGTTATTCTCTTCCTACCAGGGGCCGCATTGGAACGTTTGGTGGGCCACATTTGGCCCCCGGGCCACATGTTTGAGACCCCTGCTTTAAATTGATCTACTTTCTTATAAAACACTCAGACACACACACACACACACACATAACGTCAGGTCAAAAATCATTATTAACATAGATCATTTTGTGAGATTATGGCCCCCTGTTAAACAATTTCAATATATACACATGCACACACACTGGTATATAATCTGTTTTTGTGTTTCTGTAGTTGTAGTGAGTTTTGCAAATTGTTCCATGACCAAGGCCCAGCACAGAAAAAAGTTGCTTCATCAAGTTGTGAGTGGATTCTGGACACTCGTGCACCTAATACAGCTGTGTAGATAAATACAAGCCAATGGTACCAATAGAGAAGGCCATAAGACCAGAGCACAGTGATGGGTCCTGAAGGCAGCATTTGTAATAAAACATAAAGAACTGTGAAAGACTGTGTCCAGACAGTGGAGATGATAGTGTAATGGTGAATTCAGTTATTTAACGCTAAACTAATCAATATTCTGTGATTGATCACTTATGCATAACGATCTCACTAACATGATTTAGGTTTGACAAACATAAACTCTGCGGGAAAATATAACTGATATGATTGTTGTATCACATGTTCAGACTTTGTTGAATTCAATTACTTGCTTGTTGGGTTAATTCTAACTTGGTCAATACTGTTGAACAAGCAGCACTGACAGGACAGAGAAGTGATCACGTTAAGAAAATAGAAGTGACACAAGATCAGGAACAGTATGGACCCAGATACAAGACTCACAAACCAGGATTTATTTTTAACAGATTTATTTGTTCTGCCAAGGAGGTTATGTTTTTGCCAGAGTTTGTTTGTCTGTCTGTTTGTTAGTTAGCAAGATAACTCCAAAAGTTATGGACGGATCTTGATCACATGTCCAGGGTAGACTGGTAATGGAAAGATCTGGAAATTATTAGATTTGGGTGGTGATCCGGGGGGGGGGGGGGGTGTCAAGATAACTCAAAAACCTATTGACAGATTTTGATTATGTTTTCAGGATGTGTTGGGACTGTCACAAGGAACCAATAATTAAATTTAGGTAGTGATCCAGAAGAGATCCTGCATTCTAGATCACTTTGAAATTTATTCTCTATGTACTGCAATATAAAATTTCAAAGTGATCCAGAATACAGGATCTCCTCTGGATCACCACCAAAATGTAATAATTTGTCCCTTGTGGCACTCTCAACACATCCTGAAAATGTTATCTTAAATCCATAACTGTTTGAGTTATCTTGCTAATTAACAGACAGACAGACAAACAAACTGGCAAAAACATAACCTCCTTGGTGGATCGCGATTCATTCGAAGGGGAGAGGTCTGCCTTGGCGGAAGGTTACGGGTTTTCCAGTAATAATAATAATATATGAGTGTATGTGTCGGGTTGCTGTGACGATGATCGCTAGATGTAATGTGCTCTGGGCAGCAATTAGGGAACAAGGCAAAGTCCTGGTCAGGCTACAGAGTCAGAACCAAAGTAGTCTTAGTAAACAGTTACCAGAGAATGGGTGGAGGTCAAACCAAGTATCCAGAATCTGTGGAGGCACCAATGGGGATTAGACAGGCTCATGGTCAGGTTCAGAATCTAGGTCCAGTAACAGACAGACAAAAACCAGAGGGCAGAAACAGATCCAATACCAGAAAAACCAAGAATTTACAGGTTGTTCATATTTGTTCGTGTTATATTCAAGTACAGTTTGTAGATGTAAACATTTTTATTGCAGAATTTAGCTTTTTTTCACTCAAAAACTGAGAAAACTTTGGTGTTGACATTATTTTATAAAATTTTATCCTGTTATTTATATTATTTTACTGGTGCGGCCCGCTTTAGATCATATGAGGCTGTATGTGGCCCCTGAACTAAAATTAGTTTAACACCCCTGGTCTAACAGATTAAAGGGAAAAAAAACTATCACGTTTTGTTGTCAGGTAGTCATTTCAGAATAAGAGTGGGGCTGTTTGAACCTTGTTTAAAGTTTTATGTTGTGTTTCAACCTCATATCAAACAGAAAGTACAAAATGTTCTCTTTGACATTAAATCAAATACATTTATATTAGCTTGATGCTTCTTCTGTTGCAACCCTAACCCTTAAAACACTAAATATAACCCGAGTTTAAGGTTAAGGTTTTCCTTTAAACTGTCATTTGTCTGTATATTCTCTTTATGGAATGAGGGAACCTGACAGTAAATGTCTGGAAGAACCTATTCCTACATCATGTCACCATCAGGACTCATCGTCTACTGGAATATTTCTCTAGCCTTTCGTATTCTGCAAAATAGTTTTTCACGTAAATGTATTTATTCTTGGACAAAATGTTGAAAAAAGTAAAATGGCTAACTTGGGCATTTTAACTTTTGAGAAGATAAACAGTGGAAACAACTTTTCTAAATCCGATTAGGAATGTTTTTCAGCCTGATTGAAGTTCAGGGGATTGCTTGCTTCACTAACCTACAGTAGTCTATTGTTGCAGGTGTCAAACTAATGTCTGCTCTACTGGAATCCCAGCACCACATTCTTCCTCTGAGCCCTCTGTCCTGCTTTTCTTTTCAGTCTAAATTACTTTTAAAACCTCATTTTGTGTCCTTTTTTTCAGTAAAACACTCCCTAATGCATTGTCTTTCATGTTCAACAGACACCAACCTGTTCACAAACAAATGTGAAGATGAATTGAGTGAACTGAGGAATAGCATAGAAAGTAATGATGACAGGTCTTCAGAGCCAGACAAGGACGACCAACCCAAAAAGAAACACAGGCGTAATCGCACAACTTTCACCACGTACCAGCTCCACGAGCTAGAACGAGCCTTCGAGAAGTCCCACTACCCAGATGTGTACAGCCGAGAAGAGTTGGCCATGAAGGTGAACTTGCCTGAAGTCCGTGTCCAGGTGAGTCCAATTGGGGGCAAATAGCAAATCTACAACATAAAAATGAGAAGTTTCTAGATCAGGGATCAGCAACCCTGGTCCTAGAGAGCCACTACCCTGCATATTTTCAATGTTTTCCAGCACACCTGACAGTTGTTGTCAGTCCTCTCCTGAGTTACACAATAGACTGATCATTTGAATCAGGTGTTCTGGGAGAGGGATACATCTAAAGTATTGCAGGATAGCAACTCTCTAGCACCAGGGTTGCAGAACCTTGTTCTAGATCATCTAACTAAAGCCGTGTTTCCACTCCATGGTATCGGTCCTACTTGACTCTACTTGGATACTAGGAACTATTTCTTGAGAGTGTTTCTGCACAGATACTATTTTACCTGGACGTCATCATGAGGTTTCATCAAGCTTGTGCTGTTCTTTTTCGTCAGCCGCTACAGAAATGTCTCAACCTCCACAACAGACCACAGTGTAGTTTTGCTTAATGTCATCATCGTGTTGTGGACTGAATTTAACTTACCGCTGTTTACTGTAACTGCGATTCCAGTTTTTTTTAAAGATGGCGGGTCGCATGTCAATAATGCATTGACAGAGACACAACTCCACCAATCAGTGTCTATACTAGGGGTGTCAAACTCAATTTCTTTCGGGGGCCACATAGACCTTTCTCACAACTTCTGCATGTTGTACCGGAAGGAATGTAAATGATCTTGCAGTAACACTGCAAGAACATTTAAGGAGTAAACCTACAGAGTAACCCTACTACCGCACCAGCAAAAGGTAAATGACAAAGATGACCCAAGCAATGACCAAGAGTTATTATAGTGTACCGGGATGTTCTTGTAATTCCCAGAAGAAGTCATATCTTTCATTACACTGTTCCCTCTTAACGATCAAGCTAGACGAAAATGGGTCCAGGCTATTCGGCTGGATGAAGGGCCAAGTTTTATATTTAAAAAGGGGAGCACTTACGTCTGCAGCAGACACTTCACACCAGGACACTATGTCCTTGGGGATGACTGTTTACTGGTTGAAACCAGAGTCTGTCCCTAGCCTTTTTCCTTGGAATGATTACACTCCTACAGGAAAAAAGGAGCCAGTATATGAACGGTGTGGAAAACCATGGTTTTGAAAAGTTATGGTGAACAGAAATAAGTAATATTTTACTTAAAATATAGTTAGAACCTTTAGCCTTTACACGCCAGTACATCAGTGTCAGCAGTAAACAACAGTAGCATTGTAAGGAAAGAGTTGAAATAGCGATAGAGCTGCAACTGCAGCCAGTGAACAGTAGTTACTGCAACAGCAGTTAAGTCACAGAAAACTTGTGCACAGTGGTCAAACCTCTAGTTTGTGAGGCTCTTTTTTTTTCTTTGCGATCGGTAGCATCTAACCCTCATAAAAACCTGCCCGTCCACTACATTTGATACTATGACAAACAAACACCAACATAAACTGACACTGCCAGAAAAAAAGTTTACTGATGATGATAGCATTTGGCTGATGTTAACATTACGCTAACAAGACATTGACTTGAACCAAAGACAGAACAAATTGAAAATAGTGAAATAGTACGTCCTCTATACCAGTGGTCCCCAACCTTTTTATTACCACCATGTTTGACAATTATCCCACGGACCGGGGGTGGGGGGTGGGGGCAGGGGGTTACGTAGATTGTTTATACTGGTCGCCGCAAATTATACAGAGTGGGCTTGTCTGTGTCTGTTTCAAGTACAACTCGTGGCATTGTCTGTTAAAAGCTTTCCTTTTCTCTGAAGTTGTAGGCTCTTCTTCTGTCTCTTTAGTGGCCTTTTCCTCTTCGAAAAGAAACTTTCCAAAGACATCTTGTTTTCAGGAGAATAATTGGTTTTGTCAAGATAATATTTTTTATAATTTTTTTGCTATTCCGTTTCTCTGTTTAATTTATTCTGCATTCCTACCATCTTCAGTCATTTCGCATCCAAAATATATGAAATGTTGTACTTGTTCAATTATCACTCGTCCACCTTGATCTTAATTGCTCCTCTTTTGCTGATCACCATTGACTTGGTCTGCTTTACCTTCATTTTCATGTTGTAAAACTTTCCTGCCTTATTGATTTTATCCAAAATTTCCTGGAGATCTTCTTTACTGTCAGCCAAAAGGACAGTGTCATCAGCATATCATATGTTTTTGATTCGGTGCCCACCTTCTACAGTAGATCGTACCTTACTGTAATACGATATTTAATCTGCAGCTGAAAGGAACCATTAAAAAGATGCAATAGTATGTTTCCAAATTGTGAGGACAGCTGTTGGCATCAGTATCCAAGGGGAAAAGGTTGGTCATGCTGGTTGTGCAACCAAGGCTTTCAAATGGCAACATCAAAGCTTTAAGGTATAACACATTAAAGAGGATAATGCAGCCCTTCTGGAAACAAGAGCAAGCTTTGTTAGATTTTATTTAATCATAAAAGTATGACTTGTGATAAAATAAATATTTTGCATCGTGTTCTGGGCAAGACTCCAGCTGCAGAAATTACAGGAAGTAAACATTTCACCCATATATCCACAATAAAAAACCTGCATTAAACACATAATAAAACTTAGTTCTATAATTATGCATAAAACAGCAAACTAAAAACATACATATTTAACTGTGCCAATAATCTAAAACGTACTAAAACTATGCAACAATGTTCCTTAAAAGCATCTCAAAGCAGAACATGATTCTGTCACCTTAAAGAACATCCATGTCCAGACATTCCAGCTTTTTATTAATTTAAAGAGACTTTAACCCCTTCTGTAGATTGTTTAGCAGAATATTTAAAAGCTTTCTTTCCCAGTTCTGTTTTGACTTTTAAGAGTACCGAGAGAAAATGGACCCTGGAACCAGAGACTATAATTGTTAACCCATAAAAAGCCAGTGCTACTTTTGTCTTAGTTCATACATATTTTCTCTCCTTTTCTATTTGATGTATCACCATTTATTATAATATTATCTTCTATATTTTGCATTTTTTTTCAATGCAAATCAGGTATTTTCCTATAATTAGTTCACTTATCATATGGATGTTTGTTAAAGTTCAGATTTAAGTTTATGTTTATTATACTGTACCAGAGATAGAGAGAACTGAAGAAAAAGTGATTTTCTTTTCTGTAAAACCTATCATTAACTGAACATAAATTAAATATTTACATCCATCCGTTGTCATTGATCAAACTCCATGGGTTTTCCTGGTGAATCACTGTAGAAGATGACAGTGTTTCCTGTTTAATATGGAGCCTCTGAAAGTCTATAAAGGTCATATCTGATTACCGTGAAAAGACAACAAACTGTATTTTTACACCAATTGTTTACATGTATTGAAAGGATTACTGGATCAATGGGTGTTCGACAGTTTAATCAGTGGATGGTTTTGTTTGGGATTAAAATCACCTGTAGTCCAGTAATATGAAGGATGCCCTTATCTAAAATGTATTTATTTAAAACATAATCATAGTATTTCAGTCTGTGTGTAAATGATCTATCCATCCAACGTTGACATATAAAACACAATGATGAGTTTGTGTTCTGAGGACCGGAACAAATCTAAGAGCACTGTGATAAACCATATCAAAGAGCATTAGACTTATTATACATGTGTATGATAAATAATAGGGATGGACAAATGTCCTGTCCCCTCAAATAAAAATTTGTGAATCTTCAGGAGGTATGGAAAAGATAAATGACCATAAATTTTCACTTTCACTTCTGTGGATCCACAGACCACACCTGCATAGAATTGTGAGTAGGATGGAGCCCAAATTACACATGTGGTTAACAACCAAAACACAAACACTTGACCTCAATATAGTTTAACATGTTTATTATCATGTCCACACTTTATTTGGTTGAAATTTGAGGTCCATGCAAGTGGAATAAAAGAAACCAGAAAAGCAGTCAGAGATCAGAGCCCATCTCAGCTACTTATGGCCAAAGGTGGGGGACACTTTGGACATGTCTCCAGTTCATGGCAGGGCTGACACAGAGCCCTGCACGGGTTCGGGTACCAATGGGTGACCCGTGGGTGAACCGCAGATTTTCACGAAACGGATGAAAAATGTTGTGCTGTGTCGGATACAGGTTCGGTTCGGGTCGGACGTGGGTGATCGCGGGTCTAATTTGCGGTTCATAGGCTAAAAACTGTTCTTTAGTTTGGACTTGTATAGCTGCCTCCTGTCGGCTTCCTTCTTGATGCGTTTTTCAAGCGTGTGTGTGTGTGTGTGTGTGTGTGTGTGTGTGTGTGTGAGCTCACGGATAAAAATATTTTTTGAGTTTATCATTTGTCTGCTACTGTTTAACAACATTTTTATTTGGCTCTGCCTTGGCTATGTCACTGTTCAGTATAGTCGTGGCAATAAATGTTTGTATTTAAGTTTGGCTATCTGACATTTCCTTCCGGGTTCGGGTCGGATATCGGGTTCATTTATAGCGGGTCGGTTCTGGTGCGGATTTTTTTTTTTTTTTGTCGGAAAACGGGTCGGATACGGGTTTGAACATGACAGGTACAGACGGTTGCTGTATGTAAAATCAGAACCGTGCAGGACTCTGTGCTGACATACAAATAATCACTGTCAAATTCACACCTATGGGTAATTTAGGTTTAACGATTTACCTATCAGTGGATGTGTTTGGATGGTGGGAATATATGGTGACTTTTTTTTTTTTTTTAAATCTGCACATTATTTCACCAGCTTTTTTGTTCTGGTCTTAACTGTGTTATTTAGGAACTCTTCATGACAGCCTTATTTTGTGTTCTAGGTTTGGTTTCAGAATCGTAGAGCCAAATGGCGTCGTCAGGAGAAAATGGACGCCAGCACCATGAAGATCCACGAACCCCCCATGCTGTCCTTCAACCGACCTGCACCTGTACACACCAGCATGGGTCCAATGACCAACTCCCTGCCCTTGGACCCCTGGTTGACCTCCCCTCTGTCCAGTGCCACACCAGTCCACAGCATACCAGGTTTTATGGGTCCATCTCAAGGCCTCCAGCCCAGCTACCCTAGCCACACCTTCCTCAACTCCACACCTCATCCACATTCTTCTCACCCTCATCCATCCATGGGTCAGGGGATGCAGAGTATGGCCCCTCCTCCTTACCAGTGTCCAGCTCCGTACCCTGATAAATACCCTCTTGAGGATGTAGACCAGCGCAGCTCTAGTATCGCTGCTTTGAGAATGAAAGCCAAGGAACACATCCAGTCGATGGACAAGACCTGGCAACCCATGTGACTAACAAACCTGCCGACCCATGTAAGTGGCAGCTGGAAAGGGTGCTGATTGGACTGTTTCATGGTTGAACTATGTGGGGCAGTTGTAGATTATAAGTACAATGCAAGAAAAGATGAGGAGGACATCTGTCACCTGCCAGGTCAATTAATTTTCAAGTGCGCAAACTTCGGATATTATGATTTATTTTTTAAGACTTTGTTCAGATTGTTTTTTCCATTTCAAGGACTTGAGCCAGAAATGTGAAGTTTGAATTGAAACATATTTAAAATCTCATTGCCAGAAATCTGTTTTTCCTGTATGTGTGTGTTCGTAGGCTTTTTACATGAAATTCCACCTTCGTCCATCAGTTTTATTCCTGTGGCCTGCAGTGCATTATCTAGTGACATATGTTTGATAGTTAAAACAAGCTGTCAACATGACTAGCATCATATGTCAGCCATTGAAAATAGATGTTTTTTTGTTTGTTTTTTTTATCTTTGGTGACATTTTATGTTAGATATTAACATGCAATAAGGGCAGGCTAAAGAATAACATTTACTTTGAATTATATTTCCATGTACATACTGAAATTTGATTGCAAGATCATTTACGTTCCTAACTTTTTCTTCATTGATTTTATGAATCCATTGTTTTATGGTTCAACTGAGAGTCTGAAAGTACAATATGAGTGAAATATCTAGTTTCAGTTCAGTGGGAAAACAAACGTGACTGTTAATACACATATTTTGAATTTACTCTTTAATCATTATCTTCCCTCTTGGTTTATGTTGCAATATTCAATGAAATATTTGCTTTAAATACCCTGATATATGTAACTGGAAGAAGGAAAATCACAGCCATAGTGGGGGTCTACTGCCAAGATTATTTTAACATTATCTTTGAGGAAAACTAGAATCATTTATATATCATCATATACGTATATATGGAATGGGAACAGTCCGTAAAATGTAGTATTGTTTTAATTAAAACAATTAGAGATACAGTATGATGGCACCTTCTAATTGAACCAGGGCTGAGAATATACCAAAAATAATGAATGCACAGTTAATATTCCTTCCTGAAATGGACTGAGATGCTTTAAAATTAAGAAAGGAAGTAAGTGAAATCATCATCAACATCATCAACAACAACAAAAGGCTAGAGAGGGAAGTAAGCCTCTTTTTGCTTGAGTGAATGTTAGAGTTGAAGACCTGTTGGCAGCTCAGTGTTGGGTGGCTGTGTGTATGTGCAGGGTGGTAGAAACAGCCCTATGTGATGCATCACCCCGCATAGTTTAGTCTTTGTTCAACACAATTGATCCAAGTGTATCCTCTTTGTCTGGGAAACGGTCTCAGACTGCACTAAATAGGCCCTTGGAACCATTTTGTCACAGAATTTTTTTTCCCCCTTCTGTCTCAATCAAAGGAGGAGAAACATGAATTGCCGCTGCTATGGCCATTAGTGAAACAATATTGGTCTTCAACCATCTGTTACAAAGTTGATTTGTTAACAGTGTTAATGTTGTTTTCAATTGAACAAACCTGTATACAAGCTGGTATATATTATATGTGTAGTGGAGTTAGGATTAGAAACAACATCAAACAATGTTTCCACATGTCTGAGGTGAACCTTTGAAGGCATAAAAAAAGAAAATATATATTTGGTGTCTTTCCATAAATTGGTATGAAGAAAATAAACTAGGCTATGGTGTGTTATCAGTGGTTAGAGCTATGGCCTCTGCACAGTAGATGAAGTCAAGAATTGTTGATTTAGATATAATACATATTAACATTTGTCATTATATGTGAAATTCTGTCAAAACAATAATCACTTCCATTGAGCATAAAAGCCTTTTTGCCAATTACTTTTTTTCAACCCATAACAATCAAACATCCAGCAACAACCAAAGTCATCTAATGAAATAAAACATTTAATACCTTAATATCCACTCATCTTATGAATACCTGTAACTATTTTTGTTAAAAAAGCAGTTTGTCATGTTTTCATGGTCATCAGATTTGACCCATTTGGATGTTCAGAGACTTTGAAAATATGCCATCTTCTTCAATATTGATTCATAAGTTTGATAAACGATCATGAAAAGTAGTTGGGTACATTTAGGGTTTTATAATGTTCAGTTAATTATAGATTTTGTTGAAAAACTCACTTTTTCCAACTTTTTTTCAGATTTAATCTAATAACCTTTGAATTCACTTTGAGCTTTCATCTACATGATCAGTAAATTAAATATAGGCAAATGTATGATTTTCACAGAAAAATGCTAAATACAGAGAATAATATTGCAATCAATGGTGATAAATTAAGAAAGAGAGAAAGAAAGAAAGGTTAATATGACAAAATATGTGACAAAATATAGTTATTTATCTTTAAAGGCTAAACCTTCATGTGCATTTTGTTCTATGAAACATCACAGTGTACATATACAGTAAGTGTATTTATGGAAACACACCTAATTGGATTTAAGCACGCTTAAACAAGTGTAGGAAATATCCATCAAATGTCTTTACTGTATATGAGATGTTTTAACCAAAAACCCTCAGTTTAAAGGGAACAGTTCTCCCCAAATACCATGAACAGTGAAAAACACACACAAGACATAACAATGGTACTGGTTATATTAATACATGTGGGCAACATCACTGGGAGAAAATATTGTGCAAGAAGGAGAAACATATATTGTATGTCTTTCATCTTTAAGTGCAATTTTCTAGTCCAAAGTATGATTGTGAATTTTCACCTAAATGTAATATGATAGTTAACACTAAGGTACTGGCAGTTTCTCACAAATCCATAGTATTACTACAGCTCCTGGTTCATTATAAAGTCCACTTTTCTTCTGGACAGACTCAGTGTTACATCTGCTGGTTGACATCTGTTTTGTGATTAAATGTTGGCTCATGATTTTTAGAAACTCCATGTTGAACAATGACACCATAGACAAAAATGAGGATTAACCTTGCACATTAATAGCTTCTTAGGATGCTACAAAATGTAACTGTGGACCAAGAATAAACCAAAGGTTAGAAAATGGACAAAAATGCACTAGATGTTTAATAAATTTAGCCTTTTTTTATGTGAAAATACACAGGATTGTTTCCTGTCTGTTTGGTTTCTAACATGTCTTTAGTTTCTATCCTGGTGATACCTTTGTATATATATCTATTTTATTATTTTTTTTTGGTCTTTTTGATGACGATTTCTTTTTGTTTCAAATTTTGATGCCTGGGAAGGTGAAGATTTATTGAAAATAAATCTAGTTTGTTAGAACATGTAACCTGGTGTTTTCTCTCAACAGTGCTTTCATGTGGAGCTGTTGGTTCATTCCCACACCGTCACAGCGGCTTTTTCATTGTAACCTCAGTTGGACTAAGTGCAATCCAAGATTACTACAGTTTAATCGTTATCATCTGACATACACAGGCAGAGACATTTTTCTTTCTTGTCCACTAACACTGGTGCCCTGTCTCTCAAGCCTTGTCATATAAGAGCTCTTTTTGTCCACCCCCTCACCCCCTCACACCCCCCCCCCCCCCCACCACCTCTTGTGCTGCTCTGTGGTTTGGTGGCAAGGTGCCAGCCTGTTAGGAAGATGAGACTCCAATCAATCAGGGCTTTCCAGGGGGGCCTCTCTCCACCAGACCCCGCTCCCTAATTGGTCCCAGGCATGCAGGCTGACCAGCAGCTCTACCGCTGCAGCACATGTTCACAGAGGGGTCGGTTCCTCAATGTGTGAATCACTTTCTTGGACAGATGGAGGCCTGGACCATATGGATGAAGCACTTCATGCAACAAGTTCATCTTTTTTTTTTGTCCTTTGTGTATCCAGAAGCATACTGCAAGAACAATTTCTTTACACAGGAGTAAATATGGGATGAATGCATTTTTGCTTGATTAGATTTCTTAAAATTAGAATAAAAACAAAAACACTTTTATTTTTAAGACAGATTTACAGTTGTCCTGATTTCTTCAACACAATATTTGAAGATCTCTGTGTTTTTTTTTCACCACCACCGAACCAGGAAAACACACACATGCATGCAAACCACTGTTGTAGACCTTGGCAAATGAAAAACAAACAACTTTTTTGCATCAGTACATTAGACACAAATCATCATTTGAATAATAACGCCAGATAAAAATGAATGAGAAATAGTTGTACACGTAAAAAAAATTAAGTTCAATAACAACCCAGATGGCACTTGCTGTTGTTTCTTATCAACAAATATGAGTAAAATAATCAGGAAAACTCAAAAACATCACAAGAAAAAAACAAAAAATCTCAACCGAATCTCACATCTAATGTAAGTGAGATGTCTCAAACAAGATCTGTATTATTTGAATGTAAAGTAATTTTGCAAAATGTGTCCTATAAAAGACTACAAAGAGTGTTTGTATAGTATAAAAGAAAAACTATAATATGGAAAATAATTGTTCTGTGAAATGTTTAAAAAAAATTGGGGGGGGGTTGTTTTTTTTTTTTTTTACTTTTTGCCATGTGACTGAAATAGTCTATAGAGCAACAAGCAGAATTTTTTTTTTAATTGTACATTACTATAAAGCTGAACGACTGTGACTGTGATCGATGAAAGAAAAAGCTTCATGAAAAGTTATGAATGAAGAGACAGAGTATGGGTAGAAAGCAGAGGAAGAGAAAGGAGAAAAAAAAAGAAATATTAAGAGATTAAGCAAGAGAAAAGTGTGGGAGAAGGAGAGACAGAGGTGGGGGGGGGGCTGCTCGTCAAAGTTAATGATGCAGAAAATCCCCCAATTAGAGCGTTTTCCTGTGTTTCAGGATGAGTTCAGTGCGGGGTCCTTTGACAACCCCTGGGATTAATACCCAAGCCGAGCTGAGCTGAGTCGAGCCGAGCCTAAAAAGACACTAACTAACTACTCCAAGAGCTTGGCACCACTCAGCTGGGGCCAGGTTGGGGCCGTAGCCACAGCCAGGGGCCGGGGCCGGGGCTGGGGCTGGGGTAGGCATGCGTTGAGCTGGACTGAAGACCACAAAGAAAATCATGGGAAAAAAGTAGAAGATCAAATAAGAAAAATATATTCTTGTGGAAAGTTCATCTCAGTCACACACAATCTGAAATGAAGTCAAATGTGAGTCAAAGGAGGATTTAACCACTACTTATAACTTAGTTTCTATTTTACTGCTGTATCAATTAACTTCAAAAACCAAAACAGCCACTGACAACTAAAACCAAATAATTGAGGTGAAATACAGTTTCTAATCTTTTCAGCATCATCAGATATGAGCTATTTGGATGTTCAGAGGCTGCGTAGAGAACATAGAAACATGGTCATTTTCTACGAAACCCACAGTTTGATAAACTACATCAGATAGTTGAGGATCATGTTCAGACAGTTAAACCTACTTTTAAACTGGATAGTTTCTACGTCAGGCCATTAGTGAACCATGGTGATTTGGTGGAGGTCCGCTGGAGGTCTGGGTGGAGGTCTGGTTGGAGGTCTGGGTGGAGGTCTGCTGGAGGTCTTTGAAAAAAGCTCTGTTGTATGTTAGACAGAG
This sequence comes from Siphamia tubifer, assembly GCA_020466265.1. NCBI lineage: Eukaryota > Metazoa > Chordata > Actinopteri > Kurtiformes > Apogonidae > Siphamia > Siphamia tubifer. The sequence goes on along the minus strand of CM035786.1, from coordinate 43,672,806 downwards.
TGTTTGTTGTGGTGAAGGTCATCGGACTCCACTCTCCCAGATGCTAACATAGAGGTGCACTGTCTGAGCACCTCCTTGTCATTTTATAACCCTCCGGCATCGTGCTAGTGAGCATCGTGCTAGTGAGCACCGTGCTAGTGAACATCGTGCTAGTGAACATCGTGCTAGTGAGCATCGTGCTAGTAAGCATCGTGCTAGTGAACATCGTGCTAGTGAGCATCCGGCTAGTGAACATCGTGCTAGTGAGCATCGTGCTAGTGAGCATCGTGCTAGTGAACATCGTGCTAGTGAACATCGTGCTAGTGAGCATCGGGCTAGTGAACATCGTGCTAGTGAACATCGTGCTAGTGAACATCGTGCTAGTGAGCATCGTGCTAGTGAACATCGTGCTAGTGAGCTTCGTGCTAGTGAGCTTCGTGCTAGTGAGCATCGTGCTAGTGAGCGTCGTGCTAGTGAGCATCGTGCTAGTGAGCATCGTGCTAGTGAGCGTCGTGCTAGTGAGCTTCGTGCTAGTGAGCATCGTGCTAGTGAGCATCGTGCTAGTGAGCATCGTGCTAGTGAACATCGTGCTAGTGAACATCGTGCTAGTGAACATCGTGCTAGTGAACATCGTGCTAGTGAGCATCGTGCTAGTGAACATCCTGCTAGTGAGCATCGTGCTAGTGAACATCGTGCTAGTGAGCATCGTGCTAGTGAACATCCTGCTAGTGAGCATCGTGCTAGTGAACATCGTGCTAGTGAACATCGTGCTAGTGAACATCGTGCTAGTGAGCATCGTGCTAGTGAACATCCTGCTAGTGAGCATCGTGCTAGTGAACATCGTGCTAGTGAGCATCGTGCTAGTGAACATCCTGCTAGTGAACATCGTGCTAGTGAGCATCGTGCTAGTGAACATCCTGCTAGTGAACATCGTGCTAGTGAGCATCGTGCTAGTGAGCATCGTGCTAGTGAACATCGTGCTAGTGAACATCGTGCTAGTGAACATCGTGCTAGTGAACATCGTGCTAGTGAACATCCTGCTAGTGAACATCGTGCTAGTGAACATCCTGCTAGTGAACATCGTGCTAGTGAGCATCGTGCTAGTGAACATCCTGCTAGTGAACATCGTGCTAGTGAACATCGTGCTAGTGAACATCGTGCTAGTGAGCATCGTGCTAGTGAGCATCGTGCTAGTGAACATCGTGCTAGTGAACTCAAGTGCTGTCAGTTCACAATGTTTCAAGTATTAAAAGGACATTTTTCACAGAAAATCGTCCAACAACTCCAGCAGATGTGAATCCAAGTCCTCGGTGCACAAAGTCTGCGGGCAGTGGTCCAGCACACCTCCTTGCTCACAATTTGTGGGGAGAACCCTGACATATGAACAGAACTGCAGGTCCTTCAGCCTCTGTCCTCTGTGATGTGTTCACTGTTCCAGGGTCCAGACATGATCTGCCCCTGGTGTCACAGGGTTCTGCAGGAGAACCTCAGCTGATCATCCATAACACTTCTTAAAGTGTCCAATACTAACATGGATACAATAAAACACAGATAAAACACATCAGAACACTTAAAAATAATTTCATTGAAGAAGAAACCCTAATAATTCAGAAAAGGGGCAATCGTACAAATGGTCAATATTAAATTGATTTAATATTGTAATTTATTATTTTACTCATTACTTATCAGTAAAAAAGAGAATGATAGGGTTTATTGATGTAACTTAACAGTAATGAGGCTAACAGTACACACCATGAATTAATACAAGTTTAAAAGACAGGTAATAACAGTAAATTAATTAATTTAAATTAATGTTGATTAATTTTCAGTTAATACAGCAATAATTTAGTGATGGCAGAACAGTTTAACAGTTTTTAAAGTGCAATTTGTTTAAAGTGTATTTTAATTGAGGTCAACACCATTTTAAAAACACACTGTCCACTGTTGAGTCTGTTCGACAGAAAAAAAACCTTGGTGTGACATGAGATGAAATATTTTCAGCTCCAGGTGGAGGGTAGTCCAGGCGGTCATGGCAGCAAAAATGAAGGCTAACTTCCTCAGTTCAGTCCTGATACTGGGTACATTCAATCATTTTATATGTAGGCTATTGTTTGTATTTATTGAACATGTCAGGATGAATTTTACTCCCACTTAGAGATGCTACTCATCTGACGTGCATCCAACATCACAACCTAATCTGATGTGGACATCTGGATGGCAGAGAAAATCAATGTTATCCAAACACTGGACCATGTCAGAAAATATGGGAAAAATGTTGAAATGTGGATCATGGGACTAAAATCTCCATGATATTTGGAATAACACCTCTGAACAATAATCCATTCCATCACAAAAAAAGAGATCACTGTTCAATGAATAATGTTACAGAAGTATCAATGTAAAAGTATAAGTTAAACTATATACTGACACTGTTATATTACTATTGATAAAATGCAATTAATTTCAGCAGAATAAAAGACAAATGTCAAATGTTAAATGTCACTTATTTCAAACAAAAAGTAATTTCTGGAACCAACTTGAAAAACAGATAATATGCAGATAAAATGTTCTGTTTTCTACAAATGACTGGTAATCATCTAAATCTTTGCATTCTTCCATATTCAACTATTTACTCTCTGTTAGTATCATATGATATCATACCGCAGCCTTCTGTAACTGTTCAAAACACACTCATATTTTTGTGGAAATGTGGAAAGGAGAGTGAATGACGAATGCAATCTTCTAGAAAAGCAGTAGGACAACACATATCACATCAGAGTAATCTGAAAAACCAAGCAGTTTGACTGAGCCTTTGAAAATTGACTAATCAGAAGTATGTACCATATCAAAGTTGAACATCTCAGGATGATAAACACCTCAACTTTTACAAAAGCTAATCCAACAGCTCATTCTGTGTTGCATATATATATATATATATATATATATATATATATATATATATATATATATATATATATATAAAATGCTAATGCTAATAATTCAGTTTGATGTAAAGTATTTTAGTTTAGTAATGGGCTTACAATTTAACATTTCCACAGGGGTTCCCAAATATTTTCAGTTGCAGATCCAAAATAAATATGTGTCTTATTCTTATTCAAACTTTCAAAAATGGACTATGAGCTATCATAAAATATATAATTTCTAAAACAATAAACCAGGGTCAGAATGTCAACAGTAGAAAACAATAAAACATCAGCAATAATTTGTAACACCAACAAATAGTATTAACTGTCAAGGCAGCAGTCCATTAAAAACAAATGCAAAATAATATATACAATGTTGTATATCTATTTTATTAAGTAAATACTTACACATATCACTTGCATTTCCCTCGACTGATTAATTTCTCAGTTAAAACTGCCCTGTGACCAGTTTTGGATCTTATATTTAAATTTTTTGAAAACCAGCATTAGCAGATCAACAGCTAAAATGATAGTTAAATAGCAGCCTGCTGCTAGAACTAGTTCATTTGAGTTTTAATGCTGTACTTGAACATTATTTATAAACTGTTCAAGAAATTAACTCCAATGTCACCATGCCAAATTCATACCTAGTGTTATAAAATTTGTACAAAAAACGAGCAAAAATCTAACAAAATGTAAGAATCTAAATGACATAACTCTGAGACTATAGTGGATTTAAGGTTTTAAACATTGTAAAATTAAATGTACAATGACCAGGCAGCTCTGGCAAAAACATTAAAACATATCTATAAGTTATATGAGAAGATACATTTTACTGTCAGATTATCTTTGCAAAACGAGAAGGTTAATATTTAATTCTTGTTGTTTGGAGGATCTCCTGACCCAGCTCTAGTACTATAAAGATGTTGTTCTTTTCAGTCAGAACAATTGCACGTTTAATGACTAAGTGATTAATTGTTGAGTCTATTATTTAGCTCCTGAATCCCAGTAGATGGAAAGAACCACGGCTGGAGTTAACAGTCTTATTGGGAAGACGCGTTTCCTTGAAAAGGATAATAAGGGAAAATAGCAGAATTAATTGGGTTTGATTAAGAGAGCTTTTCAATGGGACACAGCTTTTTCGCATGACATAATTAGAGGTCAGTTAAGGGGAGGGGGGAGGGTCAGAGGGGGGATTTTCTTGTTGGCGCCAGTGTTATGTGGGTGTGTCTGTGCAGGAGACAGATAGACAGACATGGAGGGTATACATGTGGGGGTGCTTCCTCCACACTTGGAGAACTATGTTACATGTCAGCTGTAATAAATTTCTATAGACTCACTCACCAGAAAACACACAGTGAAGTTTTACAGGAGGCCCCCTTTACACTCATTGTGTCATTATTATCACTACACTTTCCAGCAATAAAGACACTGTGCTCAGTCAGCCTTTTGTACAGCTACATGCTCATTAGCCATGCATTTTTAGAGACTACATTATTGTATGAGAGGGTGATGACAAAAGCATTCATTTCTGCTGGGGTTTTAGGTGACACACATAAGTAAACTCTAAACATTTGTTTCACACACACACACACACACACACACACACACACACACACACACACACACACACACACACACACACACATATAATCCTGTTACAGTGTAATCTGGAACAAGGTAGGGCAGCATGAAAGCCAAATGTTATGAACCAATTTCAAGCTTCACACCTGCTTGTATTGTATTGTACAAATATTTCATCACAAATCTGTATCTTTAGTTTTACTGTGTCGTGGTGTTAACATCATGTTTCTGTCACTGGGTTTCCAAATATCTCTCTCTTTTTATTTTTTTTATTTTTTTGCAGTTTTAAATCAGTATGTTGTTGTTTTATGTATTACCAATCTGTAGAAAAGAGTGGCGCACATGTTGACCCACACTTGTTTTCATTATTACTTTTACTTTTACTTTTACATTTTCAACACTTGTGCCTCAGCAAAAAGGTCCTGGTTCAATTCCAAGACCAGATGGTAAAACCTTTCTGTGTGGAGTTTATATATCCTCCCAGTGTCTGTGTGGGTTTTCTCCAGGTACTCCAGTTTCCTCCCACCATCCAAACACATGCACTGATAGGTTAATTGGTTAATCTAAATTACCCATAGGTGCGAATGTGAGAGTGATTGTTTGTCTATATATGTTCAGCCCTGCAATGAATTAACCACATGTCCAGGGTGTACCCCACCTGTAGCTGGGATAGGTTCCATGCGACCCCTGTGACCCTAGTGAGGATAAAGTGGGTTCAGAAAATGAGCTTAGACTTTTACATTTTCTTACAACAAATGAAATCTTTAAGTGCACTTTGCCATATCTGACCATAATATATAAACATTTCACTGGTTATTTATGTGTCCTTGTCACTGTCTCCTTCTGTCTGTATTTGCTGGACTGTGTGTTGAGGTGTCTCAGACCCAGCCAAAAAATATTTATATTTAAACTCTTTGCTTTGTTTAAATCCAGTGTCCTGTAATCAAAACCAAAGGTGATGCAGTGAAATATTGCACACGTGTGACTTCTTTTTAGATAGGCAGTGTATATCTCGAGGAGATTCAAGGTGCTGGTTTCCATCCAGGGGGTCAGTATTGACATTATGGAGGACTACAAATATCTGGGGGTTATCATAGACACAAACAAAAATACTGACTCCCCTCTACACCCTCCACAGGATGGGCCAGAGCTGCCTCTATTTTTTTAGGGGGCAAGTGCAGTGCAATTAATTAATCCCATGTGCAATAGATAGTGTAAATAGTATATATATAGTGTAAATAGTGTATATATAGTGTAAATAGTGTATATATATAGTGTAAATAGTGTATATCATGTGCATAGGAATTGATAGTTTTTTAATATAATTTTTGTGGCTGTGTTGCTCTATTCTGTGGTGCTGTAAACCTGGAATTTCCCCGAATGGGATGAATAAAGGAATATCTTATCTTATCTCGTATCTTATCTGAGGCCCTTCAACATTTGCTCAGAACGTTTTATGAGTCTGTGGTAGCCAGTGCTGTCTTCTATGCTGTGGTATCCTGGGGCAGCAGGCTGAGGACAGTGGATGCCAACAGACTAAATAAACTGATGTGCAGGGCCAGAGACGTTGCACTTACTGACAGAGGTGTCAGAAAGGAGGGTGCCTCATAAAGTGAAGGACATCTTGGACAGTGTACCCCAGTGTTTCTCAACCCTGGTCCTGGAAGCACACTATCCTGCATGTTTTAGATGTTTCGCTCTCCAACCACACCTGATTCAAATGATCAGCCTATCATCCAGCTCTGCAGAAGACTGATAATGACCGTCAGGTGTGTTCAAAAAGGGACACATCTAAAACATATAGGATAGTGTTCCTCCAGGACCAGGGTTGGAAAACACTGGTGTATCCAACCTGCTCCATAATGTACTGGTTAAACACAGGAGTTCTTTCAGTAACAGACTGATTGCACCACAGAAAACTATCTAACTCTTCCCTGCCTGTGGCCATCAAACTGTACAACTCCTCCATCTGAGTGGCAGTTGGTGACGTTAGACTATGTGCAATATTTCCTTCTGTGCAATAACAATATTAAAACATTCATGCCCTGCGAAATTTGGGTTGATTTCTTCAGAGTACTCAAATGATTTTCATTTCTGTTTTTGTGTCTTTTAAGAGCTGTAAACATAAACAAATAAATACTCGAAGTTGTTTAAATTGTGAGCCCTGAATCTATAATCATTCAGAGGTGTTAGAAGTACTCACATTCTGTACTTAAATAGAAGTACAGCTACTTGTGTGATAAAATACTCTGATAAAAGTAGAGGTACTGATTCAACTCCTATACTTAAATAAAAGTAAAAAAAGTACAATTTCTGAATTGTAATAAAGTACAAAAGTAAAAAGTATTTGTGCCATGAACACAATAATACTTATTTAACCAGGAAAAATCTGAAACATTTCAAAAGTATCTAAAATAAAGCCTTTAAAAGTGAGTAACTGTGTCGAAACTGTGTTTGACCAGGTCACAGTATTCAGTTTTGTGGGTATGGGCAGGACATTTAGGGAAAATGGAAAAAAAAAGGCATCATGAGATTTAAAATATGAGATTAAAAAATGCATAATTTTAAGATAAAATTTTAAAATTGTGAAATTAAAAGTCAAAATTATGAGATAATAGTCATATAAGTATTATATATAAAGTCACACTTTCTCTCCTCCACTTATTTTCTCTCTTAAGCCACTTATTTTTTATACTGTCACATTGGTTTAGTTTGAATAAGTAATGCATCTATTCTGAGAATGTAAGGATCATAAATATATAGACACTTATGCAAATATGTGGGGAGTAAAAGTAAAAAGTTGCCAGAAAAATAAATACTCAAGTAAAGTACAGATGCCTAAAAAAATCTATTTAAGTACAGTAACGAAGTACTTGTACTTTGTTGCTTTTCACCTCTGCAATCTATGAACGTTTAACTTTTTGAAAGGAATTATGAAAATCAATATACTACTTTTCTGCTCTGAAAGTAGAGCTACTACGCCATCTATGTTTCTTAGTAGTCATGACAGTCCACACACTACACAATGAAGTGACTTCTACAGTTTGTCAGTGTGGCGCTTAAGGGCGTTTATTGAATTGAATTTAATTAATGACCACGGTCTCCTGCGCGGTCAATGTAATTATATCGGCTGAAGTCTGACAGATTTTTGTTGTAAGAAAAATTCTAAACTATCCATGTAAATGAACGTGTATGCTCCACACCTACTACTCGAGCAACAACTGGGGCATTTCCGTGTTTTGATTTGAGCTCATGACGTCACGAGGTTGACAAATATCCCACAATGCAATGTCAAATTAGCCCCTGTTCAACTAAATTATATGAAAAACCGAGTGAATAACCTGAAATGTTTCGATTAACTTGACCTGAGATATCCAGCAGCTGCTTTTATTGGTGTTCGTTCTTTCGGTGGTGTCTTTTACATGCTGGCTCCTTGTTTATAGGTAAGTTTAGTCAGCTACTAGCTTAGATAGTTAGCCTAATGCTAAATTTGTTACGCATACCTTACTCGCATTTATTTTTGTTTTATTACAAATATGACTTTAAGACATTTAACGACAAATAAAGTTGTAAAACCACATTTTATCCAAGTCCCACTCAGATTAATTTAAAGTTAACAGTGATATTTGGATGGTGACTATTGATTATTTAAAACAATGAAGAAACACAAACATTTCTCACAGGACAGGTTAACTGGTTAATACATGCACTACACACAATTTAAGATACATTTAAGAGAAGCAAATAAGGAATAATATGACGTGATTTCAAATCTGCAGTTGTGTTATTTCTTTCAGCCTTGTGCATCATCATACTAGTTTGGATTATTAAGATTTATTTTATAGATTGCAATCAGACACTGACAGCTTTTCTGGTTAAATGTCTAATACAGTACCATATGGCACCGTTTAGATTTATCAATAGCTAGTAAACTCTGAATTGAGATGTTGTTTTTCTAATGTAATTTAATTTCCCAGTTTGAGATGAAGTACATCTATATCTTATTTTCTATGTCTCCATTTATGCACCCTACATTTTGCTGTTGGATTAGCATCTCTGTGTAGGATGGATCCAGATTATGAACATCGCCTCCTCCGCCAAATCAACATTCAGAATGACAACTTGAGCCCAGTAGTGAGTTCTTTCTCCCCTTTTATATTCATTGTCTTTTCCGAAGTCCTTTAGCATTTGTGTGAAAACAACAATTGAGCTTTAAAAAGTACACTTTTTGTTACATAAAATGACACAGATCCTGCACAGTCACAAAACCAGTGGTTCCCCATTATCTCCAGCTGGTAAAATGGGAGATAGATTCATCCCAACCAGAGCAGGAGCCAACTGGAATATCAACTTTCATAGAATCAATGTAAGAGATTATGAAAGAAGTTATTGACGAGTTACTCTTAGTTGAGGTATTAACACCATGAATATTTGCATATGTTTTTCTTTTTTAAGGAAAATAAAAAATCCCCAAATCAGAACAGAAAATCTAAGGATGCCACTTCTGATAATGGCAAAGGTAAATAACTTTTGTTTATATTTGGGATTCTAGTTTGGTGCTTTATAGACTTATTTATTAATCACATTATTTTGTGCCAGTAGCAGATGGGCTGGCCTACTCTGCTTTGCTGAAGAATGAGCTGTTGGGAGCTGGAATAGAAAAGATCTTGGACCCTCAGACAGAGGACAGACGTTTACAGCTATCAACACCCGAAAATGAGAGTCTTTTCAGTGTATGAGCTATATTGTATTTAATTCTATTTTACATAATTGTCTAAGTAGTTGTTTGTCAAAAAATACATAAACATATTCTGATGTCACAATTCTGCTCTCTAGTCCATGCCCAGTCTTTACCAATCCACTGTCATGTGTCCTTTTTCATGAAGCTGTTTAACCCTTGTGCGGTCCTTCGGGTCACAGTGACCCGGTGGCTCACAAATGTACCTTTTTATACGTACTGTAGGATGCCATTGCTTACTACTGAAAACAGTAATATATCCTTGGGGGGTGGGGTGATGAGTCTATGGAACTGAACTTTGGAATCTGGGTTTTTAAGACCCGCTTGTAGGACACAGCCAGTGTGCCTTTTATGAAGGACCGCACAAGGGTTAAGGCTATGATTGAATGTCTCTGTATGTTTCCTGTAGTACTCGTTCAATACAAAGAGGTCATCACCAGATAATGGCACAAACATCTCCCCCTATTCTCTATCGCCCGTTTCCAACAAAAGGTAAATGCTCTAATTTAACTTTTTCTTATTTTGTTTTTGATGACACAACAATTGCAAAAACAGTTCTTAGATTGAAGTATGAAAACTTTCAGTTATTTTTCCTATTTCTACTTTGCACCTGGGTTTCATGAAATCTGACTTTTACCATTGTAGTCAGAAACTACTGCGTTCACCAAGGAAGCCAAGTCGCAAGATATCCAAGATTCCTTTTAAAGTCTTGGATGCTCCTGAGCTGCAGGATGATTTTTATCTCAATTTAGTTGACTGGTCATCCCTCAATGTGCTCAGTGTTGGCCTGGGCACATGTGTTTACCTGTGGAGTGCTTGTACAAGCCAGGTACTGAGCTGTATATGGACACTGTTAGAATTTCTCTTTCTGAATTTTTTTTGATTAGCTATGCTGCAGTAAATTACATGCTGAACTGTCTGTTCATCAGGTAACAAGACTATGTGATTTGTCTGTGGAGGGAGACTCGGTCACATCAGTGGGATGGTCTGAAAGAGTAAGCATTTACTGCCTTCAGAAAACTGAAAAGTGGATATTCAGTTGGATTTTTGTTGTTAATAAGAGGATTTTGTCATGTGTTTAGGGTAACTTAGTGGCAGTGGGGACTCACAAAGGCTTCGTTCAGATCTGGGATGCTGGTGCTGGGAAGAAACTCTTTGACCTAGAAGGACACACAGCTAGAGTTGGTGAGAACAAATCATGACTGGAATAAATGAAGAAAATCTGAGGAACAAATGTCAATTAACTGAATTAATGCCTGAATGTACACTTAACAGAATATAGTGTATACACTTTAGTCCACTCTTACCAAGTCTGAATTAAATTGTACTTAAATTCCACAGGAGCTTTGGCTTGGAATGCAGACCAATTGTCCTCTGGAAGCCGTGATCGCCTGATTCTTCAAAGAGATGTGCGGGCACCTCCCCTCCAGTCAGAGAGACGGTTACAGGGACACAGACAGGAAGTATGTGGCTTGAAATGGAGCACTGACCATCAGCTGCTTGCTTCTGGTGGCAACGACAATAAGGTAAACTTAAAAGAGTCAGGAAACCTGTGTCAGTCTCAGTTAATTCGCTTAATGTGTTCATTGATAAGGCTGTTGTATTTGGTCTCAGTTACTTGTTTGGAATTACTCATCGCTGAGTCCAGTGCAAACATACACGGATCACTTGGCTGCAGTAAAAGCCATTGCCTGGTCCCCACACCAGCATGGCCTGCTGGCGTCTGGGGGCGGCACTGCTGATCGCTGCATTCGATTTTGGAACACCCTGACGTCACAGCCACTGCAATGTATGGACACAGGCTCACAAGTCTGCAATCTTGCCTGGTCCAAGCATGCCAATGAGCTGGTACGTGTTTATACATGAACACAGTACACTAGTGTGATGTACTACAGAAAGTGAGATGAGATTATTTTGATGATAGATTTGTCAGAATGGTCAAAAAGGGTTATTGTGCCACAGTGCCACTAATTTTTGTATATGTTGATATTGAAATACATCCTAATAGAATTCATTAAATGAAGTTAAAAAACAATTTTAAACTAATTGTATGAACTACTTTTATTCGCTTTCATTGTGTTTTAACCAATCTCTATAAAAGCTAAAAACTACAGTAATTTCTTCCTGCAGAACATCACTCACGAATGCCAGTCACTCACAGATCCACAGTTGCCTTAATCCCACTTTCCAGCAACATTCCTAGAATCTCATATTACCAGAAATGTATATACATGGGTAAAAAAAACTTCCTGGTAATCTGTGTGCTTCACTTCAAAGTTCTAGAAAATGTATGTGAATCAGCCATTTCATGTCATTATTTCAAAATCCTGCTGAGTTTCTTTTGAGTGTATTCAGTTTATGTTCACTGAGATCAAGACTCTTTTGAGCGTATTTGGGGAATACACTCTGTAACATATTCAGACAGATGATTACAATACACCTGTAGGAGCAGGATGAATACGTTAAAAAAAAGAAGAGTGTGAACTCATTGTCTGGCCTTCTTTTGCTCCATTTACCCTCAAGAATTCTGGAAAATCTAAAAAAGAAACCTTGGATACACCAAGTAAAGTGTATTGTTGAGAGAAAGTATTTTTACTCATGTAATGTCAGTTTAAAACTGAGGTTTTTCAAAATCCTGGGTAGAATTCCTGGCAAAGTTCCTGTATTGGAAAAGGGTTTTTGGATCAATTATTTTTCCTCAAAACAGTTAAAAATCACAATTTTGGTTGCAACAAATGGGCAAAATATTACAGTACAGGAATGGAAGTGTTTTACAAGACCAGAACATGGACAAATATACCCAAAAGAGAAAAGGAAGAAATATATTGCAATAATGACGATCACATAGGTGAACCATAACGCTATACAGTATTTTACAATGTATTATTTTAATTATTGAATGTACTTGAAAAAGACTGCAACAAAAATGTTTTCCCCTTTGCAGGTGAGCACACATGGCTATTCTCAGAACCAGATCTTAGTGTGGAAATATCCAGCTCTCACACAGGTGGCCAAATTGACTGGACACTCCTATAGAGTCCTCTACCTGGTCAGTATATGCTTGGATATTTTTTCTTTTGTGTATGTGTTTATGTATCCCTAATTAATCTATGATGAATCACTGTTTTTTGTGAGTGTGTGAGGGGAGGGTCAACATGGTGGTGCAGTAGACAGCACCCCAACATTGGATTGGAATGCTCCATTAGCATTCCAACACCAGACGGGGGATGGGACCTTTCTGTGTGGAGTTTGTATGTTCTCCCTGTGTCTGCATGGGTTTTCTACGGGTACTCTGGCTTCCTCCCACCATCCAAAAACATGCACCGATAGGTTCATTGGTTAATCTAAATTGGCCATAGGTGTGAATATGAGAATAATTGTTTGTCTCTATATGTCAGCCTTGCAATGAACTGGCAACATGTCCAGGGTGTACCCCACCTTTGCTCATGTGTAGCTGGAATAGGCTCCAAGTGACCCTAGTGAGGATAAAGTGGGTTCAGAAAATGTGTGTGTGTGTGTAATATTAATTTGCTTCACAATTTCAGGCAATGTCTCCAGATGGTGAAGCCATTGTCACAGGAGCTGGAGATGAGACACTGCGGTTCTGGAATGTATTCAGTAAAACAAGGTCAACAAAGGTGAGAAAACACCTGGCTATGGGAACACAATGCAGCTCCTTGATCTTCAAGATAAGTAACCTGAGTTTTTATTTTTTACTACAGGAGTCTGTATCGGTTTTAAATCTCTTCACCAGGATACGGTAGCTTGAAGCACATGAAAAGAAGGAAAAAAATGCATCTACAGTGTGGAGATCTCATCAACATGGTGCTATGGATATATTGTACACTCCAAGTCATTTCACCACATTTCTTAACTGAAGACATGCCAATGAGTGCAAATGAGCAAGTTTTTTTTTTGGTTTTCAGATTATACATTTTTCAAGGTATGATTTTGGATTGTCTGCTCTCATGATGAATGTATATCTTTTACTTTAGTTTTTTTTAAATTACTGGATTGACTTCCATTTGTTTGCATTTTGTCCTCATAAATGCAGTTATTAAGCCTTACCTGGACATATTATAACACATTTCATTGTGGGATATGAAATGTATTGAGAGCATTTTAACATTTGTTAAACTCAGGTCTTATTTATTCAGGATACTTGTAAGGCAACATTGAGAGATTAAGTAGCAAAATAATGTCATCTGTTATGGCTTTCTCCTCTTAAGATCCAAAGAAAAAAGGTGATGACATGAATCTAATCACTTCCTAAGGCTTCTGTAGTATATTCACCATATTCACTGTGGTCACAGGAAGATTTTAATGCAAAAGAATGGTTAAAAATAAGTGTGTCAACAGAAAGTCTAATGCTGTGCATCTAGACATCAACTACAAGGTTGATTCTTTGTAGTGACAGAGGCAATAAAATGTTGGAAATGACTTACTGTTTTTTTTTTCTCTCTCATAAATCCTGTTGCAACAAAAGAACATAAGCACACATGCAGAAAGATACCATCACATCCTCGAACAGCTTCAATAACAGGACACCGTACCTCATCAATCAATGAAATTGTATTTATGTAGTGCCAAGACATGAACGTTTTTTCATTACACTTTACATACAGAACTGGTTGAAACCATAGTCAAAACCAATTTACAGAATCATCCAGGAGCAAACACTTATGACTGGACAATGAAGAAAAACCTTTAACAGGCAGAAACCTCAAGCAGACTCTGACACCTGGAGGTGGTTGTCTGCCAAGTCCAGCTGGGGTTAAAAAGAGAGGGGGCAACTTGATGCACAGCAAAGTGAAAACAAATGGATGGTCATTATATTTAAGTAAATGCAAAAATTCACCAATTTTTTTTCAAAGTGTAAAATGCATAATATTTTCATAATACCGAAATAGAATATTTTAAATACGTCAAAAATATAAAACATTGCAGGCAAAACTTATTTTAGACAAACCTAAATAGGTTTCGATAAAATATAGGGATTAGTCCTTTTTCCGCCGCAAACGGATTTGAATAATATATTAATCTGCAAATACGGATATGACGTAAACGAGCGGGAAGTTGAAACGTTAAGTGTTACGGATAAAATACTGTGTATACTTACAAAGTCAGTTCATATTAACATCGTGAACATGGGTCTTCAATGACTGTAAACTAAGTAAATAGTGTTATCGGCTTACTTTCGTGAACAAACTAGCGTAATTTGTGTTGTAGCTCTCGGTGTTGCTAGTTAACGTAACTCCCTTCAAGTTACTTATTTTCTTTAGGCTTTCAGAATGGCGGACAGAAATCTTGTACAGAAGCTAAAACGCTGGGCAATAGATGAGTTTAAATTGCCCCCGGACAGTCTGCCAAATGACAACTACTTTAAAACGTACGTCTACATTTTGTAATCTTTTATTTAACGTGTATGACCTTTTACAGTTGATTTACGTCCGTGTTTGTCTTTGTTATTCAACACTTGGCATTTGTTTTCCAGCTTATGTGTTGGAACAGGGAAGTCGATATGGAAATACGTCATTCAACACGTTTTTCAGCAAAGGTTAGTGGTTTTTTCTTTTTCTTTTTCTTTTTAAGTAACGACCAAACTGTTAAGATTTTAACAGCAAAGTCTTTCAGTATTAATCCTTATACTGTGTCAGATTAGAGTGCATTATTCCATCTACAACGTTGCTTAGTTAGCATAAAGATAATGTTAGCTGGACTGATTGGTAAATGACAGACTGCAGTTTTTTTTTTTTTGACTGCTTCTGTTTTCTTTCAGGAATATAAGGCTCATGCGTGGAAATCTTAAGTGGTATCCTTTCTGGCATACAGGCTTTTTCTTTGCTTCATCATGATTATTTGTGCTGTCACCTTGACTTCAACTACCCCAAGCTTTTACAAGTCACATTATTTGTCTTTTTGTAGTCCTTATACAATTGATGGCATTTATAATTGTCATGGTACATGTGTATAATGTAAGGTAAATGTGGTAAATCCTTTGACACACGACGACAAATAGGATGAAAATTACATCGGATTCGGAACTACATGTTTTAATGCAAATCATTAAGGGCAAAACGTACATATATATATATTTTTTTAGAACTGGATGTGGCAACTTGGAAACCCCTTAAGCTTAATGTACACATTTATATGATCTATTTACCACTACTCTGTCTAAGCACCTGTCTAGTATTTCCATAACGTTTTGGTATTTAAGGTATAACATGCTTCACGAAAAAGAGGTATGTATCTCATTCACATTTTTTTATTGTGAATTTGATATAGTTGGAGATTCATCTTACATTTTATTATATACTACGTTTTCCCATTCTTAGCTGAAGCAAGCTGAGGGCCAAAGTGAGGCTGCTAAGCAGAAAGAGCTCCAGAAGAAGATAGAACAATTGAAAGTTGAAATTTGTCATTTGGACTCTCAGATTAATGGAACAGAGGAACAACTGGCTGCACAAGGTTAGTCCAACAGTGGAAAGTAGACTTGGTACTGCCATGTTCTATGTTTCTGTTGTTCATTAAGCTTGGAAATAACATATTCTACACTCTCAAAATAGAACAGTCTATCAGCTGTACCTGGGAACAAGTTGAGGACAACCAGTGGAGGGAGCTGCTCCTACAGTCCTTCGGGCAGCAGTGCATCAAAGACAGAATAAAGCTCTCTGACGACACAGAAAAGATCAGTGGACACAGCAAGGTGCTTGACCATCTCACTAGGTCAGTAAAATGGAGACAATGTAAAGTAGAAATAAAAGGTAATATAATTTCACCAGTTATCAAGATAGATTTATCCTGTTTTGTATTTCAGAAAAGCAGAGATTGATGTGTTATTCGAGAGCAAGTCTTCAAGTAGCAGTGGTAGTGACAGCCTGAATTCCAAAGCAACAGCTGAAGCACAAGTCTTGGTAAGAGCTGCCAATGTTAGCTTTTATCTGACTAACACTGCTTTGACACATCTTTGGTAGAAATCAGCAAGACATACTTCTTTATAGAGGCTGATTGACAGTGGAATTTAAAATGCAGAAATAATAATGACGATAATTAGTAGTAGGGAAAAGTGTAATAGCTGATTAATCTCAACCCCTCCTCTCCCTCAAAACTGACACTTAAAATACATAATGTATGCCTGAAATTAAATTCTTCACTTTACAATAAACTACATAACTGTAGAACTGAATATGTTATCCAAAAAGTCAATAATACATACATGAATGTATTTGCATCACTGACACCTAATTTAATTACGAGTGTGTATTTTGGATTGACCATCAGGCACACATCATTTAGTTACACTGTCGGGCAACATTTTTAATCACAATCATCAAAAATGGAAGCGTCTCGTTAAGGATGTGTATGAGTGTATGCACGGGGTGGTTTTAAATATAGATGCAGTTTCTATCAGCCAAATTGCTTTTGGGTTTGATAAATCACTTTGCACATACTAAATAAAAAAACATTTACATTTTTTCCTTCTACTACACACACACAATGCGTGCAAATGCCCCATATTACATATTTATTGTGGCAAAAGTAAGTAGATGCAGACATGCTATTTTGCACTTTTTGAAAGACACAATCATTAGTCCGCAATGAGTTTGCACACCTTTTAATACATGTGCAGCATCCTGTACACCCTTACTTCCCATGGTCTTGATGTCACATGAGCGGAAAGACCAACAACACGGATAACAAAACTGAACACTAAACACATTTTTATTTATTTAATTATATATCATTTGCTTTTTTTAATTATGACATGGTGCATCAAATTAATTAGCTGCTGGATCCAATGTCAGAGGTTCTGGATCTTGTTCCGGATCAAATTAAGCCCTGGTTTCAGTGTAAAAGGCTAATATTAGCCATCATCTGTGCCCCCTTCCACTAACACCCTTAGTTTGTAAAATTTCTGAGTTGGTTAGGTCTGTATGACCTTTTAAACTAATGATATCATCTTCATTCAACTCCTTTGGCTTTGTTATTTTTTTCTTTTGATTTAGCGTGAGGTGAGAGGGCTGTGTGATGACAGGGTCCACTTCTTTCAGTCTTTACAAGAGAGTGAACTGAAAACAGAGCGCTCTGCAGCTACACAGTAAGAACTGAAGTAGATTCTGTATCTGATGAATGATACGTCATAATGTGGTTTTCAAAATCAGTTTCTTCAATAAAGGCCTTTTTATTCTTTCCAACCAGAATGTCCCATAAACAGAGGGAGGCTGTGTTTCAGCATTGGTTGAGTGCTGCAGAGGTCTGTACCTTTTTAATTAAGTCTGTACTACATTTATTTGCATTTGATTGTTGGAAATAATTTTATTCCTTACCATCTGGCAAGATTTCTTACCCCACAGATCAGTTAAGTGCCCATGGGACACACAAATTAGTGTTGTCACTTTAAGAAATGTCTTAGAATCTCCACTCATAAATATAAAAGACACTTGTCACATAATAAACTTCTTCCATTCAAACCTCTCCACTGCCACAAGACCAAAGAGCTACCAAAGGATATCATGGACTTCCTCAAGGATAGATAGGCTACAGGACCATTAGCAAAAAGCTTGGTGAGAAAGAGGTTACTGTTGTAAAGTTGAAGAAATGAAAAGGAACTGTCATGCAAGATCTCATCTCATGGGTGAAGACCAGAAGTAGACCAGAAGTACACAGGAGCTTGTAAATGATGTCAAGACAGCTGGGACCACAGTCACAAAAAAAACCATTGGTAACACACTTTACTGGAATCAATTGAGATCCCACTGGTCAAGAAGACACTTGTACAGACCTCTCTGAAGTTTTCCAATGAACACTTGAGTGATTCAGATGAGGCTTGCGGGAATATGCTGTGGTCAGATGAGACCAGAATTGAGTTTTTTTTTTTTTTGCATAAAATTGCTGAAATTAATTTTACAGTTGAAATGTAAGGGGTGAGAGCTGAGGGAGTGACGAGCTGTGTCTCTCCCCAGATGGCACAATCCCTTACAAACTGGATTGGGCGTGTGCAACAGGTGCATTTCTTTGTGTGTTTCATGCTTGCAGACCCTATTATTATTAATTGCCATAGTGTTCAGAACTGTATTTCATGTATGTGTGTAATATTTATGTCTTATTGATCAGACTTTAAATCTACAGGAGAAGTCTTACCGTGAGGCAGACTGTATCTCTACCTCACGGACACTGAGCCTGAACTTCACCACTGGGTTTACTGTAAAACTTAAAAGACCAACCAAACAAATGCACTGATTTATTTATTTTTTGATCTGAAAATTGAGGAAATTTTTTAAAACTAGACTTTCAGTTCAAGCAAGAAGTTAGAACTACTGGGAGACAAACGCTGGAGCTACAAGATTGGCTTCAAATAAGGGGACAGAATATAAGTTGTTGGTTTCAAACGGACTAGTATACTCAAAACACTGGCTTTGTGGCTGTGCTGCAAAAACACCTGTATTTAATTCTCTACGTACAAGTAAAGATAAGCTCAGCACGTGTCAGGGTTATAACAAAGTAATAGTAGTGGAAATAGACTAACTGAAATGAAAATAAAGATACAAAGTAAAATCTACAATGAACGATACAAAACTACCTAAAACGAGTGAATTGCATCTAAAATTGGCCATATTTAGGCTATATCATAAAGCCTACCAAGTGTTCAGGTGTGGGGTTTTGAAAATCTGTTCGCTCTACTGTAATGTCCAGTGCCGCCTCCAACCCTTGACCTCAATGCACGTCACTGCTTCACTGGAACAATGAATAGGGCCATGTGTGATAGGGCCTTTGACGGAGAATCTCCTTCCCTCAGCAAGAAGACTCAAGATGGCTCGTGATTGGCTCTTCCTAGATAAATCATCCAAAATGTACGGTCCAGAGTCAAGACAACAAAGGAGTGGCTAAAGAAGAACATTAAGGTCATGGAGTGGCTCAGCTAGTCTACTTAGAAAGTCTGAAACTTTGAGTTGCCAAGCGACCTTAATGATTTGAAGAGGATGTGGAAAGAAGAGTGGACCAAAATGTCTCCTGAGATGTGTGCAAACCTGGTAACAAACTACAGGAAACATCTGACCCCTAAGGGTTTCACTACCAAGTACCAAGTCATGTTTTACTTGAGGATCAAATACTTTATTTGATCAAAGACAGATTCATTTATAATGTTTATATTTTTTTCTGACTTTTTTGTTGATATTCTGTCTGTTTAAAATCCAACTACCTTTTTATATATATATATATATATATATATATATATATATATATATATATATATAAAATGATGAAGTGTGCTTGCTTTTATTTCAATTTTGTTTATATGGTATTGCTTTGTTTTGCTTGTGACCAGAACCTGCTGTGTGGTTATCCTCTGAACCAAGTCCTCTCAGCTCTTCAGTATCTGGCTTCCAGAGAGCAGAAGGAACTTGAGGAGAAACTTGTTTCTCTGGATGTGACACAGGATGTGACAGCTCTACGGTATGGACAAAAATTGACATTATCATAATATACAAATCTTTTCACAAAAACAGAAATGAAGTCATAGTATTCATGTTTTTTTTCATTTCTTTTTTTTTTTATTACAGATTGCGCTATGAAAGTGATCATCTACTGGACATTTCAGCAGAAGAAGCTGATGACTTACCGCCTGTTAAAACACTATTACAAGTGCTAAATTTTTTTTCTTATTCTGCAGCTTCCTCATTACAAAGTTATGTTTTATCATGATTTATACAGTGTAAATGGCAGAATTGAATGTTTGTTTGTTTTCCCAGGCTGCATGGAAAGACATTGAGCAGAGCTTGGTGGAGTTGGCCCAGACTCGGTCCAGAGTTTTACAGCTTCGAAACCAGCTGCAAGCTCTCAAGAAGGAGGCTGAGCAAGAGATGTCTGATGTTTCAGAAGAACTTCATGATGCGTTGGCACTGTAAGTTCTCTCACTAATTTGTTTAAAAATCAAGTTCCCAGATCTTCTTACAGTCTAAAAAAAATAAAACCAAATATTTTATATTCTGTAATAAGATAATAGTTGGGTACCTGACTCATGTCATCTGGGTGTATTTTGCCAAAGTACACGCTAGGAGGCATTGTGATGGCTCACCCAACCATCTGAATATCATGTAGTTCAGGCTTTGTAAAAAACGAAGGAGCCAGTCAGTGTCGCCAGGTGGGACTTCCCATGACTGGGCAGAGCTGTGGCTGTCTGTGCCACGACTGATATCTCCGTCGTCTGGCATTCGGTTCCTCTTCAGCTATTTTCCATTCCCTTATAGTGGCCAGAGTACTCTGGTGTCTCCCTACCAAGTGAAGGCATTTCAGATATATGCCAGAAGATTTTTCTGTAACATCTGACATGTTAAGACCAAGTTCTGAAAGCCGCTGGTCTACCTGTTTTCCATAGGGAAATTCAAGGAATATCCGCTGGTTGTTGCCAATGTTGCCTTTTATCCTCAGATTTTCCCTGCACATACGACAATGGTCATTTACAGACAATGCAGCGGTCCGTTTAGGTGCAGCCATATAGTTGCATTTGTTTTGATGGTCTGCTGCAGTATGGCTCTTCTTCCTGCTGTCGCTCTGAGCTACGTCACAGCTTGAGTTCAACATGAGTGGCTGAAGCAGTGCTTCAGTCTAGATGATGGACAGATTCTTCATCTAATCACATGCAAGGATTTTAGCCCCCCCACACACACTTTAGGCCCCCCCCATTGAAAACGTATTGGTTGTGGAACGGTCCCAGTTGGTATTGTGATACCAGATGGTGAAAGGCAGGTTAATAGCTAGGTGCTTCAGTATTCTTTATGCTTTGTTTCCATCTTCTTAACTGAAGGAACCTTGTTGAATTTAATCCTACTAACGTTGGCTTTGAACATCTGCCAATTGTTTCTGTGTTCATGTTAGATCCACTCTAGACATGGAACTTGGGTGTGTAATGCAGGCAGTCACCAGAGATTATATCAGAGACTGGTGTATCCAAATGGACCAACAAACTAGAAGTCAACAGGAGGCACTAAAGAACCTTCATAGCCAGTGGGAATGTATTCAGACCTTCAGACAGCTCATGGTAAGAATGAAGTGATGACCTTGATTCTACTTGGACATGTTGCAGGTGTCCCTCAGTGTCATGACAAAATTATAAAAATGATGTAAAATCTCATGTCATGAAGTTATGTAAAAATTAATGATTGAAATAGATTTTTTGGGACAGATACAGATTTTTTAAACTTATTTTTATTTACACCAGCTGATATTTCTAAGATGATATTTAGAGCTGATAGTGATTTTTCCTTTTCTTTCAACAAATATTACAGAATCTTTTTTTAAGGAAACATGTATTGAACTAAAAATAATATGAAACTACTGGCTTAAAAAAGGTGAGAGGTTTAAGGTAGAACAGGTAACATTAACTTTTGCATAATAAAACTTACATTCAGATGAAAACAAACAGAATGTTCAGTGCTCTTAAGCAATAATAAAGCATAAATAAAATTGTCAGTGCAAAGATCTTACATCAGTAACAACACAGGTGCCCTGAACGTCACCTGTCAGTAAATCATGGCAGGGGGGAAAAAAACAGTGCATCGGCCAATGTAACAGGCTGATACCGATACATGGGGGGAAAAAACGTAAATCTCAGCTGGCTGGTACATCAAAATGGATAGAACTAAATAGATACAAATTCAATAAGAAATAAGTGTGAAATCCTGACCTTAAAATAAATTATTTATGAATAAATAGTGAAATCATTAAATTATGTAATTTATATTCAAACACATGAGTGTATTTTACAAATAATTCTGCGGCGCTTATATTCTTTGTACTTTGCAGCTTCTACTGGCTTGTATCACTAAAATGAAATGGGCCTTAAACTGCATTCATAATGGTTTTAAAACGTAAAGAGACCCCGTATCACCCTGAGTACCCATAGAGCTCTTTCTGTAATGAAAGTGTAACTGGTGAATTTGAAGTGGGGGAATACAAAACAAGTAGTTTATTAGAGCAACTCGGTTGCAATAATAAACTAACGTACAAATGCCCAAATAAACAAATAATTTGTTTTACATTTCAAACACTTTCTAAGCTGGTGGTGTGTAAACTGTTGAACACATTTAGTCGTCATGTTTATTGTCCCTGTGTCTCCAGGCTCTGAGACAGGAGCAGATCAGAGGTCTGATTAAAGGGAACTCCATGGCCAAGATGGAGATGATCCATCTGCATAAAGAGGTTTGGAGTTGTTCATGTATAGTGACATAATTACTTCTTTTATGACTGTTAACTGAACAGGTATCGGTTTTTGTTCAATGTTTTTGTAGACAGACTTGTATGGAGAAGTACTAATGGATCTTAGGTCTTTCGTAACATGATTAAAACCTTCTGATGTCTCTGTCTGTCTCGAATATTTCTATCTCTTTGTGATTTTCAGTTACAAGAATTTGTTCAACAAAAGCTGGTGTCTCAGTTTGAAGATGTCACCAGTGCAGCCACTAATCTAAGAAACTCCATTTCCAAGGAGGTCAAGCAACTGGGAACAATTTCACTCCTTGCTCTAGACTGCAGGACAGTTGAAGGGTGAGAGGTTTTCTTGTTATTGTTGCTGAAAGGACCTGAAATTGAAAAACCCGTGGTAGCATTTCACTTCTGTACACTGAATTCTGTTAAATACAACAGTATAGGGTGGCTTTGTTTCGTCCATTTGTATTTCAGCATTGGTTACAAATCAAAGTTACAATGTTCATGGAAAGACTCAATAGTGTAAATGTGTGAAGTGACACAGTTTATATCAAATTCGATCAGAGAAAAGGGAAAGGAGATGACCACAACAGTATTGTACTGTGATTCAGGAAATGATTCAACCTAAGCAGTGGAATTTGTTTTGATACAACTGCAGAACCAGAACCAGCCTTTAAAAGCAAAGGAAAGCAGCAGCATATACAGTTTTAGGGGTGTGACGAGACACTCGGCTCACGAGACGAGACACGAGATTGGGTTCACAAGATCGTGATGAGATTTTAAGAAAACGAAATTACAAATTATACGAATGAATATCAGACTTTTATTTAAGTGAGTTGCACATGGATTTTATAACTATGTAAGAGTTAACTTTTAATGAACTTCTTAATGAATGTCTTCCTCTACAAATAGAAACTAAAATAAAATGTTATAAAACTTAAAATAAAATATATTTCTCCTTTTTTTCCCAAATCAAATCGCACAGCAGACATAATTCCCGAACCACTTTTCCTCTTGAAGTTGTCCATTCTTTTTCTCACTGAGTTACTGTGTTAATATCGGAGCTAGCTAGCAACACAAACCAGAGACTGTGAGAATGGAAGTGAAAAGCATTAGTGGGAGGAGTTCAGGAAGTAGAGCGGAAACGAGTCAAAAACATGTCTACTGTATAGTAAAGCATGTGTTTTCCAACGTGTTTCTGGCTGCTTGCTGGATAACAAATCTTGCGAGACAGAATTTAACGCAATGAGAAAACTTGCCAAATTACATCTCATGAGATCTCATCCCACGAGATCTCGTCACACCCCAAACTGTTTTCCACCAAACTCTTATCATACAAAGTTGTGTTTTATTTGTTTTGTTCTTTAGAACACAAAGAATCCCGGCATCTTGGTTGTCCATTCATCGCTTACATTCCCCAACATTCAGAAGCCTGTGCCAGAGCATGGCATTCCCAATATATCGGGTGAGTGTTAATCGTTAGTCCATCACACACTGGATGTCTGTTAACATTAGAGTGAACCTGGCATCTGCTTGAGTATGAATAAAATAAAAATAACCATTGACACCATCAAACTTTGCCTATGCTGGCCTTCTTGGTACCTGAAGAGTGTGTTGTCAGTGGCTTTTTTAAACTAAAAATGTGATTTTTTTTTTTTTTTTTTTTTTTTTTTATTAACGTTAGGAAAAAATGTCTATGGCCAACTGCTTTATTTACTTTCTGACTCACAATAAATATTGTAAAAAGGGTCCATTTTAATCCCAAACTATGATATTTTAACCCTAACACTAAACCTAGTGCTAGGTTGTGTTGTAGTCATGGTACCAAATGAAGTAATAACTTAAAAAATGTGCTGATATAGCATTTATGCTTCATCTTAAATAAAATAGAATCCTGAACATTTGGTAATGGCTCATAATTCCAGAGGTTTTAATTTGTTAAGTAAAATGACACTCTAAATGATCTTTCAGAAAACAAAAAGTCCTGTGATATTAGTCCCATGTGAGTTGATGTCACTGATTTTTAATTCTTTGCAATATATTTTGTTTTTGTTGGTTCAGCTGGTTTTGTGGTTGAGGACCACGATGCTGTGCTGCTGATCATAAATAATGTTTTGGTATAAACTCAGGAGGCTTATGTTGCAGTTAGGGCTGGGCGATACAGACAAAAAAATTCAACTTACAACCCCCTGACCCCACCCCCCTCATTGCAAACAATAAGTAGAGATGACAGAGAAAGTGCAGAACAAGTTTTGCTTTCATATCAAAACCTTAACAATAGTAATGCCTATTTCCTTCCTGGAATTAAAGTGTCTTCTGTTTATTTGGTTTAAAAAACAACAACTTTGTGTTGCAAAAATCTACAATCTTACCAAGTGTATTTTCTCATTTCTAGTATAAATGTCTCATCACTTAAAATAAGACAGAATCACCTAAAGAGTAACTTTCTTCAGTGAGATACAAGAACTGATTGATAGACAATAGATCTGGAAAATCTGATTTCAAGAAAGCTCAAGATAATTTTGACTTGTTCCTTTGGCAGATTTAGTTTTTTTGCTTGAAATGAATAAAAAAAAATTCTTGAATTATGCAAAAGAAAAAAAAATAAACAAAAATAAAACGATAGCAACTGGTGCTTGGCACAATAACCCCTGCCCTCCTCACACACATTTGACCAGATTTTCCCAAACTTTTGTCATTGCAAAAACATATTTTTGGTGACTGTGACCTTTGACCTACATTCACCAAAATTTAATGGGATCTATTCTGGAACATCTTGCACCTTTCTTGAAAATTTCATGGAAATTGGTCCAGTAACACACAAACCAATTCAAAAACAATACCCCTCTCCCCTTTGTCGGGGGGCAGGGTAAAAGTAATCTGGTTGGACTGGGTGACAGGTCCTTGTTGCAGAATAAAACTCCATCCCCTCCAGCTCTCTGCTGATTTTCTTTGTTCTATTGTACAGATCAGGCAGTTAAGGCAACTTCAGCTAAATACTTGCAGATAGGAAGCATATACCTTGGGTGGGGTCTGTAGTTTTCAGTAACTGGATAAACCACATTTGTTCCAGTGTATATATGAAATGATTGAACAGTAATATGTCTATCAAACTAAACTGTAACACCCCCCCCTCAACTTAAAGCTTGGCTAGTTATTTTAGCATTAAGATGTGAAGTTCACTGGAAAATTGATTTGTCAGGAACATAAATTACAAGGAAATGTAAAGTTAGTCTGATGGGTATGAACTGGGGATCTTGTGTAAGAGCAGGGGAAGTTCCAGAGTGCCGTGACAAAAAAAAAAAAAGTTTAATTTTAATTTTTTTAAATCATCTGAAACAAAAAACTTGAATTGCTCTATAAAAATGATATATATATGGCCCAGGCTTAGTTGCAGTATAACATGGGTGTTCACTTTCTGTGAAGTGGTATCTCGAAAGATGACAATATTTTCCATCTTGCTAGAGCAATCTTGGTAGTTTTGTTCTATTATGTATTTGAGGTATGTTTGTGAAATTGAAGTAGCTTCTTGTATTTGTCATTAATTTGCTAAATGTGTAGCTTGTTCAGTTTTCTCAGCCATTGCATTGTTGAACATTCAGTGAAGGAACAGTGGTTTGTTCATTTGCATCTTTTAACTCCTGTGTGTTTGATAATTTAACACAGTGCAGCACAGTCAAGTTTTATAAAACATTTATTTTGCATTTAACTTGTCATTGTTATTTACATGTTATCATGCAACTTTGCATAAGTATTTAGCCTGGCTATATCAGTATTAATGTTTTGGAAAACCAGCTGACTGTCATGGCCCTCTATACAACACAGCAGATTAAAGTGAATAGCCATGAAAATCACTCCTGCTGAGGCATAACAGCAGCAGCCTTGTTTGCTTTTCAGGCTTATTTGTGACTGCTAGTTATATAAACACATTCACTGTGTAATTTTCTCCTCTTAAGGGCCATATCTCATTTTGTTTTTTCACTTGAATACAAAATATTTTCTCCTTTTTCTTTCCCTTCAGGCTCCAGAGGAGTTGTGTTCCCAAGCTTGCTGTCAGCAGCTTGAACTGCGTTTTCTCCATCACTTACTGCAACTATACTCTGCTACTCTGCAGAAAGCCCAGAGGGAGACGGAGCTGCTGCACACGTCTGATCAAAAAGGTAATGGGAGGAACTTGAATGAGGCTTTTATCATGTTCAGAAAAGCACAGGAAGAAGGGCTATGTTTTGGTTTTGCACACATACCCAGTGTAGTTTCACTGTCTATTTAATAGACGGGTTTTTAATCCTGGTATCTTAAACTTATGTCTTAATGTCTTTTAGCTTTACTGTCCAGGGTGATGGAGGAGGACCAGAAGCTTCTCAAGTCTCTGGTACCAAGAGCCCGAAGCCTCACCCAGCGCTGTGTACAGGGCCTTTCCTCTGGGGACCTGGTCAAAACTGCCATCTCCTGCTGGTGAGATAATGCATGCAATGAAATATAGCATTTCATAGTGTGTACTTTCTAATAAAATCGACAATATATTTAAAGGAGAGCTGGTTGATAAATGGTATTTTCGTTGTCATCATCTTGCTTTGAATATATGTAATAGACATGTCACACAAGACCAATGAATGAGTCGCCACTTATAAGTGTCATGTACACACACCTCAGAACTGACACGGTAGATATTGTGCAAAAATAAGTTAAGGCAACATGTTTGTAGTCTGGCATGATTGTTCTTTAACCTCCTGAGAACAGTCATACAACTTGTATGGTATTCTTAACTTGAACCTGTTGTCCCCATTAGTCGACACTTTTTGTATACCTCCTACTGGAATCAGACACTTATGGGTTTTAACTTTGCATCTGTCATTTTCTTTTTAGCACATTCATCTTCAGACAGTTGAATAAACAGCTGTTTTGTTAACATTAAAATACATTTTGTCTCATTAAAACACCACTTCGTTTTCTGAAATCAACAACTGCTTCATTTTTCGAGGATTATGCTTCGTATTTATACTTAATTTCTGATTCTGAATAGTTAGAGAACTTACAAAAACAAAATAAAAGTTTGCATTTAAAGAGGTTAAGACATTCAACAGAAGCAGATTCTGAATTATCTCCTGTTTAAACTTAAAATACTGATTTTCAAAGAGAGAAAGTTGGTATAAAACCACTCAAGTCACATGTCCTGAACATTGATGTTTCTCACTCGCACCTCAAAGGTGCCAGGTCACACTTGTAAATATAAACATGTTTTCTTAATCTTTCTTGCTTTGTTACATACAGGTTAAAAATAAAAGGGGGGCACAGTAATTTTGTGTGCTCAGTTGTAAAATAAAATCAATGTCTGGTGGTTTTGGATTTTACATTCTAAATAAGTGTTAGATAGCTCCATTAATAACATATTATGCAAAACAGTTGCTGATATGTATGCAACTAACCCTGAGGGTCTTGAGGCAGAGTTTCATGGACCTTCGGTGGTGTGTTTGGTGTGTGCAGGGGTGTCATAGGACTAACATTTGCCATAGGTTATGTGAATGTAACAGTAAAAGTTATAAGAACATGTCTCTATGAACCCTAATTCATAGTGTTAACTGCATTAAAGCAGCATTAACTGAAAAGTTGGTGTGTCAATGCGCAGACGTCTGTGGCACAAGTCGACATTACTGTGGAGATGTCGAGTGGTCATGTGTCTCTCTTCCGTCACTCAACAGCAATAGAACCTTCATTCAGCATGTCCATACTCGCATCTTTCTACGTGAAAACATGAGACACAAGGTAGTGATGTGCGGATTGGTGTTGGGTTTGTGCGGGTCCAAAAATATCAATTTATTTGCAGAGTGAGTCAGATAATATCACAAAATTAGGTTGGGGTGTGTGTGACTGACCCATGCATCACTACCACTAGGCTAACACTGAAGGAAGAAGATGACTCAGAGTAGGATTACCATGCAAGTACAATCAATATTTCAATATTGAATAAAAATGTGTATAGCTAATGTGTTTAGATTTTTCTGTACATCTATGTCATGGATACGATGCGCTCTTCTCAAACATATCAGGCATGTTGTCTGCCACTGCCACCACTTTTTCCCACTTTATTTTGTTCACTGAAATTTAAAAGAAAATTCAAGATGTTAGTCTATGTTTTGTTTGGTTTAAATGTTGATGCTTGTTTCGCAGGTTTTTGATTCTCTTCTTTACTGTATATTGTCAATGTTACAACGAACATTAGTACAGGTTGCTCATTGTTGAATGGTTGTGTCTGTTGTTCCTTCACTCTCAATGTTATAACATCATCATACGACTGGTCAACTCAACTGTATTGACTAAGTCCACCTGAAAAAAATCAGTCATGATGCCCTACTATGAAAACATCTGTTGAAATGCATTTAAAATATGATTATACATAACTAATATCTCTACTGTGACCAGAACTTACAGCAAAGTATTTTCCATTTGGCTAAGGCACTGAAGTGTTGTAATTGTCAGGGAAATGTATTTATTGTATGAATATAAACCCCAATATCATTTATTAATTCTTTGTGTGTGTTTGCAATTTAGGTGGGATCAACCAGTTCAGCACGTACTACCAGAGACTCGTAAAGGAGGGCTGACTTTTCAACAGTGGCTACAGCGGTGGAAACTGGCTGCCGAAGTCTTTTAGGTTTTTACATGTATAGACGTGATCATAATCTGCATCTGTCAGTAATAACAGGGCCAGGCTGTAACAGACAGGAAATGGACTGTTAATGCTGTGAAGAGATGTTACGAAGAATCAAACCATTCTGTTATCTTGTCTAACCTTTTATTTGCCATTACACCCCAGGATATTTTGTTTATATTTGTTGTATTTTAAAAACAAAAAAAAAATCCTCAACGACTAATAAATCACTTTAAAACCCAAATCCTTGTCTGTCTTTACTCAAATTCAGTAAAAGTGACCGTAGAGCTGAAAGGATTAATTGAAAAAACTAAAGAAAATGACTTGCTTATAATTTTCCTGAATTGAAACTTAATTTCCTTCATTTTGCTGCGACTATACACTGGGCTCACTGTTTCACATGGATGTTTATTTTGATGCACTTGACACCAGGACAGATACAGATTTCTATGGTCATTAGTTCCATCTTACGATAATAAATTTGATAGAAATGTGTTGAAGACTGCAAGGAGTGCACATATTATTTTGATCATTTGAATTGTTTAGACATTTTTACATACAATACTTTGATACCATTATATATATATATATATATATATATATATATATATATATATATATATATATATATATATATATATATATATAGTATATACTTTCACTTTTTCATTCTGTAGTACAGCTAGTTCTGGAGTAAAGGGTCTGTTGTCATTTTCAGACATGTCTTACACGCTGCTTCTTTTTTTTTAGCTGTTCAAATAATTGTATGATCAACAAAGACAATAATCGACAGATAATTGATAGCTGTAGCTCTAAATGACAGTAAGTTGTAAAGCCAATGTGTAATTATTAAATGGGTGATTCAGTTTGCTGCCGCTCTTCCTGTCACAGATGCAGATATCAGAGTATTGACTGTCCTCTGTCAATGGTGATCTTGCACTTGTGGGTACAGTGTGAGGGATATGTAGCTATCGTTTTGCATAGAGTAACATAGTTCCTTTGTAGCAGTGAAGGGGGAGTGGAGCAATCTGATTCTTGTGAACTCAGCTCCTCCCATCTTTGCGACTGCGCAGTGCAATTTTTCACCTTTTTTTCCATTTTCACTCCTACTCTGGCTTCCGGACGCCAAGACAGACCGCTGCCGCCGAATTTAAAGAGACAGGCAATAGTTATTTTAAATACGATAAACGGCAACCATTGTCCCTAGGCTTATTTTCCGACGCTTCTTCAGCTTGTTTATTTCGTTGGCGATGTTGAATCCAAGTCGTCGTGAGTAGTCGCTTGTCTGTCATCACACTCGTCTCTGCTGCCGTTTCCGTCCTTTTTCGTTGAGCCGAGACTGTCCAGCGAGGCAAAGTAGGGTTGCTTGCTGGCAGGCTGGCTTCCCGACCGAGAGGAAGGTTTGTCGGCTAGCCAACAACTGGAGGTACACCGAAGCTTCCCTCTTAAGTTGTGGTAGTGGCTTCCAAGCCTCCTATCGCCGGGATAATGGCGAAGATTCAGGCGCACAGCACCACCAAGCAAATAAACCAAATTCAAGACAAGCCTTACGTTATAACACAAAAGCAAGTGCAGCAGCAGCACTTCCAGAAGCTGAAGGTAAGACAACGGACACGACAAGGGAAAAGTCCCTCGGAGTCAGAACCATTTTGTTCGCCTGATCATTGCATTGGATTTCGG
Organism: Siphamia tubifer; assembly: GCA_020466265.1. Taxonomy (NCBI): domain Eukaryota; kingdom Metazoa; phylum Chordata; class Actinopteri; order Kurtiformes; family Apogonidae; genus Siphamia; species Siphamia tubifer. Next base: position 43,642,043 of record CM035786.1, on the reverse strand, counting down.
GCATTCCTCTTTCTCCTCTAGTACAGAAAGAGGACGGTGGCTAGCATTAGTTAGCTCTATGGCCTATTAAAAGTAATTCAGAGCTCAACAGCCGAACATTGAAATTTAAGGATATACGTGGACGCAGGGTTTCATTAATGAATATCTGTGCGCCAGTCGAGTGGTTCGTTAGTGCTAGTTTCTTATTTACGGTGTCAGTAACAGGCACTGGAGCAAACGTTAACTCAAACCTCGGTTGTGGGAAGTTCCTCCTTGTTCCTTTTTCAGCCTCCGTGAACAAAGTGGAGGACGTCAGCCAGGCTAGCCAACAACGGCTATTTCTGTTCATTAGCAGCTTCACTACATATTTGTTTATCGCCGTGTCTCCAATCGTATCTTTGTGCCTTTTTTTTTTTACCGACACGGTGTCGCTGTTCAGGAACTAGCTGTATTTAACCGTGTTGTATAAACGTGTCCGTGGGTAACATTAGGTGTTGTAAGTGTAGTGGAGTTATTATCGTCAGTTGACTGGCTGTGGGCTAGCGTTAGCCAGAACCCCCCCTCTCTTTTTACCATAGACTTGTGAAAATGCTCTCTGTGGTATTTTTGTATTGAAACCTTGCGTTATTGTTATAAATAAAGCGAGATGTGGTCTAGTGAACAAAAGCTGCTTGATGTTGGTTGTATTTGTTTATTTATTTATATCTGTACTTGAACACACTGTACAGCTAACTACCGTTAGTGCATTTGTTGATATACCACTAAAGCTGAGCAATGGATATAAGCAAATATTCCCCATTCATCACGTCCTAACATGTCTACGAACAGTTTAGAGGAATTTTAGGTGTAGTTAAACACAAGTCTTTGTTAGTGTGGGTACTTGTAACGTGAGAAGAGCATTACCCTGTTTCGCTAATTATAAAGGGAAACAATTTAGCACTGGTGTGTAGACGGGCTGTGTCCTGACAAAATGCACAGTGTTGTTAGAGTTCCATTGACCTCTGAGTATAAACCTGCACCAAGAACGTCCATTAAAGCTCAACACACAAAGGGGAGAATCAGATGAAGCTGTCTGTGCAATTATGGTGACTGTAATCGTTTTTCTCCATTGTTTAGGTTGAAGATGCTTTGTCATATCTGGACCAAGTCAAAATTCGCTTTGCAAATGATCCTGGAATATACAACAAGTTTCTCGACATCATGAAAGAGTTCAAGTCACAGAGGTAGGTATAACAGTTTATGAGACACACACACTCAACCCTCAAAGACCCAACATGTTCATCATTGACCAAAAGCATCCACTGATCTAACTATTGAACTACTAATCCTATCAATACATTGAAATAGTTGATATGAAATGTAGTTTGTCATCTTCTCATAGTCATCAGATATGACCTAATTTGATGTTCATAGTCTCCATAGGCTCTGATAATTGACAGTGAATGTAAACAGTTATTTTTTATGTTTAATGATATATTTTTCTGTTGAAAAACAAAAGAAAAACATCCTTCAGCTTTCTCTATTTTTATTTTACTTTTAAAGCTATGCTGTCCTTTTTTTATGAACATCTACATGACCAGTTAATTAAATATAGGAAAATATCTGATTTACACTGTAAAATGCAGAGGATAATATACTCAATGGTGATAAATCCCTTCATAAGATTTAGAGGAAATATTCATTTGGAAGTTGACAGAAAAGTACTTCTGGATTTTTAAGGTTTAAATGGTAAATTCAGTTTCTCCAAAAGACACGCTTGACCTTCCCATGCCTACAATGAGAGTTTTCTGGGCTTCGTTGCTGAGCACACAATTTAAACCACTTTCTTTAAATTTAAGCACATGGCTGAATGTATTGAAGATACTGAGATAACACATGGCTACTGCTTGATGTAAACCACAACATTATAATATTTCTTTCTGCCTGTTCATAGCATTGACACACCAGGGGTGATAAACCGCGTGTCGCAGCTCTTCCACGGACACCCAGACCTAGTCTTGGGCTTCAATGCCTTCCTACCACCAGGGTATCGGATAGAGGTGCCTAAAAATGGGATGGCTTTCCTTCAATCGCCATTCTCTGCACAGGTAATGTGCTCACCCACAAGATCTGAACACATTTTTATGAACTGAGATTAGAATTTAGTGAGAATTAAACATGTGAGGTGAGTTCATCATCACAAACGTGTAGTGTGTTGAAAGTAATGTTCATTTAACACAGCGGAGTTTTACATTTGTGAAGATTGAAAAGGTGTGTTTTTGTACTTCAGTTGAGTGCCGTCTTTTGGTTGTAATTCAGGGATGTGATGATGACTTGCACAGACACAGTTTAAAATGCACTGTAAGTGGTGACAAACATTTCCACAGAATGTAATCCAGCTTTTACAACACAAGTAAAAAAAAAAACAGTGGAATCATAACCTGATAGTGCTTTGTATGTTGTAACTCAAACCCACCTCTTTATCCTTGAGTTGATGATTCAATCTTAATTTAGGTTAAGTAACTAAATGAGAAAATTCCACATTTGTTTTTTTTTCTATCGTTACTTGGGATGCAATGGTACTTGGGAAAACTGAGAACCCTTCAGTTCACCCTCCATTGGACAATACACCCTTGTGAACTGCGGTATTTCAGTTCTGTAATTCATTTTGCATTGCTGGTGAAAGTTCACCCCTCAAGTGTCGCTCTCTCTCTCTACATGTGTGCATGTAGCATGGAGAAACTCCGCCCCTCAATAAGAGATGGTGACGGGAAAGTGGCCTTAGACTCAACATGCATTAATGTCCTGCACAGATTCACCACTTTACAAAACCACATCCACTCGTACCTGCGTACATTAGATCCACAACTGGACTCGACTCAAACTTAAACACATTGTCTCACTTTTTTAAGGACATGTGGGTTCCCAACCAGGTATAGGACTCTAACACATAAACAATATCATGACGCACTATTGCAAGGAAATGTGCACAGTAGATAACCATAGTGTTTTTATCCAGCCATTTTCTTTTACATCCCTGTGCAGAACAGGAATTAATTTATTCAAAGAAAGCTCACTTTGGTCCTAATGTGTGCATGTTTTTTTTTTTTTGTTTTTTTTTTTTTTAAACAACTGTAAACAAATGAAGGAATTAGAAATGGTTCTGTTGTTCAGGACACAAATTATAATTTTATTTAGTACAGTGATATAATTTATTCCTTCTGTGAAATTCAGTTTTTGTTACAAGAAAAATAGAAATTGAAATTTGGGAGAAAAATAAAAGTTCTCTTTATGCACAAACTGAACCGAACCGTGGGATACCTGTATTGTTGCATACCATAATTATTAGAGTACAATTTAGAAACAAATCTGCTACTATACTATTTATGAGAGAGATTTTCTTGTGCCAGACAGATGTTTTGTCAGGAATGTGGTTGGGGAAGCTAAAAGCCTAGTGTGTGAGTGTAACAGTTCAGCATCAAAGTCAGGCACCTGTATCAAACTGTGACAAATCTAATTGCAGATGTACGTTTTCCCTAACTAACCTCCGACTGAATTTTCAGAGACATTGTATTTGTAATATGAACTTGTACTGAACAAAAACAATTTTTGATTTCCTCATAATTGTGGTGCTTGAGTTTTTATTTCTCAATCACATTTTGTAACAATTTTATGGCTATTTCTGAACTTCAATCTTTTCACTTTGATTGCATTTCTGATCCCTTCCTTGGTCTCGATATTTTATGATCAGTTTATGGTATACGGAAATAAAAAGGCCTATTTAAGAGCATTTTTAGTTAACCATAAGACTATTTGCTTCACCTTACAAGTCTTGAAAAGCATTTTAGTTATAAAATACTTGCAAAACATTGTAAACCCCTCTGTTTTTTAACTCTAACTTTGTCTTATGACTCTATTTTTGCATTTTAAATATTTACAGTGGTCTGAATTTGTGTGTCAACACAATATTATTAATAATAATAAAAAATGTCTACCTACTACATACTATATGTATGTGCTGTACTTGACACTCTCGATAGGTAGGTATTGATATTTTGTGCCAAATGATGACATATTTTTTTATATACGTGATAGTATTCAATACATTTGGTAATTGCCCTGTATTACCTATGTGTAACGTGTCATTTCCTGGTTTTTGTTAATATGGTGTGTATCAGTTAAAACTTAGATGTGTAAAATGTTTCTGGGTATCCCCCCATCTGCAGTGTCTATTTTTGACTCATGATATGAGTTTTTTGAATGTCATACCACTCTCTGTCTCTGCTCTTGATTCCTTTTCTATGAGTATAGTACTTTATTTGTCATTATGCAACTCTACAAAGAAATGTGTCTGCATTTAAGCCATCCTTTCTTTGATACCATTGGGGCACCTGTAAGGAGCAGTGGGCGGACATATGTGCCCAGGGGCCCATCTCCTGCTGTAGAGTCAGGCTAATGGCCAGAATCACCTGGCTGGAGGATTTTACCCTAACAAAAATGTTTTTGAGAAGTTGATTAAGTGCACAAATTGCAAAAAAAAAAAAGAAACTTCAAGATATAAAATAAAACAAACTCGATCAGTGAACATTACGATGCTTCTCACTGGACTGTTTGGAGGCAGCTGTTGCATATCACTCCTATCACTCCTCATTTTTCCTCCATGAAAAAATACTCAATAAAATCAAATTGAGCTCAGTTTAAGTGATACTAATAAGTTAAGTGTCAAAATATGCAATTGGCTAATGCGATTTGTTCTGTTGTTTTTCTGGAACTTCAACTCTTGGTGAGGTGTGTGAACATAATCTATATAAATGATAGCGAGTTAATATTGTTAGACACCGTGTACAGTTTTCTTCAGTGCTGAGGCTGAAGCTTTTCCTCTGTCTTATCTGTCCAGGTCTCTCCAAGCCAACAGGGGAAGAGTTTCACCCCATCTGCAGCGACCAACCCCTCAGGTAGTGCCTCTGCCGCTCACACTGAAGCCGGACCCGTCCCGTCCACCGAAGTCAAGGCAGCGTCCTCAGAGTCCCTATCATCCCCCACCTCCGCTGGACCTTTAGAGCCTCCCAGCAGACTCTCTCTTCCGTTGGCAAACAGAGAGGGCCAGAATCAGGCAGCCACTTCCTCGGTGTCCCCGCCTGCCTCTGAGACGAGCCCTGTGGAGTTCGACAGTGCCATCAGCTATGTTAACAAGATCAAAAACAGGTTCCTAGATCACCCAGAGATCTACAGAGCCTTCCTGGAGATTCTTCACACGTATCAGGTGAGGCAGAGCTCCTATGTCATGGCTTCAGGTGCCTTTTCTTTGTATATTATGAAACCAATAAGGCAAATTAGGTTTGTGTGGCTTCTGAGGATAGTTGACTGTTTTTTGCACCAAGATCACTCTATAGCTATTGGCATTAACTCTACTCTCATTTTTCGAACTAATTTTCAAACCCGATTTAGCAACTCTAAACACAAATATTCCTTGTATCGTCCATCAGAAGGAGCAGCTGGAGGTGAAGGAGAGTCGAGGAAGTCGAGGCAGCAGTGGGATGACCGAAGATGAGGTGTTTTCTAAGGTTGCCAGCCTTTTTAAGGGACAGGAGGACCTACTGGCTGAATTTGGACAGTTCTTACCGGACGCCAAGAGATCACTGGTGAGCAACAAATTGATTATTTAGGCATGAATTATCCCCCCTCAGAAGTGTCATACTGCTCATTTCCTTTATGGATATTGGATACGAACTTACGATCCATTCTATGAAAACAGTTATTGAAAAATGATGGATCAGCCATTACTCATTTGTGGTATATTTGATTGGAACAGATTCCATATAATAAACAGAAAGCAGAAATGTATAGTTGTTTTCAACATTTTAAGTAGTTTTTTTTTGGTGATGAAAATGAGCATCCCCATCCCTAAAAAGGTCCTCATCAATGTAAAAAGTATTTGGAACAAGTTATACACAGCTATATATCACACAGCAACATGAAACAAAATCTACTTGGAATTATAATACATGATGTGGTAATAGGCTTTTTAAAGAAAAAAAAAGTATTATTATTATTTTATTTAATCAGGCAAGTCATTAAGAACAGATTCTTATTTACAATGATGGCCTGCCAAGAGACCGGAATCACTTGAGGGGAAAGGGTAGAGGGCTGCAAACTAAAAACAGATAAAAAATTTCACATAAAATTATGGTTAGGAAAACATGCAACAGACAACAAACATTTCTGGAAGATCCAGTGACCTAAAACACAGCAGACCGCAACATATAGCACTCATATGCTGATTTAAAAACTGTCTTCAGGTTTAATTTCTTGACATTCTACCTGAAACAACTATTGCATTGAATGACTGGAAGAGATCACAAAGATGGAAGCATGTAGTTCAGTATCCATATTGAATTAATGGCTAGGGGTGACAACTGACACTTTTTTTTTCCTTCCTGAAATGATCACGTGACGGATGATGACAAATCTAGGGGCAGCAAATGCAGGCATCTATGTCATGTTTCCAAAAGTCTGTTTGTCCACATTAAAGTTCTAACCACAACAGGGTCACTGTTAGTCTCTACTTATACAGAATATGAGTTAAATGTTGGTTCAAACAAAAATCTATTGATTTACATGTTGCCCAATAGCTTTTGGCAAGTAATGGCAAATGATGGTAACCATTTTTTGAGCTTTGCATTGTTAATAAATTGTTATTGAGAAAATAAATTGTCCTTGAGAAAAAATTTCAGTGGAAATTTTTCTCTCTCTCTCTCTTCTTTTTTTTTTTTTTGTTTTTTTTTTTTAACAGTAAAGCTACCCTGGTACATAATTTAGCTCTTTAAATTCTGATGTATTTAAAGAGAGACTGAAGAATATGTACATTTATACATTTCAACACTGTTTTAACATAATACTTTATAAAATGTCAGTTTATAAAATGTTGAAACATTATGGATTCACAGAAAACACGTTCGCAGAAATACAATCCAGCGTCAAACCAACTTTTCCTTGTATTTCTAGTTCACGGGGAGCTCACTAACGGGAACAAAAGAACAGCTGAAGAGACCAGAGGAAGAGGACACGATAACCAAACAGAATAAAAAGAGGCCCAGGCCCATACTACTGCAGCACATGTCCCCACTACTCAAGGTACGGTGGACAAAGTGCTGTTCATAAGGACTGACCTAATAAATGCTGTATACTTATGAAAATGTACACATTGTGAGGTATTGATTTTTCTCCTTGTTTTGCAAATTTAGAAAAAGATGAAGTATTCCTGTACCAAAGATCAGTCCTTTGCTTCAGTTGGTAAACACGGAGTCCTACGTGAATTCTCATTTTTTGATAAGGTGAGTTGATGTTTTCCACACCAGTGGGGTTTCTGACTTCCCTCTGATCTGATCTCTGTTCCTCCTACTTTTTCCTAATTACTGCCTCTGTAGTCTTTATTCCTCTTGATTTTAATTTTCATTTCTTTGTCCTCGTAAACCTCATTTAGGTCCGTCGCCTGTTTAAAAGCCAGGAGGTGTATGAGAACTTCCTGCGCTGCATTGCCTTGTTTAACCAGGAAGTTGTTTCAGGAGCCGAGCTGCTACAGTTGGTTACTCCATTTCTGGGGTGAGTGGATGATGAGATAATGATTGAATAAATACAGTTCCTGCAGTTGTAAAAAAAGATATTATGACACTTGTTAATTGTTGTTATGATTGATGGTATTAAACTATACAATATTTCTTGGGGTGCCGTAGATTTCTTCTCCAAATCTTGGCAACACCTACATTTTTAGTTTATTTGTCAATTTCCTTGTTTGTTTTCTTATTTTCAGCATCAGGATTAGGGGTGTGCCATCTGAGGCACCTCGTAATTTGATACAATTATGATTCACGGTGCTCTAATTTGATTAATCAACAATTATGATATCTATTATTAAGATGATGATTTTCTATGCATCTTTTCTCCCTCCTTCAGAGAATTTTTTTTCTCCCATTGGCTACTTCATATTTTTAAGCCTGGTGTATTTGCCAGTATCTATACATTCAAGTAATCAAACAACTTTCAATCTGTACAATCAGATTCAGTCATAATAAAGGATAGCCAAACAAACTCCTCAATGAGCAACATGAATCCAACAACAAAATATTTCACTATCCACATTTAAAGCCTGCATCACATGTCGATGCTGTCCTACATGCTTACCTCGGTGATTCCACTACTTTGGTTTCATTGCACAGTTGAGGAATTGCTTTCTGGGTAAAGTACTTTTGGTTCTGAAGTTTGTATTTGGCTCCGTGTCTGCATCAGAGCACGACAGCTGCTTCCAAACGCTTTAAAATCATCATGTGAATTTGTAGACAGAGTTGGTTTTACTGTGTTCCCACAATCCATTATTTAATGCATCCAGGGTGGCATTTGCCACTTTTATTTTCCTGCAGCTTGCTGCGTTTGTGTTCCTGCCATTTAGTATTTGTGAAAAGTAATCGTTTTGAACATGTATAAATTGTCATTGAATTGTCATTGTGATGAATCTAATAATGTTTTGGCACACCCCTAATTAGGATACCAATATTGTACTTCAGTGTAATGTAAATTTTAATGTTCACATGATGATAGTAGATCGAATCTGACTTAATTTTGCATTATCTTGTTTATGAGTTTCTGACATCTCTATTTAAAATTTTCAAAACATTTTAACCAAAGTCAGCCTACACTATTTGAAGCATTACCTGGATGAAATTGTGCTACAGTACGTTTTATGCTATAAAATCAAATTAATAAGTCTGAGAAATTGGAGGCTTTCTATAATCTAACCATTCGTTCATATATATCCACATTTCACTAACGTAACCTTTTAAATGTAAGCTTCGAGGTGATTAATATAACTGTGCTAAAAGTCACATGATGTTTCCTCTAACTCTGTCATTCATGGTTCTATCTCCTTGCAGGAAGTTTCCTGAACTGTACACGCAGTTCAAGTCATTTCTGGGGGACAAAGAGCTCTCTCATGCTGTGTCAGGGCTGTCGGATCGCTACATGGAGGGGGGAGGGGGCAGGGAGGTGGATTATGCCTCCTGCAAACGCCTTGGATCCAGCTACAGAGCCCTGCCTAAGACCTACCAGCAGCCCAAATGCAGTGGACGGACGGCTCTGTGCAAGGAGGTACATGGCTGAGCATTAGAACTGGGGATATGCTGAAGTACACCTACTAACTTGTCATTTTTGGAGAAACTCATTTCCGGCTTGTGTTTGTGTGTGCAGGTGCTGAATGATACCTGGGTGTCATTTCCATCATGGTCGGAGGACTCTACCTTTGTCAGCTCAAAGAAGACTCCATATGAGGAACAGCTGCACCGCTGTGAGGATGAACGCTTTGAGGTAACACATCTATGCAGTCTTATGTTTATGCTTCCTGTGAGAAGGCAAGATTTTTGTTAATATTACACTTTCCACAATGTTTTTTTCCATTATGAAATAGAAGTTCAGTTGTACTCCATACTGTTCTTATGTGTAGATGTGGTCTTCTGAACACTCTGTGTCTTTGCTGTAACTCTAGTTGGATGTGGTTCTGGAGACAAACCTAGCCACCATCAGGGTGTTAGAAAGCGTCCAGAAGAAGCTTTCGCGGCTGTCGCCTGAGGACCAGGACAGATTCAGATTAGATGACTGTCTGGGTGGGACTTCTGAGGTTATCCAGCGCCGTGCTGTGTATCGTATCTATGGTGACAAGGCCCCTGAGATCATTGAGGGACTGAAGAGGAGTCCTGCCACCGCTGTGCCTGTGGTCCTTAAGAGGTAATGGCTATAGTTTAGTGTACATTGCTCTACTAACAGGCAGGTTTCCTTTTATTGCAATTTTTTTTTTTAATTAAAAAATTTGAATGTCGTTTGCAGTGCCATTTCTAGTATGAATTCACTCTCCCTATTAATCTACATATAATTCTTTGCTGAATTCAGTTCTACTACACGTGTTCTGCACAATATTGAAGTGATTAGCACTTTCACCTTGCAGCTCGAAAGTTCTGGATTCTCAGTCAGGTCGGATGTTCCCCTGTTGGGCAACATGTTACCATCACCCTGTTTAGATACATTGATGTTCACAGTACAAACATGTTTCCATAAAGGAAATAAAAAATAAAATATAAATGATTGGATGAGTAAAATCATTACATCATGATGGGAACAGGAAACAATATAAATCAAAGTAGGTTAAAACGATATGTTTAAAATGACAGTAAATAATGAATAAGACAAAAGTCAAAATGCACAATCAACAGATTTTCAGATTATTTCTAAGGGTCACTGTTTCCCATAAAAATGATAAACTCGGTCTTCTGGACCATTAGTATGATCTGTATACGAAACGGTGACGACAGACAACTTCCAAAAAGCTGAAAGACAAAACTTGCTGAGGAAGTCAACCTGAGAAGAGCTGCTTCCATTAGGTCTGGGAATTTCATTTTACGTTTGATGGTTTCTCTATTGATTTCAAATTAATTTGTCTGAGGTGCTGATACAGACATGCTAGGCGTTTGTGTTTACAGTATCTGGGTCAACCTTAACAGCAACTGTAATAGCTGTTTTTTATTATTGTTTTTTTTTTTAAACTGTTTATATATTTAATGAACTGGAAATGTTTCATACATGTGGAAAGATAATTTAAGAAATCTATTCCAAAATCTGTAGCGTTGGTTTTGGAACTACCATCATTAGGAAAGTATATTGCATTCCTAATACAGTTCATTAAGTGTGTCTTTGTCTTTTGCAGGTTGAAAGCCAAGGAGGAAGAGTGGAGGGAGGCTCAACAAGGCTTCAATAAGATCTGGAGGGAACAATATGAGAAGGCTTACCTGAAGTCCCTCGACCATCAAGGAGTGAACTTTAAACAGAATGACATGAAAGCTTTGCGCTCCAAGAGCCTCCTCAATGAAATTGAGAGTGTCTACGATGAGGTACAAAGAAAACAACTCTTCATGTCTGTCAGCTTCAGTAAATAAAAATGTTATTTTAAGTATCATATGGCATTAATCTGTAAATGCAGGGCTAATCCAACTGGGATATGGGCATATTGCCATAGCATGTAGTGCCAAAAATACTGACGGTTCACTTGAGCTTAGTAGAATATTGGAAAGAATTATCCAGCGCAGTTGAATATTTTTGCCCCAAGTCCTGTGTGTTATTATTTCAACCTATTTGGCATGTTCCTGTCACAAAGGAGATTACCTTTTTGTTGTAAAAGTTCTGAGGTCAGCTTAGTGTTTTCACATCGGAAACTCCAGTTAATGGTGGTTTTCAATTGTGTACATCTTATTTGGTTTGGTTGGTTTTACTTTAACTACAGTGAGAGTATTCTTAACAACTTAACATAAGAGACATCTGTTTTTCCCTCATCCTCTATTTGTACTAACTGGCCTTGTCCTTGACTGGTGTATAGACGTACATGTCTGGTGTTGGTTGAGCTCATCTTTACGTATTTATTATTGTTGTATTTGGAAGTTTAAGAATTTTTTGACTGAATGACCCATGAAGCCAAACCATGGTTAGTTTTATCTGGACCATAATCACTTGTTTTTGTGTGATCAGAGGCTGTTTAGTCCACACCGTGATCCAGGTTTGGGTCAAACTGTATGAAATCACCATATATGTTGTGATCCTGTCAGAACACATATTCCGTATTTTCGATATTTGATCAATGTTCCTCATTTCAGCGCCAGGAGCAGAGCACAGAGGAGGGAGGTGTTGGCCAGCAGGGTCGTAATGGATCTGGTTCAGCCTCGTCCAGTGAACCACATATGGTGTTTACGTACGAGGACAAGCAGATCCTGGAGGATGCCGCCTCACTCATCATCTACCACGTCAAACGCCAGCCCACCATCCACAAAGACGACAAGGACCACATCAAGCGTATCATTCAGCACTTTGTCCCCGACTTATTCTTCTCTCGTCGCGGTGAACTCAGCGACACTGAAGAATGGACAGACGAGGAGGTGGAGCCTGAGGACGGAGGAGAGAGAGGAGGAGGCGGATCAGCTGCTGCCACAGGAGGAGGAAACGGGAATGCTACTAATGCATCCGGAGCAGTGGTGGCCACAGGTCTGTCTCAACCCCCACCTGCCCAGTCCCAATCCCAGAACCAGGCCCCAGTCCAGCAGCAGCTGAATGGCGAGTCCAGACGGAGGCGCTGCAGCCCATCCCAACCCGCAGACACCGAGACCTCAACCACTTCCAGCAGCACCAGCCAGCCCGCAGCCTCGACTGGACCTACAGCAATGGAGACGAGTTCAGGCACTGCCGGGGAGAAGGTGGACCTGCGCGACCCTGAAGCTGAGCACCAGAAGGAACTGGATGGTGTTTACAACCTCTTTTTCGTCAACAACAACTGGTATTTCTTTTTGCGGCTGCACCAGACGCTGTGTTCACGGCTGCTGCGGGTGTATCGGCAGGCGGAGCGGCAACTGCTGGAACACAGAGCCGAACAGAGCCGGGAGAGGCTGCTGATGGCGGAGGGGCGGAGGGAAAAGGCATGTGACCTTGCCATGGAGCTCCGCCTCAAGCAGCCCAGTAAGTTCAGCCTGTGATGGATGCACATATTGATGTGGTCACATCGAGGGCCAGGCTTTTTCCCATGCCAAGACCAGCAAAGATGCCTGAGGGTTAAAATAAGAAGTTGGTATTTGTTGAAATTGTTCCGGGACCAGTATTGAACACAAAGACCCATTGACAGACAACCAAAACTGTCTACTGATCCAAAATGTTAAATAATCTCCGATTTACTGATCTTATAAATACATGGAAATATTTGGTGTAAATGGCAGTTCTTCTTATTTCCATGGTCATCAGATACAACCCATTTAGACATTCAGAGGCTCCATAGTGAATGTGGAAACACTGTTATCTTTTATAACATTGGTTGACCAGTAAAACCCATGCATTTTGACAAATGACAGTGGATGGAGTGTCTTCAGTTATTGATATTTTTGTTAAAGAAACTTGCGTTATCATTCTCTGTTTTTCATATAACCTTCAAATTTGACTTTTTTTCCTTTTTTTTTCACCAGTGCCTGATTTTCACTGATAAAAATACAGAGGTTGCTGTATTAAAGATTAATTGGAGAGAAAAAAAATATTTGATAATAATGAAAGTAGCACTGGGTGAACTTATGGGTTCATTACAAAACAACAACCAAAATATACATGTCTCTACAAATCTTTGGTTTTATTCTTCAAGCAGTTTCACACAGCTTGAAGTTGTCTGTCAACATCATTCATTTAAAAGTGTCATCACTTAGACTTATCCTGTATCTAAGAAGTTCCCTTAGTGCTGTAGAAGTATTAAAAATATCTAGCCTGACTTGTCAAGGGTATTTCAGTTTTCTTTCTCTGCTGAATCCTTGGTTATAATTTTCTTTTCCATCCTCTGTTTTCTAAACCAGTCACAGTTTTACTATGCATTCATAGAGAAAAACAACCGCAAACTCAAACTTTCTGGACTCCTTTTATCACCAATGACTTCTACCGACATGTTTTATCACCATCATATTTCAAAGCTTTGAAAAACACTGTTTTGTGATTTATAATGGAATATGAAGGTGTGCATGAAACACTCCCAGGGGATTAACACTTGAGTAATATTTAGAACTTGTATATATATCTGTTGGTCACCATGGGCAAAGTAAAATATAGGAACCTCATTAAGAATCACACTTGTCAACAATGTAGCCGCCCATCTGTCATTGAAGTTTAATTACATCACCCATAATCATTAGGTGAACACACATCATGGTGAAAGAATGAGCAAAGATGAGTCTCTTTTTTTTCCTCGTGTGAGAACTGTACATCTTTTCTTTGTTGTTCCACAGGTGAGGTGGAATTGGAGGAATACTACCCTGCCTTTCTTGACATGGTTCGCAGTCTCCTGGATGGGAACCTGGACTCTACACAGTATGAAGACACGCTGAGAGAGATGTTCACCATTCATGCCTACATTGGATTCACTATTGACAAGGTCATACACAATATCATCCGACAGGTAAGCAACCATTCAAATATTTATATTATTATTATTATTATATTTATTTTAGTATTTGAGGGTTTGTTTTTGGGGTACAGTGAGGTTTAGTGATCCTCCCATAAAATATTAGCTGCCAAAAAAAATCCTTTATTTGGGACTGAAGTTATTGTAATATTTTGACTTAAGTTTGTAGAAATTCATAAAAGGTGTTCATTCTGTTCTCAAATAATTGTTGACATTAGCAAAACCAGGGCAAGACTGCTCTGATCTCATGTGTTAGGGTGGAAGCTTTGGTTCTAACACGTCCTGACTTCTGTTTTTCAGCCACAACTAAACATGAACTTTTTTTATTGCTACCTATTTCTGTTTCTCTGCTTGTTTTTCCTAATATGGTTTGACTGTGAACGAGTTAGTAGACGTCAAATGCTTTTTACAATTCACAGTAACCACCCCCATCATATCAATATCTTGTGGTATTGTGCAGCAAATATGCATGTATGTGCAGAAATGTTATTCCAATACCAATACTCTTTTTGCTGCTGTAAACATTAGTTTTCCTGCGGTAGGATCAATAAATTCACATCTTATCTGATTGTTTTTGGTGATGTCCATCAACTTAGCTACTTCAGGATTTGTTCAGTTAACATAGTGTTATATATACAGACTTATATGGTCTGTCATTATGGAATACCAACGAAAAACCTGCACGATGCCCTGTAACAGAAGTGTCCCATTTCTCTTTCTTATGACACAACAGCAGTAACATGGGGTCTTTAATTACTTTTAATTGTATAGACTCCTATTCTCCATATTTCCAAGAACTCGTGTCAGGCTAATATCTTGTCTTCAGAGAAGTAGATGTTTTTATATGTGTAAAGCTCCAACCCTACCATCTATTGCCCTCCATATTTCTGCCCTACAAAGGCAAAGAGCAATATTTATTTTTTTTTGCACTGGTCAGAAGCCTATTATTTTTGTCAAAACAGTTACAATTTTGAATGGCTTGTGCTAAATCCTTCGTGTGTGTGTGTGTGTGTGTATGTATATGTGTCTATATATATATATATATATATATATATATATATATATATATATATATATATATATATATATATATATATATATATATATATATATATATATATACACACACACACAAAAATATTTTAGGGGTGGTGCGGTATGTATTGCATGGTCTGGGGTTGCTGTTTTATTGTTTGTTTTTTTTATTTTAAGTTCCCTATACTGGGGCATATGGCAATGCAAATGTTTTTAAGAAGCTGGGGGTTGCGCCTGTTAAGGCATCAAGCAGTATGTCTTGATTTAAAATATAGTAAGTTCTTCATCAAATAATCTAAAAACTAACTGACTTGCTTACTTGTAATTTAATGGGTTTAATGGGTTACTGTATGTTGATGTATTTATACAGTAATACAGGGGAGCACAACTCTGGTCCTCAAGGGCTGGAATCCTGCGTGCTTTCAATATTTCCTTCTTTCAGTACACCTGATTTAATTAATGATCAGCTCATCATCCAGCGCTACAGAAGCCTGATAATGATGTAATGGCTTTCAGGTGTGATGGAAGAGGGAAACGTCTAAAACTTGCAGGATACCGGCCCTCGAGGCCTGTAGTTCCCCATCCCTGCTGCAATGCAACAAAGGCAAAGTGCAGTATTGCTTATAAAACTGCGAGATTTTGCCTAAATGTCACAATACAATATGCTTGAAATCACTTCCCTTTAACAAAATAGATGCACTTATAAAATTTAATCCTCAGGCTTGGTGGAAAAAGAACATAAAAAACAGTGTTTCTCAGTTTGGCATTTTTGCAGATACTGCTGCCTGGTTTTATAGGACAGATTTGTTTTCTAACATCTTATTTCTTTGTGTCCAGTTGCAGCATCTAGTGAGCGATGAGGTGTGTCTACAGGTGGTGGACCTGTACCTGGCTGAGAGGAAGAGGGGGGCAGCGGGAGGAAACCTGTCATCGCAGTGTGTTCGAGCAGCATGGGAGACGAGCTACCAGTGGAAAGCAGAGAGAGTTATGGCTGAGGAGAACTGTTTCAAGGTGAGGTTGTGAACAACAGAGGAGACATGACGGAAACGACCATGACTGAATGACATCCAAAAGCCTCTGTATCCCACATAGAGCTGAGCTTTAACCTGGAAAAGGAATATGGCGTGTTCACATGTAACTGCTGACTGATTTATTTTTAAAATGGGACAGTTCATAACTATGAACATTTACACATAGCTGACTATAGTCATCAAGTTCAATTGGCAGGTAAGAAAACAAAGAAACAAAACTTACAGATGACAGAATACCATAACTGAACTAAGACATATGAAAAGAAAGAACATGTAGTGCACACAAACGGACAAAAGTAGGGGGACCAAGGCGAACCACCATTGATGGTTTCCACATGATTATATTATCAATGTCCCATAACACTGGTCTACAAGTAAAAGGCTTCTGGAATAATAGGCTACCACATGTGTGTTACTGATAAAGAAAATGGTGGTTGGCTCAAGTTTACAAGATAAGTCTGGAGTAACCACTGTGCTTGTCTCTTGGACCGGATCGTGGCTGGTGTGACGTAAAAGGAAGAAATATCTGCCGTTGACTTCATATGTGGAATCTGTTTGTCATTGTTTGTGGTCTGAGTCAGTTCTATTAAAGCTCCTCCCATTGTCTGTGAGTAAAGGACTTTCCCTGTTGCCTGGGAAACCAGCCTGCAGTTACACATGCAGACACACACACACACACAGAGCTGACTTGGAGTGTGAATGCTAAATTTCACCTCTGAACTCTGACGATTTTTGGGAAAACCATAGCTAATTGGTGAAAATAAAGTTGATCATGAGTGGCAGGAGGGTCTGAGGTAACCTGATTCACGCCAGATGTATGGATGCTTCGTATGAATGACGTACTACTTCAACAAATCACATTGAAAGCAGTATGTAACGTACATGAGAGCTCTTACCATACCTGGTTGGGAGAAGAGCCATAACATCCTTGTCACCAATAAATTCTTTGAAAACTGTTCAGTTCATCTTTTAAAGAATCACTATGCGATAGTTTCGACAATACCGTTGAAATTGCAGAACCGAAGCCTAGTTCAGTCTCGTCCATGGTAGCCGCCATGTTTTTCAAAGCTACTGAGAGTCCTGTATTCTCCCTGGCTGCGCTATGATTACGTCATAACTGTTAAAATCACACTCAGTGATCTGGATTGGTCCGTCCACCATTTGGCCGTAGACAACAGAATGTCTAGCGTGGTTTACTAGACTCTTGTGTGAGCTCATGAAGCTGAGCGGAAACTCATGAGGGTCGGCGAAAGCCAGGCTAGGTCTGAGGAACAAGTAGATGTATATTTTTTTTCCTGTTCTGTGAAAAATAAGTGATGTAGAACAGTTTTAAAACCACTGAACTCACCAAAAGGAAGCAGATCTATTGGTCTGTCAGTCATGTTAAAGCTCCTTCCACAGTCTTGTCTCCAGGTGTTTCATAGACGCAGCAGCACCATTTCCATGGAGATGAACAGAGTACAGGCAACTTCAAAAGGGAGACGCTGAGAGAGCTGCCCACACTTATATGTAAAAATAGGTGTGAACATACTGCTAAGCTCCTGCCATTTTTGAGAAAACGGTAAATAATTGGTAAAAACAAAGTTGACCATGAGTGGAAGGAGGATCTGATGTAGTTTTTATCTTTGTACTGTGAAAATAAGTGAGCTACTGCAATTTTAAAACTTTGAACTCGACAAGAGAGAGAAATTATTTTTAGAATGGCTATGGAGGGAAAACCCTGACATCATCCCAAATGGGTTCCTGTCATTTCACTTTAAAAAGATATTCGAACCGTAGGGACCATGACAACATTTGTGGAAAAGATTTCTTATTTATGGTTTTGCTGTGACGGAGAGTTATTTCGAATTTTTTTCAGGTGGCTTTTTGCTTCTCTTGTGCTCTAGTGGTGATATCACCCACTGAATTTAAAATATCAGATTTTGGCCTTTTCAGGGTGGATTTCATGAGTTCTCTTTCGAGAACCGTAAGTCGCACCCTCATGAGAACCACACCCTGCTGAGGTCCAAAAGGGTTCTGTTTTAAAGTTCAAATGAAGTCTGTGCGTTAAAGTATGGCGCAGCAGTAGCCTTGCCAAAAAAGGACATTTTTGTTGGTCCAATTAAGAATGAATGGGGTTTTATTTGGCATACAAATGCAAAATATGTACGACATTGGAATTATGAGACCACACGTGTAATCTCTGGGCCAATCCAAAGAATTTTTCCTATTTACTGCAAAACATTCAGATGTATCGTTTGGGAGTTACAGCCACATAAACATGGCCCAATTCATTTTGAATGGACATTTTTGACAGTTTTTTTCTCATGTTATACAAAATCTGTGCATCGGAATGTCAATCCTGATAGATGGCACGTCTTTCGATACCGGTCCATACATTTTAGCATCAAAAGATTTGGTCCATTTACGGCAGTGTGGGCTGCATTTTTTTCCCAAAGTTTTTTTGTATAATAAAACATAAACCATAGACCCCTGCCTGTGCCTTGCATTGCAAGCACACCGGGAAAAACAAGAGCAAACCAGCACTTTTGTCATTTGTTTTCTGATTAATCTTATTCATGTATGTAAGATTTCGCACATTTAACGTCTGAAGAAGATACCTTCTAAAAAGGTAGAGCAGTGTAATTGTTATTGCATATCACATTCTCACTTATTGCACTGTTATACTGCACATAACACTCTGTGGCCGTTATGCCTATCCCTCTGTCACTGTTACATAAGAGCCAACTACATTATAACCCTCTGGCATTATTACACATAATTGCATTATAATTTTTCCATTGTCACTATTCCACAAGATAATCTGATCTGCACATGCTGCAGAAATGGAGTATTTGATTTATTTTCTGTTCTTTGGATTATTGTCTCCCAGGTGATGTTTATCCAAAACAAGGGCCATGTGACAATGACCATCGAGCTGCTGGACACTGAGGAAGCCCAGGCTGATGACCCATTGGATGTACAGGTGAATATGTGTCACTGTATTGCATAATGCCAGACAGTTGGTATTGACATTAAACACTGCTGTTACTGATCAGCGATGTCTTCTTCCTCAGTGCCTGTCTAGCTACATGGAGCAGTTTGTCGGAACAGAGTCCAGTTTGTGTTCACAAGCAGAGGGTTACTTCTTCAAACCTGTATTTCTGCCAAGGTAAAAAACAAAAACAGGAGAATGTGTACACATGCCTGATAAACGTTTAGAAGTCTTTGATTTTAGGTTGCCTACACAGTCAACATGTGTGACACAACCAATGTCCTAGTCAACACATTGAACAGAAGTGAGCCTGACGACATGTAAAATGCAATAGGAGGTAGCTCTGTGTCAGGTGCAGTCCAAGTGTGAAACCAGGTGATATTCAGATTGAACTGGCTACAGAAATAGAATCTATTCTGTTTGTTCAACCAGACATTTTAAGGGTAGGAATACTGTGGTAATTCACAGGAGAATAATCACATAAACAGCCATTGTAATGTTCGCAGGGTTCCCACAGATCCTTGAAAAGTCTTAAAAGGCATTGACTTCATGATTCTAGAACAAGGCCTTAATTGGCATTAAAATGTCTTAAATCAAATTTTCAAAAGTCTTAAAAATGTGGACACATTAGTAGGATTTATGTTAGTTTATATTCCAAAAATAATTTAGGGTGAGTAGAAAATGAGGGCACATCATTCTGTGGGTGTAGTATTCCTTGAACTGTACCTAATTTTTTTGCAAGTGTGTGTTTTATATGGTGTGTGTGTGTGTGTGTGTGTGTGTGTGTGTGTGTGTTCAACATTTCAAAGTTATGCTTCTTGATGTAAATAGTTCATGAATGTAGCAACAACTGGACCAAAAAGTAATGTTTTATTTAAAATAAATCGTTGGTAAAACTGCCCCCAGGTAATTCATCTGGTGTTTTTTCCCTTTTCAATTTTGGTTCATTGTCATCTTGGTCTTAAATTTAATTTCAAACGGGATTAAAATCATCTTAAAGTCTTGAATTTAACTTGCCCTGAGCTGTAGGAACGCTGCGTTTGACCAGAACTCGTTAAATTAAACTAAATTGCTTGCGTATTGCCCCTGCTAGTGATGTTTAGAATTTATTTACATTTTCTTTGTAGAGCCCTATATTACAACAAAGTTGCTGCATCACATATAAAACTAAAAAAGTACACTGAGAACGCAGACCTCCGCCAAAGTAGACCCCCCCCCCCACCAACCCGATCACCCCCAAAATGAAATCAGTTCTTCCTGTTCACATTTCCAACATATCCTGAAAATGTAATCAAAATCCGTCCATAAGTTTTCAAGTTACCAGACAAACCGATAAACGCCAGCAAAAACATAACTTCTTTGGCGGAGGTAAAAATAGACAATGTATTTTGAGATGCAAGCAGGCATCATGGCGGCAGATGCATCAGAATGCATTTGCTTTTGTGTTGACTAGGACACGTGTGTAGTATGAGAAAAATTGGGTCTTTTAAAAAAATTGTAAATCTTCACTTGATTTTTATTGCAGCCAGTCCTTGTCTGCATTCGTCACTGGCTCTAAAAAAATTGCATATGTGACATCATTGTAAAAATGCTCTTATCAATCTGAACATCAGAACTTTCAGAAGGACAGGTTTAATGTATGCGTTGGGATTTTCACTGCATAAAAATGATAAACCTCTGCCATTGGATTCAATCTATTCTGTTTAAAGGACTTAATTAGTCTGAATTTTTACAGTGTTACTATAAACAGCCTCCTGTTTATAGTAAGTAGCTACTGGTGTTGGTTATGAGGATATACTCATGACGTTACCACGACCTGAACCCATTTAGCAGCAACGTTTGGCTTCAATGACATGAAAACAAAGATGCTCACTGTGTAATTTAACTTAAAGGATCCTCATGTAGTTACTTGATACAGGGATAATTTTGTACCAGTAAGTCAACTTTGAACAGACGGGTTCATACAGCAGTGAGACTCGGCTAACACTCTATTAACTAATGATTAACATGATCAGCTGTTTCTTGTTGGTTACCAAGTGAAGCTTGTCTTAATGACACAAACTAAACAATGTACTCAACAACAGCTGGTTCATCTGTAGCAGCAGCAGCTTTACTGTTGGCTACTTCTTAATAAATGTTTTCAGTTTTCTTCAGTTTGGTTAATATGAGAGAAAAGTAAAATTTAAATTTTTCTTGGTGTATTTCCCCAATATTGACGTGGACTAGTGCAACTTAGAAAATCCTATTCCTGGCCACAGCAATGTCCACTAGTGGATCACTGTTTTTATTCAAGTAGATGATCATTTATTTTAGCCCCAATTTGTTTCCTCTACCAAATGTAGCTGTGTCGCTTTATGTTTAGCGATCCAGTTGTGACTGAGGGGGTGTTTTCCACTGGGACTGTATCGGTCTAAGCCCTCTAGGAAAAATGCCTCTGAACACATTAGAATTCAATGTGTACAAGTGCAAAACGCCTGGGTCAGTGTCTGATAATAATATTCCATGTCTCTCGTTTTGTAGGAATCTGCGTCGTTTCCGCCGCTGGCAGGTGCGACAGGTTGAGGCCATGCGCTGCAGAAGAGAGTGGCACCGACAACTGGGGGTGGAGAACGCTGGCAGCCTGGACTGTCGCTTCAAACTCAACACCCACAAGATGGTGTTTGTCATGAACTCTGAGGATTACATGTATCGTCGAGGGGCGCTGGTCAAGGCCAGGAAGGTACGCTGCACTGTTCACTCATTTTGACTCTTATGCTCTATTCGCACGGGATGAGTATTACCTATGGACCACTGGTAATTCGGAATAATTACGTATAATGTCTGAGTTCTTAGTCCCGTGCGAATACGCCATGTCCGTGATTTGCTCAGTAACAATTCTGTCGCAAATTACCTACTGTGTTTTGGTGAAAAACAGAGGTCCAGTGGTAATTCAAGTCCCATGTGAATGCGTATGTCTGTGTTTGTGATTTCAATTGCACGCCTCTTGTCTTTTTCTGGACTTAATAATGCAGGAAGTGGCCGGAATTGCGTGGCAGCATGTGATGTGTGTCACGCCAACCCACATGTACACTAACATTTATAGCTATCGGAGGTTGTCTCTATAGAATCAGTCGGCTGTTTGCCAGAGGGAAAGTCTATGCTAAGAACTTCCATTGTAACCTCGAGACTGCTTTCATCTGCACTGACCCCACTCTTATTTTCAATTCAATTTTATTTATAAAGCCCCAAATCACAACAATGTCGTCTCACAGGGCTTTACAGAAGCGTGAAGGCGTGGAGGAAATTTAGACTGCATCCCTGTCGATGGGATTTTTCCCTTTGTGGATACAGTACTGTTCTTATGCATACTTTGTTTTCATAACTAACTTATTAATGTATTGAGACCAAACAGGATGTTGTGAACTTAAGACATATCTGGTCATAATGTCTGAAATTTGCGTGAATTCCAGCCTTTTGTTTATCCTCTCCGAATGTGCCACACAATAACACAGAGGTACGGGGGTAATTGCGAATTACCAGTGATCCATAGTTAATACTTATCCCATGTGAATAGTACATTAGTCTTCTTTGGCATTTCAGAGTTGATGAGGAGGATCTGTGTGACAGCGTGTCGGGGAAAATCAAACCCTGCTTCAGCCAGAGCTAACGGTCGTTAAATTATGCTCGGACGTGTCGTCCACATAGCTCTGACAGATTTTGTTTTTCTCCACAGTCACAGCACAGAGTGGCAGCAAGCCAGCACGAACGCTTCGACAAGTGGCACCAGGGCTGGCTGGCCAATCACGTCAGCGCTTCAGCCGAGCGCTCTGTGCAGAACTGGCTGATGGGAGAAGAAGAGGAGGACATGATCCCTTGCAAGACGACCTGTTTGTTGACCGAGGTGAAGGGCCAGGCGGTCAACAGATACCAAGTTCATTACAGCGGTAGCAAAGCCCCCGCCTCGCCTTAGAGGGACACACCCTACGCACACACACCTCCACACACACCAAGGTAAATGCATGGACGCACAGGACATTCATACACTAAACAGACACCAACAGATGCAGTCCAGCTACTCGACCGGCCTCCACATGTTCACTCATTCACTTCCACTCATGGATGAAGGAACACAGTGCAGACTTGGGGCTGTTTTCATCAGTCCATCGAACAGTGAATCTGTGAATGAGTCCACAGGGAGAGGCAGGACGTGGACACGGTGGCCGACACGGACCGTAAAGTCATTAATGGGAGCGAAATGGGCCCGGACCGACGGGTGAGCGTGATGCGATGGCACAAACGGAGCTCAGTATCGTCACTCTAGCTTCTCAATGAACTGCACTATGATTGATAAAACTAATGGACAGATATGTCTGATCAGGTGGCAACTTATAAGATCATGGTTTGTTTCAGAAATGTGAATGTCTGTTTCTTTTTCTTTCTTTCTTTTTTTTTAAGTCAAGTGTAGTTTTTAGCTTCTAAAGCCAGAGAGCCTTTTGCTTGTTGGTTGGTTTCTGCGTGTTTCTATGGAGAGATACTGGTAAACGTGTGTATGTATGTGTATCCTGCTCTCCTCATTTTGTCTGTTTGTATGAGTACAGGCTGTACAACTAGTTATTTCATTCTTACTGTATGTGCATATATATATATACAACAGGGAGCCTGTGTTTGATATATGCATTTCTGAGTTGATTGATACATCTAAAGATCATGTGGTTCTTTACAGTGTTTGCTGTCAGCCAACTTGATGTTTTCATTTTGTTTTGTATTTCTCCTTTTGTGTTGTAGCTAAACAAGTTATCAAGGAGTTCTTAAAATTAATTGGTTTAATATTGATGAAGCATTCAGATTATGTACCATATTCATGATTTCACCAAATGTTTACTTTGCATTGTCTTTTTTTGCATACTGACATTGAAAATAAAAGCAAAATATCAGTGTTAAAATAGAATGTATAACATTTATCCTGTATCAGTTATCATGAATAAACAACCTAGTTGTGACATTCTTAGATGGTGACTACCAGGTCTGTTGTTTACTGGTTGTAGAAGTAACAGACCCCTTAACTCCACAACTGCTAGGGGTACGGCCGGGGTATTGTTTACCTCAACCACCAACGGGTAGGGTGTATCCATGTGCGTTGGTTCTGTTTTCCTAATGCTCAAGACTCAATGGATTTTAGGTACAAAGTGACAATAACTCGAGTCATGACATTGTGTTTATTCACCCGTTGGTTTTAGGATTTGTAAATAAAACGTGTTAAGTGCTTTGCAGATCCATCAGTACCAGTTAGTTGAAATCGGGGGGTCCCAATCCTGGTCCTCAGGAGGTACTATCCTGCATGTTTTAGATGTATCCCTCTTCCAACACACTGAATGAGTGAATGTATTTATGTCTTCACACTATTTTTATTTTTCAGTTACATGATAAATGTAAATTAAACACAATGGAGAAAAGGGTCCCCAAATAAATAAAATGGTACTGAAATAAGGCACTCTATTTTAGACAATACAAAATAGTAAAGCATACAATTATGCAAATCAATGTTATTAACCTGTATTCAATTATCAATGGATGGCATGTCTACATCCATAACACATTTAAGGTGGTGAAATGAGAGGTTTATCATGTGAATCAGGTGTGTTTGAGGGGAATATGGAGGACCAGGATTGGGCACCCCTGGTCTAAATGAATGATTCTGTAGTGATGTCACTCCCTGGTTTGTGAACTGACTCATGCTGTCAGTGTTTTGGTTTAAAAAAAAACAACAAACAAACCTGGGGATGAAACTCAATCAGGCTAAAACTAACATCAACTAATACTTTGACACTGAAAGCCACCAAGTAAATTGTTGTTAAATGTTTACACTGATGAAAGTAATGTCTACTTTTTATACTGCATAGAAACACTCATGATCCAAACTATGATTAATGTTAACATTAATCATGGTGTGTATGGTTTAAAACACTCACTTTAGTTCAGGGGCCACATTCAGCTATATTTGGACCAGTAAAATAAAAACACAGAACTATATAAATAATAAAACAATTGTCCATGTTTTAGAGCAAAAAAGGTCAATTTACATGATGAAAATGTTTACTTCTACAAACCATCCTTTCAAATAATGTGAATAGCATTAACAAATTGAAATAATGTGTAATGTTAACATCATTAGGCTTCAGTTTATCATTTCCATGTGTATATTATAGCTTACAAATACACAAAACATTTAGTAATAGATGGGATATTATTAAAATTGTACTTATTTCTCTTAAGACATTTCAGACTGTTTATATTTGTTCTGGTTGTACGGACTTATTTTGCAAAATTACATGTTTAACTAAATGAAAACATTTACATAGAGAAAAAATGACATGTGAGTATTTATAGGTTATGAGAGAGAATTGGTCTGAATGTGGAACCTCAACTAAAATGATTCATATATTGGTGTCGATTTTACATTTCACAAATTCAAAAGGTCCAGTCTGGCCCTTTTGGTGGGCCGGATTTGGCCCCCAGGCCTTATGTTTGACACCTGTGGTTTAAAAGGTGCTACAGTGTTAACGGGACTGTTGGCAATTAAGTCATGATAAACGTGACAGAATCCTTTTTATTTATTTAAATACAACTTTATCAGAGAGAAAAAGGCAAACAAAAAACGATGTAACCCTTCCTGTAACCACATTTACTTCTGCTATAAACTTAATCTTTTGGAGTCAGTGAATCGTGAACCAGGAAATACAGTATAATATTTCAGTTTTGGTTTCATCTTTCAGTTCTACACCAGTGGTTTTATATAGAGCTTTGACTGTAACAATGTGCCAGGTTTTATTTTTACATTTTAATACAAAATTTCAAATGAAGAACCTCAACCGTTTGGTAGAGGTAACTTTGAACCCTGATATCTAACCTAAATTCAAGTCCTTAGACACATAACTTCTTCTCCCCCTTTTATGAGAAGCATGTAATCCACAAAAACACCACCAGGTGGCACTGACAATGATATATTCACCTCATGCTAGTAAAACACCAAAGAAGAGCATCATAACCATGACAACACCTCTGCTATGATCTTTTCTTGGACACAAAATTGCGGTCAAGTTGGATAAATATATATATATATATATATATATATATATATATATATATATATATATATGTATAAATAAAATAAAATAGGCTCTAAAAGTTAACCTGTTTCAGAAATACTTGAGTTCGTTCCTCCGTTCGTCATCTCGTGCTGGTATTCATGTAATAATTTTTTAACCAAACGGTAGAGATGATAGTAAAGGCTCGTGAAATGCTAATGCTAATCATGAATGATACAAACACAAAGAGTTAATACATATAATTTGAACCAAGTCACAAATTGTGTTGGTAAGATTGGTGAAGGTGAAAATCTCTTATAATAGTCCCTGTGAGGTGGAAAAAGAAAAAGGAAAAAAAAAATTGTGATTTTTGTAGTTTGACCAACAAAGGGTTAAACTGTTAATATATGTATATTTATGGCCATTAATTAAAAAATGCTTTGCAGGGTCTATTGGAGCAGAGACTGACAGGTCATGGGAACCAGTAGTTGTGAAGAATACGTGCTGTTTAATGAATAATAACAGGCCAGTACATATGCACTCTGCTAATGGGTTTTATTTTTGTGGCCTTAAATATTATATGCAAATATTTTTTTTTTCTGTTTTAAGTCTGAACTACAGACTGACTTTTTGAGCCTCAAGTGGCTATTTTAAGAAAACGCAGTCGGTGCCTCTTGAAAATATGAGAAATATTCATGGTTTTCCTCTAAATGGTTCAGACTGTGCTTAAAGAGTAAAAAATAAATGCATATGGATACACTTGTATATATGAAGATCTCCATTTAATCTGTTTATCATGAATGTATTTACTTATGGGGAGTGAATCAGGTTAAATTTACGCATCTGTAAACATTTAAACATAAAAAGGAATAGATGGTTTTGATTTTAAAGCTTTCTCCAAAAGCTGCTTTTTGATTCCACTGTTTATTTGTTTGCCAAAAAAAACAAGATTTTCTGGCTTTTCAGGATGATTCGTTGATTGAGTTGGAACACAGAACATATCTGCAGAGTGACATAAACTGAGATGTTAAATTCCAAGATGCTGCCAATACCTTTGGGTGAATCCCTCAACCTTTTAAAACTTTTTTTGTCTGTTTGGATTGACTTGCCAAACCTCTACCTCTACCTATCTTACACATATTGTCTCCTTCAGGGGTCTCAAACTCATTACTTTCAGGGACCACATTCAGCATAATAGCATAATAATAACCTTGAAAAAAACAAATTTTTGTGTTTGTTTTAGTGCAAACAAACGCCATTACCTTATGAAAATACTTTTTAAAGATAAACTATCCAACAATGAAGATGTGATTAACCTGAAAAAAGTGAAATATCTCAAGAAAAATACGTGAAATTCTAACAATATTATGCCTCAATTTATCATTTACGCACATGCATTATGGATCAGATCTGCTACAAAACACTAAATAGTTAAAATTGTGCTTAATTTTCTTCATAAATTTCAGGTTGTTCATATTTATTCAGGTTTTTCACATATAAATATTTATCAAGCGTAAATATTTTTCCTAATTTAATGTTATTTTTTGCACTATAACAAGGACAGAGATTTGAAGTTATCATTATTTATGGGCATAATTTTAATTATTTTCACATCAAAATGAGAAAAAAATATGGAGTCATTCGTGTTTTTTTTTTTGTAGATTATTCGGCTATAATTTGTCTCTAGATAATATTGGTCTGTATGTGGAACCTGAACTAAAATCAGTTCTACAGCCTTGACTGTGGTATTTTTACACTTAGCAAATTCATCCCAGGGGCCGCATTGGAACCTTTGGTGGGCCGCATTTGGCCCCCGGGCTGCATGTTTGACACCCCTGGTCTACTTCATATTTTAGAGTTAAGGTGATAAATGTAATGCAACATTTTAAATGAACAAATTCTGCTTTGAATGCTCTGAAAACCACCAGTCACAGCTGTGGGGAAACATCTGAAATGGTGCAGAACAGAAACAGAAAGACCTTCAAACCACCGGTGAGAACCATATGTGAGGTGCGTCACTGCTGAGGCTCAGTTGGTCGAGCCGTCTGTCCACTGACTGAAGGGTTGATGGTTCGGATCCTGTCTTCGCCTCTCCATATGTTGAAGTGTCCTTTGATGAGTCACTGAACCCTAAATTGTTTCCAGTACCAGCACCTTCCTACTATTGTGTAAATCAGGGGTCTCAAACATGCGGCGCGGGGGCCAAATGCGGCCTGCCCAAGGTTCCAATGTGGCCCATACAATGAATCTGCAAAGTGCAAAAATTCCACAGTTAAGGTTGTGGCACTGATTTTAGTTCAGGTTCCACATACAGACCAATATGATCTAGAGTCAAATTACAGGAGAATAACCTACAAAAAAAATTACTCCATATTTTCTTTTCATTTTGATGTGAAAATAATTTATATTATGCCTGTAAATAATGACAACTTTAAATTTCTGTCTGTTATAGTGCAAAAAATAACCTGAAATTAGGAAAATAGTTATACTTACAAACTATCCTGTAAGAATAAAATGTGAAAAACCTGAACAAATATGAACAACCTAAAATTTCTAAAGAAAATTAAGAACAATTCTAACCATTTGGTGTCCTTGTAGTAGATCTGATCCATGTAATGTACGTGTGTAAATAATTAACTGAGGCATAATGTTAGAATTGCACACATTTTTCTTGAGATTTTTCATTTTTTTCAGGTTATTCCCACCTTTCTTGTTGGAAAATAAGTGTTTGCATACGGTAATTGGGTTTGTTTGCACTAAAACATAGACAAAAATTTGTAATTGTCCATTTTTTTTCTCAATTATTATACTATTATTTTATTGGTCCGGCTCACTCGAGATCAAATTGGACTGATTGTAGCCCCTGAAAGTCATGAGTTTGAGACCCCTGGTGTAAATGGAGGAATTAGATCAGATAGTACTTCATTGATCCTTTGGGAAGGCTCCTTCAGGGAAATTACAGGTGGAATGTGAGGCTTTGTAAATCACTTTGAGCACCTTAAACCCTTTGTTGGTCATCTCAACCGTTTGGTAGAGGTGACTTTGATCCCTATTATCTAATCTAAATTTAAGTCCTTTGACACCAAACTTCTTTGCAGTCTCCCCCTTTTGTAAGAAGCATGTAATGCACAAAAATACCACCGGGTGGCACTGATAATGATATTCAGCTTATGCTAGTATATAAACCACCAAGGAAGGAGATCAGAACTGTGACAACACATCTGCTGTGATCTTTTCTTTTGGACAAAATTTCAGGCAAGTTCGATTTTATTTTTCATTTTATTAACTTTTAGAGAGTCTATTTTACATAAATAATCCTCATCATGTTTCAGAAATGTAATAATTTTTTTGAACCCAAACAGTAGAGATGATAGTAAAGGGCCATGAAATGCTAATGCTAATCGCCAATGATACAAACAAAGAGTTAATGCATCTAATTTGAACCAAGTCACAAATTATGTTGGTAAGATTGGTGAAGGAATAATGTTTGAGTTTTAATACTTTAGTTAAATTTAGGGTTAGTAAAAAAAAAAAAAAAAAAAAGCTAATAAGTGCGGCACGGTGGTGCAGTGGTTAGTACTCGTGCCTCACAGCAAGAAGGACCCTGGTTCAAATCCCACACCAGACCTTTCTGTGTGGAGTTTGCATGTTCTCCCCGTCTCTGCATGGGTTTTCTCCCATTTCCCCCCACCATCCAAACACATGCACTGATAGGTTAATATGTTAATTCTAAATTGTCCATAGGTGTGAATGTAAGAGTGATTGTTTGTCTATATATGTTCAGCCCTGAGATGAACTGGAGACTCATACAGGGTGTACCCCGCCTTCACCCATTGTAGCTGGATTTGACCCCAGTGACCCCAGTGAGGATAAAGCGGGTTCAGATGACAAGTGATAACTTTAAAAGTTTAATTAGATTTAAAAAAAATAATTTAGAGGAAAAAAAAAACAATTAAAAAAATATCTATTTTTCATGTTATAATAGTCGCTGTGAGGTGGAAAACACACACACAATAATATTGTGATTTTTGTAGTGTGACCAACAAAGAGTTATGTGTGTATAACTATATGAACACTACTAGTAAGAATGGATTAGATTTATATAGTGCTTTTCTATGTACACACACTCAAAAGTGCACAGTGGATCTATTATTCTTTCACTCACATGCTCCGTTAATACAGTGTGTTTAGTGCAGGGCTGTTCACAGCTGCTATCCTGCATGTTTTAGTTGTTTCCTTCTTTCAACACACCTGATTCAAATGGTCAGCCTATCATGCAGTTCTTCAAAACACTGATAATGACCTTCAGGTGTTCTGGAAGAGGGAAACATCTAAAACATGCAGGATATTGGCTCTGCAGGACCAGGGTTGGGCACCTCTGGTTTAGTTCAAAGCCCCTGAATATAATGAGGTTCTTCACTCACCAGTAATAACAGAACACCTGAGGAACCTGGAACTTAACCCTTTAACCC
The DNA here is from genome assembly GCA_020466265.1 of Siphamia tubifer. Taxonomy (NCBI): domain Eukaryota; kingdom Metazoa; phylum Chordata; class Actinopteri; order Kurtiformes; family Apogonidae; genus Siphamia; species Siphamia tubifer. The sequence goes on along the minus strand of CM035786.1, from coordinate 43,611,495 downwards.
CTGATGTGTCAGCGATGACGTGTTCTGAAAGGTTGGTTAGTTTCAATATTCAGAAAAAAAGAGTGTTTTTACTGTAATTTTACTGAGTTTTGTTCATGGATTTATGGAAATAGACAGGTTTTAAAAAGCAACTGATTTAGAAAAATAGAAAAAGCCAAACCAAATTACAATATTATTTATTTATACTTCATTTTAGTTTAACTAAGTTAAGCTATTATTTTGTAAATATTTATTGGTTTGTTAATTTTGTTCCTTATTTTGTTTTATATTTCTACATTTAATATTGTATTTTATTATTTTTCTTCACTTTTGTCTCTTATTTTGTTCACGTTACTTATTATTTTCGTGGTTTATTATACATTTTTGACTGTTATTGTCCATTTTATTATTTTATTAATTTTTAACTGGAACTGTTAAAAGTCTCAGGAGTTAAAGGGTTAAAATATCTGTAAGGGAGGGGGAGGGAAAAAAGAGTCGAGACACAGATGGAGTTTTAGAAATAATTGTGGTTTATAAAACCCAGATATGACAGGATCACCAAAGTGTTTACAGAAATACAAATACCATCAGGAAAACCATCATAGAACAGCGTTATACACTTGACATGTACAAACTACTCTGGAAAAGGGACTTGGGGACGATGGTTCAGACTAAGACACTTTCCTTTTCATTAGTCTTATGTCTTTTATAACCACATTTAACCACAATGTATTTACTCTATGATTTCTTTTAACCAAAGTAGAACATCCATTTACCAAATTACAGGTACGATCACGTTCAGCTAGATTAGAGAAAGGCTACAAACAACATCTAGAGAGGGAGGGGGAGGGTGGGGGGGGGGGCATACACAACCACTTAAACATCATGGGGTTTCAGCAAGCAGTGGAAACTAACTCATTAGTGGTTTTCACCCATGGAAAAAAATGGATGTCTGGACTTTACTTTAAACCATCATCATCATCATCATCATCATCATCATCACTGTCTTATCAAACAAACTGTACAAAAGAACCCTGTTGTCACAGCAACAAACTGAATGTCTGTCAACAAACACTGGTCACTCTTTCAGTTTCTCAGAGGAACCATGTTAAAAAATGTTTCCAGCACATGGACGTCCTGGATCTGTTTTTAGGACATGTTCCACTTCTATTGTACACAAGTGGAGACCGCTCAGGTTGATCTGGATCAGTTTAGTAAGGGATATTGTATCGCACACACGTCAGAAAAATAATTCCCGACAGGGCCGAACAGCACCCCGAAGGGAAATATTTTTCGATATTCACATGTGGGCAATACATTATCCCAATTATTCTACGGCTTATTACTGCTACTACTCTAACACATTGGATAAAATGGCCGTTACAATGTAGCGGCTATTTACTGTCAAAGTGGCCGAACTACCTGCGGAGTGATATGGTACTGTGAATCTGAAGTGACAAAAGTCGTTGCCATTGGCCGCGGAAGTTAATGGCGCAGCGGGCGGTTATTGAAAAAAATCCGCCTGTAGATCACTGGGGATGTCCATTCAAATTGAATGGGAGCTGTCGGAACATTCTAGAGGGTCGTAGAATAAACAGTATCTCATAGCGTGTCCTCTGGACCAAGGTATGTTTGTGTAGAACAAGGACGGTCCAATAATCAGAGCTGATGTTTACACTTTTATCATTTGCGTAGGTCACCACTCACAGTTCCACCAGCACAGAATCTGGTTCTAAAAGTTTATTTTAATCCTTTCACTCAAAACATTGGTTTGGAACAGTAGGTTTTCTGTTTTAACTAAAGTGTGATTGAGTGTGGTGGTTTACAAGAACAAACAAGTGTTCAAATAAACCTAAACCAGAACCAGAACCGACCCAATAGAAAAGCTAAGTGGTGGCGTCTCCTCTGACCAGTGATATTAGATGAGTATTTAGTTTTAATGATTTATCACCTCAAGTTTAATGTGAAAAGTGACTAGAAATTAGCATCTGAGTCACTATTTGAATTGTGTTGGAGTTGTTTTTAAGTTTGACACTGAAATTCAAAGTTTTACTGGAAATGTACTTGAAGTTAAACTTTGCTTTTGTCATAAAGACATTCCCAGAATAAACAGGAAATGTGTCAAATACCGTCAACAAACATTTAAGGGGGAAAAAAGTCGGTTTTATAGTATCAAGTATTTAGTGTGACCTGTCCTAGCACTGGTTGACATGTGTTGAATTATTTTGTCCAGACATTATACAATATTTTCTGCTCTAATCTAGTGGCGTTTGATGTTTCCTATTGTCTGGGTCACAGGTCAGAGGTCAGAGGTCACACTAAACACTGACTTACACTTGTAGAAGACATTTAGCCCTTTTTTTCCCTATGTATTGAATAAGAACAATCAGCTGATCCCTATTACAGTGAGTCAAAGTGCTTCTGTTTGCAGGGGTGGTGCACAGCAGGATCCATTCATGTCCACATTTACAGAGGACAGTGGACACACAAATGTCCTCATCCTCACCTCTTTCATGAGCCCTGAACATAAACCCTCTGGAGATGATGGTGCAGAAGAAGGAATTATACCAACAAGATACAACCAATGACAATCCAGAACCATGTTCTCCATTCCTATGGATTCTGTTTTCTACAGCACGTTCTATTTGTTTTTTGTTTTTTTTTAATACAAACACATTTTTTGACAGATTTACACATGTAAAAGAGTGCAGGATTATGAAAACGCTCCTCATCACCTAAAAAATACTGCTTCTCCTGGAGCAAAACATGGCAACATATGAAATCAGTCATTGTTACAGTGGCTACAATGATCGCTAATATTCACATCATGTCAAATAAATTAAGGTCTATGTACAATGTCAAACAAAAGCAGCATGCAGGCAAGACAACAGCCTTTTTACAAAACCGTCTGCTGAAGTGTTGTGCTCTCTGACACAGGACAGTGGTGGACAGAGGCAATGCGAGGCGTGTGTGTGTGTGTGTGTGTGTGTGTGTTACATGTGTCCAGTGTGTTTTAATGAATAGCTTAATGAAAGCTACCCATGTTCTGTAGCAGGTACAAAACATGTTTCTGCTTCAGATGCTTCACAGTCGTATATTCAGCCACAATGGGAAAAAAAAACCCAGAAGAAACAAGAGAGGCGATGAATGTTCTGTAACACTTGTGTCCTGAAGCTGTCTGGACCTCACCTCATGACCATCACAGTGCAGTCACAGGAGGACAGAGGAAAGAGGAAGGAGGGTGGCAAACAACAAGTAAAATAAGCACAAGTGTCACAGTTATCAGGGGCCAGGGGACCCTTTAGTAACACACTTTAAAATATTTGACAAGAAGACAATGGGATTTTCAGCAGGTTGCATTAAATAATAATAATAATTAAAAAAAAAAAGATCAAAAGTGCTTAAATGAAAGAGGCAGCAGTGAACATTAAGAGACACAACTATGATAAATACACCAAAATATGTTGGATTTCAGAAAGTTGAATACCCTTTTGTTGGGCACCATGTGAGAAACTACTGCATGGTGAAGCGTATACTGGTGGTTCTCAGAGCTGTGACAGATGCTCCATTTCTCATGAGTTTCTGAGACATGAGAAAAAGTCAATCCAAACAACTGAGGTGTGAGTGAATTTTCCTTGGCCACGTTTTTTAAAGGTGTCATTCCATGGTTATTTCATTAATATTGTTATGTTCTCCATTGTTATTGAATGCATTGGGTGTTGGTTCTATTAAAACGGTAGAAAAATGACTTGAGGAGTTTACTGGTACTTCCTCATACATGTCGATGACACGGTGACGAGGCGTCTCTGATTGGCTCAGAATGCATGAAGAAACACCCCCAGCCCCCCTTTCACTCTATGTGTTTACCTTACCAAAGTAGCATCCAGTTAGGTTTTGTACCGTCGCTTGTTTTCAAAATGTGCAGGGAAAAAAAACAAGGCTTTATTTCCACAGAGAGCACATGAACCAGTTTGTGCAGCATTTACTGTGGTGACATCTTCTCTTGTAGATGCTAATGCTAATGCTACTTCAGATTCACTGCGATGGCGGACAGGCTTAACCCCATGTGGGTGTCGTTAATGTCCTTGTGATGTGTAGTGGACAGACTTTTGTGAGTGGATCGTTTCTCTGTGGTTTTCTATGAATGGTAAATACAGCCAGTGGGGGTGGGGGGGGGCACCACACAGCTAACGCAGCATGTGTTGGTATCAGATTGTAAAAGGAGCATAGAAAAGTGGTTTTCAGTGGAATGACACCTTTAAAAGTAGAATAAAAATGTAGTCAAAAGTTGGTGAATAATAATTCCCAAACTCCACCTTCTTCTTCCTTATCGATTAAAGCACAACTCATTTCCCAGATTTAAATCTTCTGGTTTTGTTTTGGGTTTTTTTGGCAAAAAATGGCAGTAAATTAAGATGCTCTGCTGTCATCTGTCTGAGAACCACTCACATGCACAAAGGTGCTCATGCATAGCTTCAGGTTTTTAACTGAACATCAGCTGACATATCAAGTCCCTCTGATAAACACTGACAGAGAACAGGGCTTCCAATGAGTCGAAAACCAGCCCACGACCACTTCAGGCTGCCTGTAACTCTGTCATAGTGTCACGGACACATTCACTACAATCAACCTTTGGTAAATTAATGCAAAGAACAGCAATGCATATACAGAAACAGGGCACTTTTTGATCACGACACACAATGATTCCCACTAATTTAAAGTCAAGATACTGTAGCTTTGAGGTCCAACTACGAGTTTAGTACAAACATGGCACTGGTTTAACTGGGAAAAACATTCCAAATATTAGAAAACACATTAAAGTGGATGCTTTTAAGTAAGTCTCACTGGTAGAAACAACACATGTAGAACTACTACACTAGAGTAATAATGCACATTCAAATATACATTACAAAGCAACTTCACAGACTAAAAATGTTTGAATCCAAACTTCCCTTTTTCCCCAAAGAAAGTTATTTTTCCCTCATGTTTTGTGTAGTAAATGCACTTTTCCTGCAAGTGACACCAGGGTTGTGATTGTACACAGACAACTCAAAGCAAAAATTAACTCAGAAAAGACCAAAGAGTATAAAAAGAATCAACAAGCTGAAACCAGTTGATTTATTTTGTTGTTGTTGTTTTTTTTTTTTTAATGTTTTTGATATGTCGAGTCCTTCTTCAGGTTTCTAATGTTAAATGTTTAAGTCTCTGTTTGATTGGCTTGTTTTGTCCCTGTTGATCCTGGTTCGAGGTTAGAAAAGGTGTGTAAACAGTCGTCTGCAGCCTATTATTTATTTATTTTTTTTTTATTTTGTTTTGTTTCTAAATAAATCCAGAATAAAGTTAAATCTAAAGAAAATACATATGTATCACAAAGTAAACAACACGTGTTTAAAAACTAAACAAAACAATCCTTATAAAAGAAGAGAAAAATCCCAGGGCAGTGTGATCTTGTGTTTCCTGTGGTGTCTGTCTCTCTGTCTGTCTGTCTGTCTGTCTGTCCATCTGCCCGCCCATCTGTCTGTCTGTCTGTCTGTCAATCCGTCCGTCCGTCCGTCCGTGTGGCATTGACTCTCTCCTCAACTGTAGCGGTATTCCACTAATGCTTGTGCTTCAGCAGGTTTGTGGTGTGTGTATCTGTGCGCTGTGGTGTGTGTTCCTATACTTATAAAGACTCTGGAAAATGAGGTAAACTGTTAGAGGTGAGGACGGCCTGGGTGTCCCCATGGACTTAAAGGTTTATACTGAGGGGCTTCCACTTTGACAGGAAAAGGGTTAGGGCTCATGTTAGGGTATGAGGCGCTTATAAGTATAGTGTGTGTGTGTGTGTGTGTGTGTGTGTGTGTGTGTGTGTATTGATTCTGTGGACTCAGCTGAAGGCCTCATCATCCGTGTCTTCAATTAGCACCTTTGTGTCCTTTTTCGATCTAGAAAGAACAAATCAGAACATTACAAACAACCTGTAAAATGAAACGCGTTGGGGTTTTTATATGATTTTATAGGTTTTTATAACCAAGCCAATTTAATAAAGGCTTTTTAATTTTCACTGATAAGAGAGTGCCTTGGATTATTTTCTTTTTTAACCTGTAAAAGGACGTTGATCATGTGTTCTCTGCACAGATTCACCTTTAACTAGTTGCTTGTTGTCATTTATATTGCAGTGCAAAACTACTACATGCCTTATTTTGTATGACCATAGCATTATATATTATATCGTTACTGGATCCAGGAAACGGACGGAGAGTTGGTCTCACCTAAACAGTTACTGTCGTCACAATCACACCAAACAAACATCAATAACATTTCGGGGCTGTTACAATATCTATCTATCTCTCTTTACCCGCCCGGCGGCACAACAGCATGTGTAAATGAAGCGCACCTCAGTTCATCGTTAATGTAAACAGCTCTTCTTCATGGTGTTAACAAACAGTTATTAACCAGTAAGTAATGAGAAATGTTACTGTTGTTAAACTAAGTTAAATAAACTATGTCTTGTTCTGTGACATTTACCCTAAGACAGTGGTTCTTAAACTTTTTTTAGTGATGTTCCCCCTGAGGAACATATTTTTAGTCCAGTACCCCATGACATGGACAAAACATTTTTGTAAGAAAAAAGAGGAACAGTGTCTGTAAAATCAGTGTCTGATTTTGTAAATCCAAACTTATATCACTTTTTTTTATCTCATAATTTTGATTTATGAATTGAATAAATGTTTAATTGAGGAAAAACACTTTTTTGTTATTTTCGGCCATATATTACATTTTTAATATAAAAATGTAACCATTAATGGATAATTGTTCGTTAATTTTCCGATGATAGATTCAGAAAATTTAGCTCATGCGCCACAACCTAGAACACCCCCACATTTTAAATGGCTGTGACGCCCCTGGACCAGAGTCAACAACTGACTTTCTTACACAGGCCCATTCTAAGGAATCTTGCTCCATCATATTTATCTGAGTTGCTTCACCTCACTGCCCAAACCCATCCCTCAGATCAGCTGACCAGTTGTTTCTGGTGGTGACAGAGTTCATGTCTGCTGCACGAAAGCTTTGGAATGAGTTACCACTAAATATGAGACATGCTTTCTGTCGAAGGGTTTTTAAAACACATTTAAAAACGCACTATTTTTCTTTATCCTTTAACACGTTGTAATTTATCTTGTTTGGCATCAACACCAAACTGACATGAACATTTTTGTTCTACATATTTGTCTATTGTTATGTGAAGCACTGTGGATCTTTTAAATGTGCTCGACAAATAAAGTTGATTGAGTGGTTGTTGGTTGATTGGCTGCTGACATTTGAAGTTTCAATGCATTCATTCATTCATTTTCATTTATTTGTTTATTCGAACAGGTAAAACAAAATAAGTAAAATATACAAAGAATTTAAACAGAAATTAAAATGACACCTCTTTAGCATCCTAGATAATGATGTTCAAAAGGGCTTAGGATGACGTTAACAAAACTTATCTAGTCCTACCCCTTTGTATTACTCAGTCAGAGCATATATATATATATATATATATATATATGTATATATATATATATATATATACTGTAGATTTTGCAGTGTTAATTTACTGTGTATATACAACCAAAAAGAAAAAGTGCATCAGAAAAACAGAAACCTGTTCGTTGCTAGAAATTCATATTTCCATTTATTTCCTGTATCCACTTAGAATATGGTTTATAAAAAGCTGTTTAAACTTTTGCACTGATTCACAGATTTTCAGTTCTTCACTACAATTATTCCATAGAATGACTCCTTTAACTGAAACATATTAAATTAGTACGTACAGGTGTTTTTTTAAACATATAAATTCCCCTCAGATTGTGTTTATTTTCCCTCACTTGAAACAACCCTTGGATACTTTGTGGTAACTGGTTTAGATTTGCTTTGTGCATTATTTGATGCATCTGCTTTAGTTCATAAAGTGGCGAGCCGTGGTTTGATCATATGACGTGTGACGTTCAACATTTAAATGGTGTATGAAGCAGCCGAGTGCGTCGAACCGCCTGATTGGTTTGATTTGTCATGTGAGTCACTTGGCAGGATTGAACGTGCACTGGGATTGGAGTTCCTATTTAATAAGTTTTTCTTAAATTATGAACCCATTTACCAGTGAATTTAAATCAAACTTTGCCCAAATCCATATTATAATCTGTATTTGCACCCCCCCCCCAAGCCCCGCCCCCATCATGAATGTAACAGTAACATTTAAATGTCCCATACCACAACAAGTAAACATCTATTTAATGTTACATACAGATAATCCAAATTAGGGTCATGGTTTTCAATAATAATTATATATTTAATAATAATAGTAATATCATTAGATTATAAACATACCTCCAATCTTTATAGTCAAACAGGAATGTGCATGGACAATCAAATCCAAAATAATCCATGAACCTTGTAGTATTTATGCATTAAATATGTATTAATAAATGCAGAGGTGGAAGTAGATAAGTACAAGTATTTCTTTTACAGTTTTTAGGGATCTATACTTTACTTGAGTATTTATTTTTCTGTCAACTTTTTACTTTTACTTCCTACATTTTTGTATAAATATCTGTACTTTATAATCTTTACATTCTCAGAATAGACTCATTACTTTTTCATAGTAGAAAAATGTGATAGTATGAAAAATAAGTCGTAAATCAGAAATTGTGAATTACTATCATAAATGCAACTTTTTATCTCATAATTATCTATTTCTTATCTCATAATTTTGATTATTTTATCTCATAATTAAATTTGTTTTAATCTCACTAATTATTTTTTGTAATCTCATAATTATGCTTTTTTTTAATCTCCTTTTTATGGCTTTTTAATGTTTCCTAAATGTCCTGTGTACAAAGGGAGTGCCATGACCCAATTAAACACATAATCTACACAGTAACTCACTTTTAACGGCTTCATTTTTGGATCTTTTTGAAAAAAATTCAGTTTTTTCCATCTTAAATAAGTATTATTTCATCCATAGCAAAAACCTTTACCTTTTACTTTTTTACTTTATTACAATTAAGAAGTTGTACTTTTTTACTTTTACTTCAGTAAAGGTATAGTATTTTTTCACATAAGTAACTGTACTTCTACTTTAGTACATAATGTGAGTATTTTGAACACCTCTGAATAAATGCTGCAGAATGTTGGAGTCTTCCACATGTCTGGGTTGTGCTTCACTTTAGTGACCACTAGATGTCGTCCTAGAGCACTGTGCCATTGGAGCCTCAAGTAATGAACCAGGTTTTTTAGAAAGTGTTGAAGCTCCAACAAAGCCTCCTTGGGTCATATGAAGAGTCTCCATTTTCATTTTTTTTTTTACAAAATGGAATTTTCTACTCTACATTCTAGGTAATACTCATTGATTTGATATATTATTTATTTCATTTGGTAAGATCCAATAAATGGAATAAATAACATATCAAATCAATTACCTGGAATGTAGAGTAAGAAAATGACATTTTGTAAAAAACAAAAAACAAAAATGCTTTTGCAAATTAACTCTTCATATGTGTCTGGGAGAAGACTCAGGACATGCTGGGGGGGGGGGGGGTCATATCTCTCGGCTGGCCTAGAAACACCTCAGGATTCTCCTGGAGTAGTAGATGGAAGTAGCTGGAAAAAATGGTTTCTTTGCTGAGCCTCCAGTCCTCATACCCCAGACCCAGATAAACAGATGCCAACGATACAGTATTCCACAACTTATACACCAAACTACAACCAGCTGTTGAGGGAAAGAACTTGTTTAAAAAGGTGTAGTAGATAATTATAGTAAATTAGATAATTATGATCTACTATAACTACAATGTGTTGTAGTTATAGTAGATCATAATTATTCAAATTACACCAGTATTCAGAGATTTATACTAATGAGACCATATACCACTAATATGTATATTAATTAATAAATTAACAACTAGTTAAAGGTGAATATAGTATGTGTACTTATTAGGTCATACCATTACTTTTTAATTACAAACATGAATTTCAATATAAATGTTTTTATTTGCATAGTAAATGCAGACACTGAAGTACAGGGTGTCCCATAAGTGTCCATACATAGGAAAAATACAAATTTTCTTGACATAAAACATTTTTTTAAATATAATACGCTCTACATAACAGCCATTTTGTCAGGATTATTTCAACTCATTGCTCTTTATTCGATTCACTCTTTGGGTTATCTGCAATATAAAGAAGTACATGTCATAATCATACATGTATGGAGTGTATTATGTCTCGTAAGTGCGGAGACTTATGAGACACCCTGTATAAAAAGGGTGGATTATGAGGTGACATTAGACATCAGTGTGTGAGTGTGTGTTCATGTGTGAAGTCTTACTGTGAGGAGGACAGTAGGGGGCGTCGCAGTGATAAACTGTACGACCGTTTCCAGGTCTTCTTGCCTGAGCGGTTGCGGACGCCGTCCTCCTGGTCCATCATCTGCTCCAGCAGTGTCTGGTCATCTGCGTTCAATGGTGCCACTGAAATGTCTCGAACGGCACGGAACTCACCACAGTTGTTCAGGTGTTCATTCTCCAAGCGGAAGAAGTTCCACACAAAGCGCCTGCAAATGCACATGACAGGATTAGTTTAGAATTTTCTCATTTGATTTGATGTAATTAAAAGAATTATTTGAATAAGCAAAAGAAAAAAAGAGAAAAAATGTGAAATGGACATGTCTGAAAATGACCATTTTATTCCAGAACCACCTGAAACTAGAAAAACAGTCTTCGAGACCTCCGCCAAGGTAGACCCCCCCCTCCCCCAATCACCACCAAAATTTCCAGATCTCCCCATTACCAACCTACGCTGAAAATGTAATTTAAATCCATCCATAAGTTTTTGAGTTACCTTGCTAACTAACAAACAGACAAACTGGCAAAAACATAACCTCATTGACCAGGGATTAATTTTGAGTCTTAACTTAAATGGAGACAATTGACAGAAACATGCAAATAATATGTGTGTGATATTTTAAAGCAACTGAGTGAATAAGAGAAATCAGTTGGACAAATTGTCATGAGTTGAATTCCTGATAAAATTTATGAAATAAATACATTTTAAAAAATGTTATTCTGCCATTGAACTGTATGCTGCACATTTCCTAGTGGTAAAAAGTGGGTGGAAATTTCCAAAGAAATGGGATGGACACAAATCTCAGACAGACAAACAGACAGACTGTATACATATACTCATCCTCTAGGGTGATTACGTGAATAAAGAAATATTTATTTCCACATAACAAAAACAATAACAACAGTATAAATGTATAGATATAAATATCTATAGATATAAACAACCAACCCCCCCCCTCCATTATCCTGAAATTGTAGGAACAAGTTAAAAGATTTACAGAATTAAAAAGAATAGAATAAATAAATAAATAATAATAGTAATAAAATAAGGTATATACATATAAAACAGCAGAAGGAAATAATATATTTTAAATAATAAAAAACAGTTTTCATAACGGCCCTTATGTGTGGCTCACAGTCAAATCATCTCAGCAACGCCAAGGCCGACCTAACGCCAGGTAAAGGCTCAGTTGGCACAGACTGTACTTTAACTTAACACCCAGGTTCTTTATCTTTTCTGATGGGACATTTGTTTGGCTTTGAACCTCAGGACCAATAACTAAAACTTCACTTTTAGTTACAACAACAAACACGTCCAATGACATCGACGAACAACTTCAACACATTTGGATCTAACATACAGACATTTTTTTTGCCTTTTTGTCTGTGTTTCTTCTGAGTGTGAAACGTAGCAGAAGAAACTAAGGAAACAAAGCTTTAATTCAGGAACATTGTAATCAAATCACTTCACTCAATTCAACTCCATTAATCAATTAGTCTGTGTTCTCTCAATTAACTTAACTCCCTAAACTATCAATCAATTTAATTTATTTATATTTATTTATTTATAGCACCTGACAACAGCAAAAGCTGCACAAGGTGCTTTCCACAATGAGATAAAAACAATAAAAACAAGTTATAATTATAAAGCCAACATAAAAACAAAGATAAAACAAGTTATAAAACCATAACAACAACAGAAAACAGACATGGACAGTCGACTACATGTGAGTATGTCTGGAATACAGACTTCTAACCCACCTGAAAACCTCAAGGGGTGCGAGAACAGTGGCAACGATGTCTCCTACAGAGTGGATCTTGGTCATTGTAGTCAGAGAGATCTGGATGGTCCAGGCGAAACGCAGGATCACATCCTCAATGATGGCACAGTAGTAATACGCCTACACAGGGACAACATGACAACACACAAGTGAAAACACATTTAGTGAATCATCTGGAAGATTGTATTTTACAGGGAGTTAACGCCTGTTTTCATGTTATATTACATTTATTATCACGTTATTCTTGATTTTATATTTATGATTAATACATTTGAAAAACATATAATATTCTGGATTTGTTTTTACATAACAATTTGTTAATTTTATCTTAAATTACACAGAACTTGCATCCTTTGTCTACACCCTAAATATAGGTACAATACTTTCATGTTGTGAAGGAAACAGAAGATCAAGTAAAGTGTATAAACACTTGAGGATAACATTATTACCACCCTCCTCAAAGAAATTGGAAGTTTGTTCAAGTACTTTTTTTAACAGTGCAAGGAATTTTCAACATAATATTTCAGAAAATACTATCTTTCTTTACAAGGTACCAGTAATTTATACTTGCACACCAAAAGAGAATTATTAAATAAATAATTAAAATAACCAGGGACATTATTATTAGCCTCCTTTAAGAAATGACAATTTATTAAGTCATTGCACAAATCCTTTTTTTTTTTTGGGAAGGTGATGCAGGTGAATCAGGTGATTTCATTCAACATTTAAGTTAAAACATGATATAAACACTTCAGTCTTTGAGCCGTCAGTTGAAAAAGGACAAAAAACCAACGAAATCAGTTTGGACTTGAAAAAAATAAGTAATGATACACACAAATATATAAATATATCCAAGCATTTACACGTGTCAATAACCGGAGTAAGAAAAATAATCCAGAAATTCAGACACAGTACAGAGCAAGCCTAAATATGGAAAGAAAACTAGTGAGAGATATGTCTGATAAAAGTACTGACATTCTGTACTGAAGTAGAAGTACAGCTACTGGTGTGAAAAAATACTGTGGTAAAAGTAGAAGTACTGATTCGACTCCTGTACTGAAGTAAAAGTAAAAAAAAGTACAATTTTTAAAAAGTAAAAAAAAAAAAAAGTAAAACTGCATTTTATTTCTTAATTACTTTCGCCATGAACGCAATAATACTAATTTAACCACGAAACATCAGAAAAGTTTCAAAACTCTCCAAAATAAAGCCTTTAAAAGTGAGTTACTGTGTAGAGAAAAGGCTCTAACATTATGACTTTGATAACTTTATTAATTCTAATATCTCATGGTTTCTACAGCATCAACTCAAAATGAACAACATTCATTGAATTAAACAGTTTTTATTCAATTCTCTTATGAATATTCTTCTCAGAAACAGGACAAACTGTTGAGGAGAGTAAAATAGATGAGAGGACATAAAATCTACTGGTGCTTTTGTTCAAAGACATGGTACATTATTTTAATGTGTAATAAGAACAACTGATCTGAGGACATGTGTTGTGTACGTCATGTCATTTAGTAACACGTCACAATATCCAGCAAAAAAATTTGTCCCATATTCTTGTTGGAATCTCATCAAATTCGATCTGTTAAATGAACTGTACCATTATAATAAACTATTATTATGTTTGTAGGTGTGTGTGTGTGTGTGTGTGCTTCACCTTATGTGGGTAAACTATTTCTTCTCTGAGAAAGGTGTTTTCTCCGGCTCCACGGTCAAACAGACCCCAGTCCATACGCAGATCCCAGATCAGTGTGTACAAGGAACTGATGGTTGAGAAGATGATCAGCAGGTAGAAAAACATGTCAGCATCTGTGTGTCCTTGCTCTGGAAAAAAAAATGCACACAAGGACAGTATATGTTAACCCTTTAAACTTCAGAGGGTCGCACAAAAATGTTAAACAAACATGTCCCAAATGTCACATGACCTCATGTAGTTTGACAACAGAGATTCTCATACATCAGATGATATAAGACACTTTCTGGTAAAATATCCACAGTAGGTACAATCACTCATTTGTTCCAAATAGTTTTAGTTTAGTTTAGTCATTTTATATTGAATATGTCAAGCGCAAAAACATTTGATCGTTCAAAAGCCAATTGATAAAAAAAAAAAAATAACAAGACAAAGACAATATAGAATAAATAAAAAAATAAGAAGGCAAGTAACATTCGAAAATAAAAATGTCAAACAGCAGATCTGAATGTTTATGTCTCATAATTATCCACAGAGGAAACAGTCATAGTCCAACAAAAACATCCAAAACAAACAACAAAAAATGTCCAAATGTAGTCCATATGTCGTCTAAAACATCAATAAATATCCACAAATGGCTATTGCATCATTTAATATCCTCCAGAAAAAGCCGGTCCATCTGACGTCACCCAAGTGGGGTTAAACCCATAGACATAGCGAATCTGAAGTAGCATTAGCATTAGCATCTACAAGAGAAGATGGCGCCACAGTAGCTGCTGCACAAACTGGGAAAAAATAGCAGATTAAACCGCTTCATGTGTTCTCTGTGGAAATAAAGACTGTTGTTTTTTTTACCTGCACGTTTTCAGAACAAATGAAACAATGAAATGAATGAACAATGAAACCCTAGCTGGATGCTACTTGGGTACATACTCAGAGAGAGGGAAAGGGGCGTGTTCTTTCACGCATTTTGAACCAATCAGAGACGCCACGTGGCTGCGTCATGGACATGTATGAGGAAGTACCGATTCGACCTCAAGTCATTTTTCTACTGTGAAAAAACAGCTGGAAACAAAACAATCCAGACTCTTTTTTTTTTTGTTAAATAAAACCAACACACAATGTATTCAACAACAATGGAGAACACAGTAATATTAACGAAATAACCATGGAATGACAGCTTTAATATTTCCATTTATAACATAAGTAAACACCAATTGCATGTTATCAAAATGGTTCCAGAACAGCATTTAATTTACTTAAATACATTTAGGTGAAATTTAAAGGGTTAAATTATATTTTCTCCAAGTCTGCTTGAGTAGTGCAACTTTTATAGTGTCTGTTTTCCCAGCAGAGGGAGCCCTTCTGTCATAAATGCACACATATCACTGGTTAAAGCCAAACTGTGAATCCCAAAATAAAACTTCTAATATTACACAACACTAACATCTATAAAAAATTATTTTATTAAGAGTCAAACTAGTCATTAGATTACACAGCTCACTTGTTGTTTATATAGGAGGCTCAATATAAGACACTATGAGAAGTTTAGGCTGCATAAAAATGTGTTTTTTGAATGTAAAGTGAATCTATTGAGGAGGTCATCACTTCAGTTACATGTGAATAAATGTTACTTTTCAAATAACTATCTTTTTTTGCTCAATTGATTATGATAATATTCACCACCTTCACATAGGATGCTAATAATTTGGCGTCCTACAGTAAACAACAGTATACATTGTTCTCTCACTTAGTGTCTTATTTTCATACTTAATAAAATCTACTTTTAAAAACCTTTTTCCACTTGATTCATTTAAGATTCAGTGTCCACTTCCATCTTGTGTAATAATCTGAATCATGCTTCCGTCCTCACTTATAGAAAGCAGTCATTAGTCCCAGGGTTTGTTTATCCTCTTCTGGTTTTTGTTAAGAACACAGTGACTCAAACACAATATAGTACTGTATAGTATTACATATTACCACTGATATAAAACTGAAAAAAGGGAATAAATAGCAAAGTAAAAATACTTCATTACAGTAATTAGGTAGGTTTTTTAGGTATCGGTACTTTACTTGAGTATTTATTTTTCTGACAACTTCTTACTTTTACTCCCTACATTTTTGCATAAATAAGTATAATTTATACTCTATACATTCTCAGAATAGACTTGTTACTTTTTCAAAATAAATGGATGTGACAGTATGAAAAACTGTGACTTTCTCTATCATAATTATGACTTTTTATCTCACAATTTTGACTTTTGATCATGATTGTGCCATTTTCTGTCATAATTTTGACACTTTTTCCTCATAATTAGGCATTTCTTATTTCATAAATTTGACTTTTTATCTCATAATTATGCATTTCTTGATCTCAAATGTATTACTTTGTTTTAAATCACAAAATTACTTTTTTCTTTAATCTCCAATGTGACTTTTTTGCTAATTTTTTCCTACATTTCCTGCCCATAACTATAAAACTGAGTAGTGTGACCTGATCAAACACTTTATCAACACAGTAACTCACTTTTAAAGGCTTTATTTTTTTGATACTTTATTTTTCCTGTTTAAATAGGTATTATTTCATCCATGGCAAAAAAAATGCAGCTTTACTTTTTACTTTATTATTGAGAATTTGTACTTTTTTACTTTTACTTCAGTAAAGGAGTTGAATCAGTACTTCTACTTTTACCACAGTATTTTTTCACACCAGTAGTTGTACTTCTACTTAAGTACAGAACGTGAGTACTTTGACCACCTCTGTTAAACAGTAAGTTTTGACCTAGTGTACATTATAGAGGTCTGTGACGAGTGCATGCGAACAGTAATGATAATAATAGTAACTGTTGTGTTCAGCAGGTGTAATCTGATGAGTATTTAATGAGCTCTGGGTTGGTTTACACTTCTTTCGTACCTTGTTGAGCTGCATTTTCTAATCAATTTTGCTGCATTATGTAATAGTTTATTCCATTTTGCAGCAGCAGGTGCTTTGGTGGTGTGGTATTAAAACTCAAGGAGCTGTTTGGGAAACATTCCAATAGTTTATGTCTTGGCTGGTAATTAGATATATTAGAGATGGATATATTTTGGAAGTAGAAATTTTGTTGTTTGTTTAGCCTTTTGAGGCAATTTCTTATTTGTTTAAAATGAATCTTAGTGGATAAATTATCTGGTCACAGCAGCTCTGTAAACAAGCAGAAGACACATACGTTGTTTAACCTCTTAAGCCCCAAATTCAGCCTAAAATGCATGCCCAAATTAACGTAAAATACAATTAACAAATAAACTATGCTTTAGAATTGTTATTACATAATGCACCATGTTATTACATTTTCTACAGAATCAAAAAGGTGCAAGTGGATTTTGTAATAATCTTCTCAAAATGTAATAACTTATTACATAATGAGGCAAAATCTATTACAAAATGCATTGGGTTAGTTTATTACAAAATGAAATGAAAACGTTATTACATTTTGGACGTTTATTACAAAATGCGGCTCAACATGCCTTGAGTTGGAGTGTGAGCAGAGATGTATAAAGTACTGGACTTAGAGGAGTGGAGTAGAAGTACAAGTACAAGTACTACATCAAAAAACTGACTTGAGTAAAAGTTGAAGTGTTTTTCAAGCATCATACTCAAGTGAAAGTACTAAAGTATCCAAAGAAAATTGTACTTAAGTATTCCAAGTAGAAGTATGTAAAAAAAATTATACTCAAGTACTAAAAGTAAAAGTAGAAGTAAAATTACAAGTAGAAGTAATGAAAAAAAATACTACGTAAGTACTGAAAGTAAAAGTAAAATTTAAAAGTACTGTGTAGGCCTATACTAAATGAAAGTTTTACCACAGTATTTTTTCACACCAGTAGTTGTACTTCTACTTAAGTACAGAACGTGAATACTTTGACCACCTCTGTTAAACAGTAAGTTTTAACACATTTATATATTTAATATAAAAGGTACAACTTCAGCTGAGGCAGCAGTAGTACAAGGACATACCAGTTCACTTACAAGTGTTCATGAAAAAACTACAACTTTCAAAGGCCAGAGTATTCCAAGAATATGACCAAGTGACAAACCCTTATTATGTAGTGTTTGATCGCTGACTCGTCCAATGATGAGAAACCATCATCAAACCAGGTGACAGAGCCATTTATTGCTCTGGTATTGATATGCTATGGGTTTGGTATGATTCTGAACAATTTTAATAAGAATAACGAGTAACGGCACATAAAAAATGTATCGGAGTAAAAGTATTAATTTTTTTTTTTTTAAATGTAGTGAAGTAGAAGTGGAAGTAGGCGAAAAAAATTATACTCCAAAAAAGTACATTTCACTACTTAAGTACAGTACTTAAGTAGTTGTATTCCATTACTATACATCTCTGAGTGTGAGACATCATGATCACCTGTACGTCTATGTGGTGACACTGAAGATGTGATTAACTTGTTCCTCAGCGGACACACACACACACACACACACACACACACACACACACAGGTCTAAAACAGTGACTCACACAGACACACACTGAACTTATTCCATCCATCACTGTTACTGCATCATGTTCCCACCAGCCAACGAGACGCCGGGCAGCGAAGCAGGGACATTTTTCAGGGAGAATTACTGCAGTGTTCCCACAGTCCTGACCTGTTCACTGCTGCATGTATTGTGCTGCTATTGTCCTCAGCTGAGCAATGGGATAGAAGCAGTCCCTATGGCCACTGAGATTTCCCAGCTGTACATTTAACCGAGCCCCGGACAGCAGAGTCTTTACACTGGAGTTTATCTACTGATGTGATTTCTCCTCCTCGTAAAGTGTTCTGCCATGTTTAACTATTTAACCCTTCAATCTCTGCCTGTTTTTCCCCAGTCGGCTGGTTAGCCACTGGAGCCATTATAAGGTTAAGGATGGTAAGATGGCCATTGATTGGATGCTCAGCAGAGGCTAACAGTGGTCACTGCTTCCTGTCACACACACTTAATCTCTAGCGCTGTCACACACTGTTACTGTTATTCACAGCATTTAAACAGGAACAGGCTTGTTTTACACAATATCCCAACCACACATGCAACTGATGGAAATAAGTTTAGAAAAATTAATAACGTTAACAGTGTAAGAAGAACTTCTCAAGTCATTTTTATAGATTTGTTTGGATGTTCACATTATTTAATTATCATGTGTTTATCATTTTGATGAGGCCAAAAAATGACTGTCGCTGTTTTTATTAAACTCTTATGGGGTGAGTGTAAATTAGGTAATTATTTTTCATTTTCAATTTTTACATTTACATAGAAATGTATTTGTATAATCACGGACTCTTGTTTCTTTCTTCTTTTTTTTTAACCTCCAATGCATTAAAACATCAAAGGCGAGCATTTATACTACGAATAAGCATTTACTTTACAGTAACACGAAATATTTATGTCTACCTTTAAGACTATATCATACACACTCTATAGACAGACGACAGAAAGTACTGAGTTTAACAGATTCTAACAAACCCACCCGCTGGCCCATTACATGATTGTGCAAAATAATTCAAACACTTTATGTTCATTTCAGTGTAAACTTTGAAAATGACCAATAAAATGTAAAACAAAAAAAAGGAAAAAATTAAAAAGAGAGCTTTTTCCAGGGATCATTTTGTAAACAGAATCCTTTAGAAATTAAAATGGGAACATGGTCAAACTAATCAATACAACACCCAACCTTGTGTGGTTTAATCACACAGAAAAACAAGAACAACAGTGGAATATTGATTTTGGCAGGAGTCTGCACCCATCCGGTAAATTTGGGAAACTTATACGGTGTCATTAATAAGGTGATACTCAGTAACAGGTAATGTCTCCCTGGTACCTGGAGTAAGTTATTATTAAACCACCTGTTTCCATGTTGTGAAATTTGACTTGACAAAAAAAATTCAAGATACACTCACTGATTTTGTCCATATACCATGCCTTTCAGAAATATACCAGAAAATCTGTGTTTTAGGAGATAATATGTGAAATATTTTAGTAAATACCAGGATATATGATACCTATATTTATCAAAAATCTATATTTACAGTGAATTTGAATAGAAGTTTTTGGAGGAGGGACATTAATGTTATAAAGATACTGTTGGTATTAATAAGTAGCTGTTACAAAGGGAAATATAAGATGAATGATGAAGAGCCAAAATGAGACCACCACAG